>OZ024743.1:149218973-149289827 GCA_964016885.1 Eledone cirrhosa
TTTGTTCTAAGGAAATTTTGATATGTATGTTTCCATGATTGGCATGCACAGCTGGGTTGTAAATGGTATCAAAATTGGTTGATGTACGATCAGTCAACTGGAATTTAAAGACAACATGGTATTAGTTGACTCATCGGAAGGTGATCTCCGACATGTTCTGGATAGGTTTGATGTCATGCAGTACAACAGTAATGAAAATCAGTGCTGCAAAACTGAGACACCTATCCTCCCAACAAAGCATGTGCAATGCATTCTCCATATGAGTGGAGTCACACTGAAGCAGGTGGAGAAATTCAAGTACCTCAGGGATGTTTTCATCAGTGATGGAAAGCAGAAGGCTGAATTAACTGCAAACATTGTTGGAGTTGTGGTAATATACCAGTTTCAGCATTAATTCATCAGAAGGGAGGTCGGTGTAAAAACCAAACTCTCTATTTTCAATTAGGTGTTTGTGCCTACCCTTACATATTATTATGAATCTTGGGTAATGACCAAAAGAATATGAGTTTGAATACTAGCAGCCAAAATGGGGTTCCTCCAAAGAGTCTTTGGAATTATTCAATGGGGTGCAAAGCTGAGAGATCAGGACATTTCTCCAGGTAGAACTGCTACTTCTCCAAATTGAGAGATCACAGCTCTGATACTAAGGGCATGTTATCCAAATGTCTAAGGAAAGAATTGTTGGATAGATTTTACAGGCAAAGTACACCAGTAGGAGACCCAGAGGCAGACCAGAAACAAGATTGTTGGATCAGATCTGTGAAATCAAATGGTCTTGCTTGGGGATTCATTTGGATCATCTGGAGATGTTTTCTTCTGATAAGGCTCTTTGGAAGGTATGTCTGAAGACTCTGGCCCCACAAACATCCCAGGAATATGTAGGCAAAGAAAAAGGATAAGTTTTTACACTACACATCATTGTTATTTTTCATCTGGTAAATGTCTGAGTAAACAGATATGGTATCTTACCTTGAAATATGCCTAATTAAAAGCCACAATAAAGCCAGTTGTTAGAGCACCAGTCTTGTAAACCAGGATTCAGGAGTTTTAACCCAACTACTCAGTGCCAAGGGATGATTTTCTCAAACATTGGAGTGCATTTCTTTACATTTCTGAGTTCAAATACAGCTGAAATTGGATTTGCCTGCAATCATTTTTTGAGGAGAATCAAATAAGTACAATTCAATAAAATATATGTACTGATATTAATGTAATTAACTATATCCTCTAATGATGTGCACCAGCATGAGTACAGTTCAAAACCAATGAAAGAGTTGCTAGGTTTTTTTATTTATTATATGTGATTAAAATTGTATCTTAGAAAAGTACTTTATTCCCAGTAGTATTCTTTTAATTGAATTGATGGACTAAATTTGTGAGATCATTAGATGAAGAAGTGCCAAAAAATCCCAGTAACAGGATACCACAGTAAAAGAAGACCAATGAACACTTGGGTGGATGTGGTCAGAGCTGATCTCAGATTGTTAAAACTCACAGATGAGATGACGAAGGAACATGGCAAGTGGAGAAATGTTGTGCTGAAAAAGACCTGTCCCACCCATGCAAGCATGGGAAAGCAGACAAGAAATGATGATGATGGTGATGTCTTTAATCTTCTCAATGAAGTCAATATAATAGAATGTTCACATATTCATAATTTTAATGTGGCACCAGCACTGAGGAGGTTGCCATGTCTTTGTCTTGACTGAAGTGCTCTCTCTACAGTGTCTACAACTGGATGCTTTTCCAAACAACAACCAATTTACAGAGTATAGTGGGTGCCTTTTATTGTGACACTAGCACTAGAGGAGTTATCATGACCTTGACATGATTAAAGTTCCCTCTCTATTCTTTTTAACTTGGTTTCAGCTGTATTAGGTGCATTTTATCTTGGCACATGATATTCCAAAACAGGAAACATGAAAAACACATTCAATTTTTAAAAAATATTCAAAATCCTTAAAATAGATTATGATGTTATGAATTACTAGAATAATCTTCACAGTAATATGATAATGATGATGACTATTAATATTAGAAGAAATCAAAGATATTTGAGAAATGATATAGTTGATTCAGTTAACTTAGTATTTTTAATGGAATATTTTTTTTGACTCTGGAGGCATGAAAAAGGAAATCAACTCAGAATATAGAGTGACATAACTATATATATAAATATATTTAGTCTGGCATGCTACCACTTCTTAATAGTTATGATAATAATAATTGTTTCTACTTTAGGCACAAGGCCAGCAATTACCCAGTGCATTACTGGTACTTTATTTTATCGACCCCGTAAGGATGAAAGGCAAAGTTAAATGATAATAATAATTGTTTCTACTTTAGGCACAAGGCCAGCAATTACCCAGTTCATTACTGGTGTTTATATGAGGGTCACCTGAAAAGTTCATAGGCTGACTATGAAGGATTGATGCTTGGGCTGTAAAATCTTGCATGCATTAATTTCAACTCTTCTTATCAATAACTGCATTGTTTCTTTCCAGGGACTATGTTGAAAAATAAACCTCATATGGTCATTCCATGAGAGTATCTTGGTCCCCCCATGAACCTTTCAGCTGACCCTCATTTATTATTATATTAACACTCATAATAACATCGACAACAATAACAACGACAATAATAATTATAATAATAATCCCGTCCATGTGTCTGTGTATGTGTGTGTATGAGAGAGAGAGAGCTTTGTTTTTATTGTATTTATTAGTAATATGTTTTCTATGATTTTTTTCATTTATTCTTATTTGTTGAGTTGCAGTCCCTTATGATACTTCTTGCTGTTATGCATACACAGAGTAATAGCTACTACACTCACACACACACTCTAGGTTCAGTAATACTACAAAACACACATTGTTAGCTGTCAGGACACTCCATCCTTCAAAACTTCCATGCTTCCCGAAATTCGCCAACACTAAACCTGATATTTCCCCTCCATACACTTGCAAGCATGAGTGTGTGTGTATTTCATGACTCATACACTGTTCACTTTCCTGACATTTGTACATTATTCTATGTACTATACATGCACCTTTGGTGAGTTGTAGTGCATCTGAATACTGTACATAATAATTTTCATTATACTATATTGATGTATCATTCTGCCAAAAAGACCATATACACACTGGTAGTAGTACACTTCTTTATATATAAATAATCCATTACTTATTTATTAGTTTGTCTGGATTATCAAAACATATTGTTGTCATGCATACCTATGGCATCCTCAATTAATATCTTTTCTGCAACTGATTTTAAACTTCGTTTTGTGCTTCTTATTTGTATGTTGTTAAGCATTGTGGATTGGCAGTATCGGTAGAGGGTCGGACGCCATGCTTTGACGCATAGTTACATCCCTTTACGATTTGAGTTCAAATCCCGCCGAGGTTGACTTTGCCTTTCATCCTTACGGGGTCAATAAAATAAAGTACCAGTAATGCACTGGGTAATTGCTGGCCTTGTGCCTAAAGTAGAAACAATTATTGACAATATAAATAATTGTTTCTACTTTTTGGCACAAGACAAGCAATTACCCAGTACATTACTGGTACTTTATTTTATCGACCCCTTAAGGATGAAAGGCAAAGTTTACCTCGGGGGGATTCGAACTCAGAATGGCAAGGGCCGTAACTCTGTGCGTCAAAGCAAAGCATCCGACCCTCTACCGATACTGCCAATCCACAATGCTTAACAACATACAAATAAGAAGCACAAAACGAAGTTTAAAATCAGTTGCAGAAAAGATATTAATTGAGGATGCCATAGGTATGCATGACAACAATATGTTTTGATAATCCAGACAAACTAATAAATAAGTAATGGATTATTTATATATAAAGAAGTGTACTACTACCAGTGTGTATATGGTCTTTTTGGCAGAATGATACATCAATATAGTATAATGAAAATTATTATGTACAGTATTCAGATGCACTACAACTCACCAAAGGTGCATGTATAGTACATAGAATAATGTACAAATGTCAGGAAAGTGAACAGTGTATGAGTCATGAAATACACACACACTCATGCTTGCAAGTGTATGGAGGGGAAATATCAGGTTTAGTGTTGGCGAATTTCGGGAAGCATGGAAGTTTTGAAGGATGGAGTGTCCTGACAGCTAACAATGAAATAATTTCAAATACATTGTTTCACAATAAAACCTTGCTAAACGAATACTCTATGTATATATAAATATATATGTGTGTATATGTGTGTATTGGTTTGTGCATGTGTGTGTGTGTGTATGCGTAAGAAAGGTGAGGTCCCCAGCTGATCTGGGGAGAAAGTAGCTCCTATTAAGCACTGACTTGGTTTTTAAGGACAAGTCCAAACAATGTTAGCATAGAAAAATGAATGTAAAATGGCAATATTGATGTAGTTCATGCTGATGATGATATGATGATATATTTTTATACACACACACACTCATACACACACACAAAGGGCAAAGGAGCTCTTAAGAGTCAATGGCCATCCAAAATCACCGGGAGAGATGACCCCTTAGCCTTTGTCAAGGCAGAATTCTAGGAGAAGGAAAACTCTGATATAACACCTGCAACCCTGATGGTATCCAATGATGTTGACTTGTTCTTCTTTTTGGTAAATATCATCTTGGTTAAGAGAGTGGGACTGGCTTTGTGCAGTGCCTTTGCTCACTATAAAAGCTTCACGGCACAGGCATTGCTTTATATCTGGAGATCTCTCTGCACTTGTCGTCACATGGTACCATGGGCCCAGCACTATGTGTCAATAATTGTCACAAGTGTAGTGTTTGTACCAGAGTTTTCAAGTCGCTGGCTGGACTAAAATGTCACACTCGTTCAGCACATCGGTAGGGGTTCTCCTACATGGATATAAAGTAGTGGCCATACTCGAAAACGAGTTGGCAGCCACCATGTATGTATGTATGTATGCTTGTATGTATAGGTCTAGCTTAGAAAATAACACTTTTTTTTTGTTTCTGAAGACATCTCACAAAATTATTATATTACATCGAGATTTTAGTAAAGATTTTGGTAGAAATCATATAGAAGAATTATTCTATTTTACAATCATTTGTAGAGAAATTTATTCAATTTAGATATAATATCAAAAAATAGTTGACAATGATGAATATCTATTTTTTGCTTATTCAGTAAATTTTGAAGTTTAGAAATAAAAAGAAAAACAAAATTGAAATTATTGATTTTCATTTCATACTTATGAATTTATTTTTACTTTTTGATGGGAAGAGTGTTTTAAATGTTTTTGAATGTATAAAGTAAATTCTAAAATAATGAAGGGGAATTGTCAAAATCATAGAGAATAATTCATATTTTCATGGGTTTCTTTGAAAAAAATCAGTTCAGTTGTGAGTGATGTAGTTCCTATTATGTATGTGAGTGCATATGTATTTGTTTTGTGTGAGCCTTTCTTTTCTTATGAGCATATGTGTGGCTGTCAGTCTAAAAGGGCCTCATATAGGCATGGGTTGTTGTTTAGACCCAGGTCAACCCTAGGTGTCCAGGAATGAAGGTACATTCAGGAACAGCACATTGTAAACCAGATTATCCAATATGTCCTTCCATTTTTCTTTTTTTAAAGGGGTGAATTAGCTGAGTTGTTAGGACACAGGACAAAATGCATGATTATTAGTCACATTCAGCAATTGATCAAGACTGAACTATATTATTACACCCCAAAATAAGTTTTAGAAGGCAGTTTTGTCAATGTTTTATACATAAAGCAGTTTTTCTTTTTGGGTAAATGTATTTGATGTTCAGAGAGTGAGATTGGCCCCATGCAAAGCCTTTCCTCACTTAAAAAAGCTTCAAACACAGGCATCACTTGATATGTGACATTTTTTGTGGTGCATGATATTGCTGGCCATAGGCAAATCCCTAGCAGGACTAAAAAACCACATCCATGATACTCATATTTCAGTATCAAGTGATGGCATTACGCGAAATCGAGTTGCAGCCATCATATATGTATGTATGTAATTAATATATTTAACATATTTACATGCACACACACACACATATATGTATGTGTATGTGTCTGCTCGAGCAGGTGTATATATATATATATCATTTCATCATTCATTTCATTTTACGTCTGCTTTTTCTCTGCTTGCAAGGGTGGGACAGGAACGGATTTTGGCTTGATTTCTACAGCTGGATGCCCTTCCTAACACCAACCTCATTTACATTGAGTGCTGGGTGCTTTTTTGCCATGGCACCTCCACGACCACTTTGCAGTGGAATGATAGGGACCCCAGTCCCTATCATCTCATTTCTACAGCTGAGTAAACTGGAGCAATGTGAAATATAGTGTCTTGCTCAAGGAAACAACACATCACCCGGTCTGAGAATTGAACTCACAACCTTTCAATTGCAAGGCCAATGCTCTAACCACTAAGCCATGTGCCTCCATATATATATAAAAATTTCCATCTACCAAATTTCTCCCTCAAGGCATGGATCAGCCTAAGGTTCTGTGCAATGAGACTGAACCTGAAGACAAATGGTTGCAAAGAAAACTCCTTAGCAACACAGTCAAACCTACATTTATATTAATGAGTTTAATGTGTGTGTGCATGTGTATGAGCACATATATATATGTTTGCATTTCACATGGCTCTTGTGAACTCATCTAGCAAAAATAAGTTTTACTTGAAATTCAAACTACTTTTCACACACTGTGTCACACTGAATCTCCCTGAGTTAAGGGTACACATGGCTGTGGAATGCCCAGCCATTTCACACTAATTCTATGGTAGGTGCTCCATTGATCATATCAACTGGAACACTTATCATCGAAACCAATGTAGGGCCTACACACATGTATGTATGTATGTGTGTGTGTTTGCATGTATGTATGTATGTTTGCATGTTATGTCGGGTCATTCTTGAGTGTTACTTGTAACATGTAACCCAGTACAATCTGTCACATGGTCGGGTCGTCGCCGACTAAACCACCAACCCCACCAAGTTTACTGGGTGAGGAGGGTGATTTTAGACACCCTGCAGGACAAAAAACAAAACCTGACAAAGGGCGGAAGAACTCATAAGAGTCAACGGCCATCCAAAAGTGTGTAAATATGTATATACACATGTACATATGTATGTATATGTGTATATACATGCGTGCATGTGTATGTATATGTGCGGGGACATAGAAATAATCGGGCTGGACACCCGATCACATGGTTAAACTACTGGGAGTGAAGGACCCCTAGCCTTTGTCAGGGCATTCTTCTATGAGAAGGCAACTCAGGAAACTGGGATATAAAACCTGTGGCTCAGTAGTTACCAATAATGTTGGTCTTTTCTTCTTTTCGGGTTATAGCTACTGTCGCTCAGAGAGTGGGATTGGCTCAGTGCACAGTCTTTCCTCACTTTAAAAAATATCTTCACGCACAGGCATTGCACGATAGAATTAATTAATAATTATTAATAATGGTATATCGTGCAATGGCCATACTCGATAATGAGGGGGCAGTCATCATGTTTGCATGTATGTATGTGTGTATGTTTGCATGCATGTATGTATGTATGCTTGTGTGTATGTATATATATATGTATGTAAGTATGCATGCATGTATGTAAGCATGTATATGTGTATGTATGTATATATGTATCTATGTATGTGTGTATATATGTTGCTATGTTTATATGTATGTACATATAACTTTTTTTTTCAATAAATATATGTACATATGTATTTTTAAAATTCTTGATATTTAACTTACATATCATGGAGTAATGTCAGAAGACAAATTATTTTGTAAATAAAAGATAATTATGATTTCACAGATCAAGCTAAAATTTGTCATTGAGTTGATATTTCAAAATAATTTGATTGTTAACAACTTTTTAATGAACAGATTGTGTTTTGAGAATGTTCTACATATTTATTAAGTTAAAGCAAAGAACCTCAAATTATTTTCATTCTTCTTTCCATATTTTTTTTTATTAATTTTCCATAACATTGTAAACTCTACTGTTTTCTGTTTTCTTTTGATAATTGTTGTTTGTTTTTTCATTAATTATTCGTGTATTTTTGATTTTGTTTGGTTAGTAAGATAAATTTATATATATAGGTTTCGCGCTCTCTCTCTATGTATATATGTATATACTTACATATATATATATATATATGTATGGATGTATGTATGCATGTATATGTATAAATGTATATATGTATGGATGTATGTATGTATGCATGTATATGTATAAATGTATATTTGTATGGATGTATGTATGCCTGTATATGTATAAATATATATATACACGTGTGTGTGTATGTGTATGCATATGCATATGTAATTATATATAATGCAATAAATTTGTTAAAAACTTTTATATCCAAGAGATAAGTTGTAATATACAAAATTTAGTGAAATTCACATAATTTTCATTTGACGAATATGAGCATTTTGCTGGAAAAATTGTTATTTCTGCAGCTTGTCAGTCTGATATATTTGTTATGGATGTTTGGATTAAAGTTCCACTAAAGAGTTCTAAGTAAGAGATATCACACTTCTCAAACTGACAATTGGACCCCCCCCCCAATCCTCTCCCTTTTCATAAGAACTCTCTAATAGAACAAAAATCCATAACAAGCTTATTCGAAGCGTATTCAACAGATAAAGATGTTGTCAATATAAAAATGTTTGTGTATATATATGCATATGTGTGTGCCAGATGTTGTGACACTGGGTGGACCATCGGTATCGTTGGTAGGGGTCAAACCTGCCAAAGTCCATCTCAACGGCTGACTGATGACCCTGGAGTTCTGTGTCTTTCGTTTCTATTTTTATTTTCAAAAAATTATTTTTTAAGGTTTCGTCTGAAAAAAATTGTTTTGCATTTTGCTTTGTTTTTGTTTGTTCTTTCCATGTTGATTTTCCTAAGTTTATCATTACTAACCTCTGAGGAACGTGTTTTCTCTTCTCCCTTCATTATTTCAATGGCTCACAATTTTTTAAAACGATTTCTTGCTTTCTTCTTCTTTATTTTCATTTTCAAAAATAATAAAACATTTTTTTTTAAATTTGCCTTGTTTTCGTTTGTTGTCATGTCCTGTTTTTGTTGATTTTCCTAACTTTATATGTTGATTTTCCTAACTTTTTGTTGAATTTCCTAACTATATATGTAGAGAAAGATTTTCTTAAATTATTATATATATATAACACAAATTAGTGTTTGCATTGATATAATCATATATATAATGTGTTTTTATACTTACAAAATGTATGTGTGCACACAGAAAAACATACACAAACACGCATGCACACATACAAATACATATTGATTTACTTTAGATTCATGGGACTATATGTATACTTTACCATAAGTTTATTAAACTATACAGACAATATATGTATATATATCATCATCATCACCATTTTACGTCTGTTCTTCAATGCTAGCATGGGTTAGACGGGTTGTCCTGTTGTGGGCATTGCCAGGTAGGGTGACCTTGTCTTGCTCATACGGGAACTGATTTTGGCTTTATTTCTACGGCTCGATGCCCTTCCTAACACCAACCTCATTTACACTGAGTGCTGAGTGCTTTTTGCGTGACACCTACACAACCACTTTGCAGTGGGAGGGGATGGGGCCATATTGTTTATATGCTTCAGCTTCGGCTTGTACCCATGGGAAGTCATGATGCCAGAGGTCACGGTCCTGTGTCATTACCTTTGAGAGGAGCAATTGGGCATGGTCAACTTTTATCATCTCATCCCAGGTCTTCTTCGGCCTCCCCACTCCACGGCTTCCATCAACTTTTAGTGCTCTGCACCTTTTTATGCAGCTGTCATCCTACATATGCATCACATGTCAATGCCAACACAACCTCCTCTCCTGCACACAACATTTGATTCTTCTTATGCTCAGTCTCTCAATTCGTTTATGCTTTGCCGTTCATGTATATTACTATTACACATCCATCGGAGCAAGCAAACTTTGTTTCTTTCTAATCTACGCAAGTCTTCTACACACAGCGCCCAGGTCTCACTACCATGTATCATTGCTGTTCGTATGCACGCATCATACAGTCTGCCTTTCATTTTGAGGGGAAAGCCTTTTGCAGCTAGCAGTGGTAGTAGTTCCCTGAACCTCTTCCAACATGTTCTTACCCTGGTTACTGTACTTTCAGAACATCCACCTCTGCTGCTAATTTGGTCACCTTTGTAGCTGAAGCTGTCTACTGTTTATATATATATATATATATATATATATATATATATATATATATGTAACAAAGGAGGTGTGTTAAGGAACCAGATGGACCATAATGCACCAGAGTACTCAATACTTAGGGTAGTAGAGTGGGTAATAGGAAAATGTTAGACCCCGACAACAGAGCTCAAGCCATTACGACGGCTATTTCTCGACTCAAATATCCAGAAATACCCGTTGAAACAGCTTGAGCTCTGCCGTCGGGGTCTAACATTTTCCTATATATATATATATGTATATATGGGTGTAAATGTGTCTTTGCATAGACATATATATATAATTATTGGGATGGTTATATATATATATATATATATATATATATAGGGAGAGAGAGAGAGAGAGAAAGAGAGTGGGACAGAGAGAAATTCTATGCTTCTACAATTAAGGAGACGACTAATCATGGGAGTATTCAATGCATAGGAAGATGCAGACTGAGTATTGAATGTAAAATCCCAACACAAGCCAAAAAATTGGCACTGAGGTCGGGATTTTAAATCTCTCTCTGTCCCCTCTCTCCCTCTCCCTCTCTTCCCCTCCTCTCTCTCTCTATGTATATATATATATATATATATATATATATATATATATATATATATATAGGAACCAGTAAGACCCCGAGCTGAGGACATACTGGTTCCTATTACCCACTCTACTACCTCAAGTATTGAGTACTTTGGTGCGTTATGGTCCACCTGGTTCCTTACCACATTTCCTTCGTTATATATATATATATATATATATATATATATATATACATATACACATATATATATAGTTGCCACAATATCCAATTGTTTCTATCTCCAGTGGTACTTTACCCTATTTAGTCAATAATTAACTATATATATATTTATCAACTGTATATAGATAATAGTACGATAAATATTTATCTTAGCTGTCTGCATTTTGGTGACTGAATATTGAAATTTGAAATTTCGCAATGCTTCATAAGTCACCTAGACCTTGTGTACACACAGACACACCTACACACACACACACATATATATATATATATATATTTCGTTTCTAAATTTGTTTAGCAAGATTCTTTATCTGAAAATGTGTGTTGAAACCGATATTGTTATACTTTGGGAGGGTCATGTTGCCAATAAGAAATACACGCACCAGTTGCTTTCACTTCAATTTATTATAAATTAAATTATAAATGTTAAAATTTATAAATTTCCGGTTGGTTGGTTCCACAACCAGACAGTTGTTCATATATTGTCAAAGTTATTTGGTCACACATTCTGTGACCTCTTCAGTGACTGGGGATTCTTTTCTTTATTTTTTATTTTGTGCCTCTCCTTTGTTCTGTCCTACGCCATCTTGTTTTTGTGTGCTTAGTTTGCGCATGTGTTACATCCGGGTGTCTGTCTGTTTTTATTTGTTCATTTATTTGTTTATTTATATGTTACTAGTTAGTTGTTTGCTCTACGTGTGTGTGTTTTCATTTTGTCCTTAATTGTGAGTTATGATGTTGCTATTCCATTTAATTTTGCTATTCTATTTAATTTTGGTTGGAGTTCATTTAAGTTTATTGCCTCTGTGATTTGTCTAAACATTGCATCTTTTCTGTGTGTAGATTTTATTTTTATTTCTATGTTCTCTAATTTGCCCTTATGTTCTATTTTAGCATGTTGGTGAAGTACTGATGAGTCTTTTCTATCTTGGAGTTCTCGCCAGTGTTCATTTAATCGTTCTCCTATGCTATGAGCTGTCTCACCTATGTACATTATATTCTTATCTTTACATTGTCCCTCAGTACATCTTATGCTATATACTGTTTCTAGTTTTACAGTTAATATGGGGGCTTAGTTTACAGATTATGCATTTCCTATCTATACAGAGGGGTCTCTGAAAAGGGTATGTATTACTTATAAGTGTTTTTATGGAGGTACCTGGTCTTTCCACTATCTTAATATTTAGTTTAAGTTTATCTAGGGCCCTTCTAAATTTGTAAGCTAGTTCACCTCTAGGGGTTGTATTGATGAAAATTACACTCTGGTATTTATTGCTATCATACCATGAGTTTATTTTATTAATCTTATTTCTAGTTCTTTCTATTCTATTCCAAAATTTGCTCCTATACAAGGGGTAGGTCCCATTTGTATCATTATTTACCATTTTTTCCCATTTGGTTCTGGCTCCTCTATATACTCTGATTTTATCTCTCTGATTGTAACTGGAGAATTGCATACAGTGGATGAAGTGTTGTATGTGTCTCTCTAGTTCTTTGGGGTTGCACATGCGGGACACATTCCTCATCACCCTTACTAAATCCGCAATCAGTATGTTGATTTTGGTGTGATCCGAAACAGCTGAGTTTCGGTGGATCAGATATTTGGAAGTCATGGGTTTGGCATAATGGGAAAGAACTTTGACAATATATGAACAACCGTCCGGTTGTGGAACCAGCCAACCAACCGGATATTTATAAATTTTTAAATTTATAATTTAATTTATAATAAATTGAAGTGAAAGCAACTGGTGCGTGTGTTTCTTATTGGCAACATGACCCTCCCAAAGTATAACAATATATATATTTGTAATCATTATAATAAAATACAATCACATTGTGCTAGATTTGTTCAGAAATGATAATTTGAGCATGTGTGTGTTTTGATATCTTCCTCACCCCATCTTTCTCATGCAAAATGTAAACAAGACCTATAAGCAAGGACTGATTTTAATCAATGTAATCTACCAGTGACTTTTTCTCTTTTTTGGTGATAGTGGGTCGCTTTTTTCTATTTATTAATCAACTTATTTGATTTATAATTTATGATAGTTTGATATTCTGAATTTTTCATCTGATTCGGGTTTCATCAGCAGGTTTTATGAGCATGTATCTGGCTGTAATCAGACTAACTTTAACCCTCATTGTCAAGTTAAATTTATTAAATGTTCTGCTGATTGTCGGTTTTACTGTTGTTGTTTAGGTCAAGTTCAACACTGATCAAATAGACCTATGAAATAATCTTCACATAAGAAGATTATTACTACAAACCAAGAAGGGAACATGCACACAATTGCTTTACCAGCAAGCTATAGTAGCCAAATCTTTCACAACTCACACACATTAACATTTTCAAAGACATATTGGATAATATAATTTGAAATAAAATATGTCTGAAAAGACTGGATAGTTATAGTTAGAAGGGATATAAAATAACAATATCTACGACTATCGATGTTTGAAATGAACTGTGTCTAAAAGGATCAGATGATCATGGTCAGTATATCTTCATGTTCAAGAGATATCGAGTATCAATAAACTTAGCATCTTATGGACCTCGTCCTTGTCACAATTTCATCATTGTACCCTATTGTAATAGCAAACCTTTCTGTCATGTCATTTACCAAATGCCAAACAGTTTTATTAAACGTTATGCCTTTCCTACTATATGATATCATGCTGATAAGTTGGTGAATTTCTTAGTAAAAGGGAGACATATGTTGATGGAAGGGCTATAGAAAACCAAGGATATCAAATCAAATATATTTGCAGTTAATGTTTTCAATATTATTCCCCCTAGAGCAACAGAAGAAAGTAATTTAAACTGAGGGTGTACTTGATCAAGCAGACCTAAGATCAAAGATTCCAACTCTGACCAAACTGTTTTCTTCCCAAACATTTTTTCTAGGTTTTTCTAGAAAATTTGTCTGATATTTCTAGTATATTAAAAGGCTTCCTTGTTGCCTTTGGTAATTTGTCTGCATGTTGAATGACGAAGTACAGACTCTTCTGTTGACTCAGAAAATGTGTTTATTTCTAGCAAGTATTTTGTACAATAATGATAATTAGTGTAACCTGAGGAAATTCTATGTTATAAACCAGAGGATTTCAAAGTGGGCGCTACCCCCGCCCCCCATAGCGTTGAGACGGTCACGCACTGAGGCCTAAGGGGCAGTGGGGGAGCAGTAAAGATGATATAATATATTAAATATCAAATGGTACATATATATAAATATAGTAAAGTTTTTAAAATGTATATTTAGTTATACATAGTATATATATATAATATTATTTATTATATATAAATTAATGATTTCATTTATTACATATTATTTACAATTTGCCTGTAAGCAGTTCTCTCTGAATATCAGGGGGTTGGGCGCTGAGGGTATTACGTGGCTGTGAGGAAGGTGGTGGGCCAAAAAGTTTGAGAATCTCTGTTATAAATGCTCTCATTTCTATTTTGTGCATAAAATATATTTATGTGTAAAATTTCAATTATATTTTCGATTTTGTTGCATTGATAAAGTTATTAATATCAAACAGCCTGAAACCTCCCTAGATTTATTATACATAACTGCTAATTTTAAAATGTTTATCCTCACATTAAAACCTTTTATAATTATATTTTAGAAATTTGTGTTAAGTAATGTTTTAAATATCAGCTTACTAATGAAAAGCAAAGGTATTTTATTAAACTCTATCAATTTTTTGGTTATTTTCAAAATCCATTGAACTACATAAGCAGTGTATTTTATTAGAAATAAAGTAATATAAGAGTTAAGTTATGTCATTATATTCATGCAATGGTTAATGTTGTTTAAAGTATAACACCAACATTTGCCTTAACCCTTAAGCATTTAAACCGGCTGAATCTGGCCAGAATTCTCTCACCTCTTTCTTTTCAAACTGACTGTAACTAGCTGCTCATACTGATGTTAAGGTATTGTTCTGAAATTAAATAATATCGAAATCTCTTAAATTCAATATTATGTGAAATAATTATGTAAGATAAAGACTTTACTGTGAAAATACAATAGTAAATATAGAGTAATGAAGTGCTAAAGTGTAAATTAGTATTTCATTTCATTCCATAGTTGAACTTGTTAAAAGTATAACATTTGAACTTCTTCCCCAATGTAAAGATTTTTTCCTCCATTGTCACATATTTAAGCTTGTTTATAACATATCACTTGAACATATATCATAACAAGCAGAATAATATTTTATTTTCTGAGTTCAAATCCTTCCAATGTTAGCTTTGCCTTTCATCTTTACAGAGTCGATGAAATAAAGCACCAGCAACTTTAATCACCAAAAAATTGTTAGCCTTGTGCCTAAATCAGAAACCATTATTATCATTAAAAATTGGTAAACTATGCAAATACGTAAATACGTAAATATATATGAATAACCAACTTTTACTGTGACTTAATAAATCCTGACAGAGTCAACTTTGCCTTTCATACTTTCCGGGGTTGCTAAAATAAAATACCAGTCAAGTACTGATTTTACTGACCTGTCAACTCTCCCCATCCGATGGGAAGATCTCCTACTCACTTTGGGGTGGGTGAGAGATGTCTTCTCTTGTGAAAATGGGTATAGCTTTCATTATGTAAAATCTCCCCATTTTGGCTCATTTCTCCCTGTTTTGGGGCACTTTTATTCATAGTACACCCCATTTGGGATTTTAGAGGTTGGCAGGTCTGAGGATGATATAATTGATTTTCTCTTCTCCCAAAATTGCTGGCCTTGTGCATAAATTAGAAATAATAATCATCATCATCATCATCACCATTTAATGTCCATTTTTCTATTCTTGCAGGGGTCAGACGGGTCGTCCACGTTGACAGACAAGTCTGGCGAGGATTGGCCACACTGTACCTTGTTCTAATGGGACTGTACATTTGGCCAGGGTTTTTACAGCTGGATGCCCTTCCTAAAACCAACCACATTTACAGTGTGGGACCAATGCATTGGAATATTCAGTTAAAAAGCTTTAAGTTTTGAGTTCCAATCCCATTTAGGTCAACTGTTCTTTTCATCCTTTCAGCATTAATAAAATAAATACCAGTTATATACTAGAGTTGATTTAATTTTGTGGCCTCCTGCCTAATATTATTATCCTTAATATTGCTGTCATTGTCATCATCATTATCATCATCTATTTTACATTATCACCTTAAGAAATATAACATATAAACATAACATATAAATAACTATAACAATAACAACAAAACATTATTATTACTATAAAATGTTCAGTTGTTTTAATATAAAAAAAATTGAACTTATAAATATATAAATAAATAAATAGATAATAGATAATTATATAAATATATAAAAAAATAAATATAAAAATAGATAATTATATAAATATATAAATAAATGCTTAATAGTAAAAATGAAAAAAAAAAAAAGTAAAATTACACTTAATGGGGATAATTTCCTTTCTGTTGTGTCTTAGATTTTTTTTGTTTAGTTGGAATCCTCCTCCACCTCCTTCTCATCATTATCATCACCATCATCATCATCATCTCCTTCATCAACTTCTTCACCATCATCATCATCAACTTTTTTATCATCTTCTTCATCATTATCATTATCATCATCATCGTCATCATCATCACCATCATCATCACCACTACCATCATCACCACCACCATTCTTCATCAACTTCTTCACCACCATCATCATCAACTTTTTTATCATCTTCTTCATCATCATCATCATCATCATCATCATCATCATCACTACCATCATCATCATCATCATCATCATCATCATCATCATCACCATCACCACCACCATCATCACCCTCATCACCATCATCATCATCACCACTACCATTATCACCACCACCATCATCACCATCACCACCACCATCATCACCATCATCACCACCATCATCACCATCATCACCACCATCATCATCATCCTAATCATCCTCATCATCATCATCATCATCATCATCATTTTCATCATCACCATTGTCAGCATCATCTTCAACATAACAACCACTACCACCATCCTCACCCACTTTGAATTTTTTGCAATCACATTATCTTTATCTTTTATATCATCATCATCATCACCATCTTTGTCATTGTCATCATTGTTAACCATCTACACGACCACCATTACCATTCCCATCATCATCATCATTATTCTCGTCACCACCACCACCACCACCACCATCATCATTATTCTCGTCACCACCACCATCATCATTATTCTCATCACCACCATTATCATTATCATCATTATCACAACGACCACCACCATCATCATTATTCTCATCACCACCACCATCATCATTATTCTCGTCACCACCACCATCATCATTATTCTCGTCACCACCACCATCATCATTATTCTCATCACCACCATTATCATTATCATCATTATCACAACGACCACCACCATCATCATTATTCTCGTCACCACCACCATCATCATTATTCTCGTCACCACCACCACCACCATCATCATTATTCTCATCACCACCACCACCACCACCATCATCATTATTCTCATCACCACCACCACCATCATCATTATCCTCATCACCACCACCACCACCATCATCATCATTATCATTATTCTCGTCACCACCAGCACCACCACCACCACCACCACCATTATCATTATCATTATTCTCGTCACCACCAGCACCACCACCACCACCACCATCATCATTATCATTATTCTCGTCACCACCAGCACCACCACCACCACCACCATCATCACCATTATCATTATCCTTGTCACCACCACCACCACCACCACCACCATTATCAACATCATCATCATGATCATCATGATCATCATCATCATTGTCCTCATCATCTTCATCTCCACCATCACCCCCCCATCATCATCAATATCCTTGTCACCACCACCACCACCACCACCACCACCACCATCATCATCATCATCGTCATCTCCATCTCCACCATCACCTCCCCCCATCATCATCAATATCCTCGTCACCACCACCACCATCATCATCATCATCATCATCATCATCATCCTCATCATCTCCATCTCCACCATCACCCCCCCATCATCATCAATATCCTCGTCACCACCACCACCATCATCATCATCATCATCATCACTATCCTCAACATCATGATCACTATTATATGCTGGTGTTAGTGCTGCTGATGTTTTTATATTTATATATATTTTCAGATATATCATGCAGCTGCCTCAGTTACTGTCATTGCTGATACTGCTGCACTCTGTATTGCTGGAGTTGTTGTTGCTGCTTCTTTTTGCTGCTGCGGTCTTTTATGTTATTATTGATGCTAATGGTGATGATGATGGTGACAGCAATGGTGATTTGCCATGTTGTTTTCTATGAAACAGTTTCGATAATGGATTGCTTTTTGCACCAAACACTGTTTTGCCTCCTGAGTGCATTCATTTGTCTCTTAATTAATCTACAACTGTAATTGAAAGTTATTTGCCACCTGGCTGTGACCCTACAAACTACTCTTGTACAGAAGAGACAGTGGGGAGGAAGTAGTATGGTTGTTGTTGTTGTCTTTGCTATTACTATAGTTTTTGTTGTGGTTGTCATTGTTATTTTAGTTGTTTTAGTCTGCTTTTTTTCCATATTGCTGTTTTTTTAAAGTTATTAAGTGTCATCTTGTTAACTTTGATGTTCTTGTTGTTGTTACTACTACTACTACTACTACTGCTGCTGCTGCTGCTGCTGCTGCTGCTACCACTGCTGCTGCTACTACTACTACTACTACTACTACTACTACTACTACTACTGGTGTAGTGGTATTTGTTGTGATTCTGGGTGTGTGTCTTTTGCTATTAATGTTGTTGTTGCCATTAAAGTAATTCTTTCAATTTTTACCATTATTTCCTCAGTAATGTGTTTTTTTCTTGACTTTTCTATTATTCACAATGTTGTGACTTTGATTTGTTGTTACTGTTGTTCAGCCTGAGGTCAACCCTGATCAAACACACATATAGTGAAAGGCATTCAAACCAGGACCACCCTGTCTTTTTAAGGGTGTGTAGCACTGTATAATCCAATGTGTTATTTCCTTATTTAAGTTGATAGTGTGTTATTTGAGTAAAATTTGGTCACTATTTCTTACAGAAGGAGTGACCTCATACAAACCTCTACATTGACTCATTTGTGCCCATTATTGAGTAAGGTAAAGATGTTTTAGTAGTTTAGTTCTGTAATTGAGAAAAATAATGATCAAAGGCATTGCAGTCATGATCATTCAATCTTTTTGTATACCTATGAATACATTAACCAGTATCTCCTCTTTCCTTTAGTGAGGTAGGGTGTGATTCAAAGGAATTTAGCTGTTGTTTCTATTAGCAATTTGAAACTCTTTGCTTGAACAGAATTTTGACAAATGTAACATTTTAGAAATAAAATAGCATATCCAGCATATCAAATGTTATTTGCTTAAATCTGATCTTTATCTATCTAAAGGCAGTTAATAGAAATTGTTATGCTGCATTTAGTTTTTAGGTTAATTTTTTATTATCAACTGACCAGGTGGTATGAGCAATAACCATGACGCTCTTCAGAGCTTCAAGAAGATATTCTCAAACTAGAGATCTGGCACAAATACTTGCAACAAAGTGAATTTCAATAAAGGAACCCATGTAGGCCACAGCAGGATTTTGATTCAGAATGCAAAGATCCAGAAGAAATATTGCAAAGTCTCACATTCAAGACTAGTAGTCTACCACCCTAGAATGCTACTTCATTTTATGTACCCCAGAAGGACGAAAAGCAAAGTTGATTTTGACAGTATTGGAACTCAGAACATAAGGTGCTAGAATAATAGTTTAAAGCATTTTATCCAATGCACAAATACTTCTGCTAATTTATTGTCTAATTATGTGGAATATGATGATTGCCATAGACTAGAGACAAATTTGCAAGATACTTCAGACATTTCTTTTATGTGACTAATGTTCTTTATGCTAAAATCATATGTGTTAAAACCTACAAATTTGGCAATAATCAAATGGCATGGAGCGAAAAGAAAGCTACCCATTTAAGATTATTTTGCTAAGATAAAACAAAATAAAAATTACCACTAGAAACTTCCCCATAGATCAGAATATTCAACTTTAACGATTTTATTATGCAGAGCAAGGTGAGGCAATCTACATCCTGCAGGTAAGATCCAGTTCACAAATGTATTTTGACTAGGATATGACTAAATATTGGGGTATCATACTTATTTGGCTTGTGAATAATTTTTCCGCGTTCTAAGTGTATGGGGTATGAGTAGTATTTTGTACTTTGAATCATTTTCCAAAACACTGTCATATACACATTTCAGGAAGTAGAACCACTTTATAAGTATATATTAGTTACTCTCTGTGTATGAATGCCTTTTCATGTGATATTTAAATGTCTAATAAGATGTCTAATCTTGTGAGGTATGTATTTTCTCTACTCTGGCCAAGAGATACAAAAGGAGGTTAACATATTCAGTAAAGTAGCTGAAATTATTTGGGGATCAAGTAGGGTATTCATAATTGAACCTTAAGAAGCATGTAATATTTTTTTATGAATCTCATGAGACAGAAAGAGAGAGTGTATTATATTAATAAACGGGGCGGTGGATTGGCAGTATCGGTAGAGGGTCGGATGCCATGCTTTCCAGCATAGTTACGTCCCTTTACGATCTGAGTTCAAATCCTGCCGAGGTTGACTTTGCCTTTCATCCTTACGGGGTCGATAAAATAAAGTACCAGTAATGCACTGGGTAATTGCTGGCTTTGTGCCTAAAGTAGAAACAATTATATTAATAAACATTTAGTAAAACTAAAATGTAATTCCTTTAATCTTTTCAATACTAAAGTTATAAACCTTATGAGAGTTAAATCCCAGTTTTATTACTATATTTGTCTAGCATAAGTACCCTATCAGAAGATTTTTCATGGAACATATAACTACATCTAATTTCTGGTTGTCTGTGATGAGAAAAGTGTGCCAGGCCCTAATCGTCATTTGGAATATAGGACACAGTTCACTAATCTATCATGAAAACTATTTGTGATACTCTATGGTAATATATTTGAATCCACTGATCTTATCTCAAAAATCAATCTATTGTCACACCTTTTTCTCTTATTTACACAAAAAAAATGTTCACAGCTTAAATAAAGATGAAAGGACAATGACCATATTTCTTTTACAGGTTCTCAGAGACTGATGGGAAAATGCAAGATCAGAGATCTTGTTTGAATGCTTGCAAAAGAGAGGTTTCTATTAAGGTCAAGTTAAATCAGATAACAAATTACTGATTACATCTACCATTCAATTGTTCACATAATAATGTTTTCTTTGGACACTGAACCTATAGATGCTTGAACTAAACATTAACTACATTGATCTCACAAAACAGAAAAGCCATCTTCAAAGGTCATGTGAACTTGTAGTAGTTGATTATGGTACTAAACACAAGGCCATAACAATTGATAGGAATGCAGGGATGGGGTGGAATAGTGAATTTGGTGACTCCAATACTTGAACAATCTGTATAGGGCAACAAAGTAGCTTCTATATGGCTGATCTAGCTGCGAGAAATAGTCACTAAATCTCTTTACCAGCTTAATCCTTGAAGGACATATTGAATGTTATCTCAGATATGCTGTGCCATGGAAAAAAGATGTGACTATCACAGCTGGAATGCTTTTCATCAGTAATCTGTTCAATCAGGTCTGGCCTGGAGCTAAACAGCAACAATAACAGCAACTGTTCTACTAAAACGGAATCTACCAAAATAAAATTATTATATACATATATGAATGATTGCTTTTTTGTTCATGTACACATTATAAAATCAATTTTAAAACAGAACTAATAAAATAGAACAATATGTGTATGTATATGTGTGTGTGTGCACACGTGTGGGTGTATGTGCATGTGTGTGTAGAAGTAGTTTATATTTTTATTGTGCTCTATTGTCATGGAACTTTATATTTTTGTAACGCTATGTAACAATCAATATACACACACATAATACATACACACACATAATACATACACACATGGCAGAATTTGAACTCAGAGCACAAATAGCTGGAACAAATTCTGCAAAGCATTCTATCTGATGTTCTAATATCTCTGTCAACTCATCACCTACACACACACACATATACATACATACATATATATATATATGTTATATATATACCTCTGTTTGTTGTCTCCTTGAACTATATATACATATGTATATATATGTATATGCAAATACATACATATATATATATATATACACACATACATACACACATATGTGTACATTTATATGTACATCTATGAAAGTGTGTGTGTGCCTGAATATGTTGAGATTAGAAAGGGAGACAGAGAGAGAGGGGGTGGGGGGTTACAAAAACTTTAAAACTTGGTTCATGATTTGTTCAGATATAAGACAGACTATTCAATGAAATTTTCAAATACAAAAAGATAAAAATTATTTAAATAAATAAATGTACTTTGAAAAATAAAATAATAAACTGAATTGAAACAATAAATAAAAGATAAAGTATTTATTTCCTCTTTTTCCTTTTTTATCTCTGAACACTAACACTAACACTAACAGCATGTCTTTAAATGATATCATGGGTGTTATTAAAGACTCATTGTCATGTGATTGATCTTGAGATAAACATATCCGTCACACTGCGGTGATATCACTATGTGATAAATAGTGAACATGTCAATAAGAACAACAATGAGAACAATGTTTTCTCCTTTATTGTTTGTGTTATATTCGTATAAATTTGTAATTGTGTAACTATAACCAAATGAATAGGACACAGTACATGACTCTTACCTTTTCATTGTTGTTATTTAGTCACAGTTCATGCCCCATGATCCAGCTAGCAGACCGATGATCAAAGGTATCCCAGCCATGACCATACTGTCTTGATTCTTTTTCTTTTGTTTATTTTTCAGACATAATAATAATCATTGTTTCTACTTTAGGCACAAGGCCAGCAATTTGAAAGGGAGGGGAAAGTCGATTAAATTGACCCCAGTACGTGACGGGTACTATATTTTATCGACCCCAAAAGGATGAAAAACAAAGCTAACCTCAGCAGGATTTGAACTCAGACAGCAAAGGGCCGTAACTCTCTGCTGCAAAGCATGATCTTTGATGCTCTAATGATATTGCCAATCCACTGACATTCTATCGATACTGCCAATAATAATAACAATAATAATAATCTGTACAGGAGTTAGACCCAGAAGGTGCCTCTAAATATCTTGGCATAAACCAAGGTGATGGAATGAAACATAATCAAATGAAAGAGAAAATATGGAAAGAATATTACAGAAGAGTAAGGATAATCCTGAAAACTGAACTAAATTCTAAAACCTGTTTCCAGCTCTACAACTTAGCTCTACCCGTTGTACGATACAGTTATAACATCATCGATTGGAACTTATCTGATCTTCAAAGAATGGATTCCAAAACTCGAAAACTCCTTACATCTGACAAAATACATCACCCCATGGCAGACGTAGATCACCTACATTTGCCAATCAAACTAGAACTGTCATACAAAATAGCTATGATAGGCTTACAAATGTATCTAAAAACACCTCTGACTGGATGATGGTATTATTAAGAGAACATCAAAACAAAAAGAAACTCCATTCAAAAGAAGCAAGAAAGTACAAAGAACTAAAATCTGAAGACATACACCTAAATAATGAAGTTGACCTAATTCCAACTAAAGCAGTAAAAATCCACAGAAGCAAGCCAAAGCTAGAAGGTCTAAAAACATTTGGAGAAAGATAGCAACAGAAACCTCTGAATGGCCAATTCCCACTACACATCCAAGCTGCTGATGTAGATCAGGCCCAAAGCCATCAGTGGCTATGAAGCTCGAGATTAATGGCTGAAACAGAAGGCTTTATTTTTGCAGCCCAGTACTAGGAATTATCAGGCAAATATTCTCAGAAATAGAGCAAACCCCAAATGCAGGCAGGATATGTGACACCCAGCATGAAACAACAGACCATATAATATCAGGACACTCCACACTAGCACCAACTGTAAATAAGATCAGACATGATAGGGTGGGGCAATACATCCACTGGATAATATGCCAAAAATACAAGAAGAACATGCAGAAAACTGGTATGAACACAAACTACAAACAATAACACAAACTGAAGGCATAAGAATCCTTTGAAACTTTACCATTCACACAGATTGAATTATTCAAACCACCCTGATATTATTATTAACGATTTTATAACAAGACATGCTTACTCATTGACATGACTGTACCATTTGATAGAAATATGTTAGTAAACGAGTATGAAAAACTTGCAACATGTAAAGATATATAAATTGAGATAAACAGAATGTGACACCTCAAAACAGAAACTATTCCGGTAGTGATAGGAGCTTTAGGTGTCATAAAGAAAGGTGTTCAAAATTTCGAAAGCATACCTATCAAATCCAAAAAATAGTTCTAACAAGTACCGCCCACATACTTCGTGAATTTTTGTCTTTGTAAAGTATATCAACACAATCTTTTCTGTTTAATTTTTACAGTAAATTTAACTGATATTTAATACCATTCAAATATCCTTAATGCAAAATTAATTCATATCTTCTATACTCCTTAATACTACTTTTTTCTCCCCGTTTTTTTTTTTTAAACATATTGACTTATCAACTTTAGTGATGTGACTTGTTAAATGAATGTGATGAGGGAACAATATAGAAAGAAAAAACTATCAAAAACTGTTAAAACCAACAATGCCTGCTCTAAGTTTCTGGGTGATATAAAGCAAAATCAAAGGAAAATATAGGAATGATAATAATTGTTTCTACTTTTGGCACAAGGCGAGCAATTATCCCAGTGTATTACTGGTGCTTTATTTCATCGACCCCGTAAGGATGAAAGGCAAAGTTAACCTCGGTGGGATTTGAACTCCGACCATAAAGGGACGTAACTCTTTGCTGCAAAGCATAGCATCTGACCCTCTACCAATACTGCCAATCCCCCGTTAGTAATGATAACATAGTAATGATAATAATGGTTTCTAGTATAGGCACAAGGCCATTAATTTGGGGGGAGGGGAAAGTCAATTAAATCGACCCTAGTGCGTTACTGGTGCTTTATTTTATTGATCCTGTAAGGATGAAAGGCAAAGTTAACCTCAGCGGGATTTGAACTCAGAATGTAAAGGGCCATAACTCTATGATGCAAAGCATGTTGTCTGATGCTCTATGGATGCTGCCAATCCGCCGCCCTTAATAATAATAATAATAATAATAATAATAATAATAATAATAAGTAGGGAAGAAAAAAATAATTATTGAAGACCATAGAAGAAGTTGATAACTTCTGCAGTAAGATTTGGAGTGATGAGAAGACATATAATGCTAATGTAGATTAGATTAGTCATCTGGAAAAATCCTACACAAATTTAGAAGAACAGGCGTGGGAAGACATCTCTATAGACGACTTAAGGACAGCACTCAATAAATCTCATGAATGGAAATCTTCTGGTAGACACAGGGTGCCAAATTTCTGGCTTTCCTCACTCCCGTGCAATCACAATATATTGGTCAAGCTGTTTAATGGAATTAGGAAAGATAAAAAAAAATACACCTGATTGGATAGCAAGTGGCATTGCCTACCTTCTACCAAAGAACAACGAAACAAAAGATCCAAAAAACTATCGGCCCATAACATGCTTGTCCACCACTTATAAACTATTAACCTCTATTCTCATGGAAAAAGCATAAGTGTTTTTGGAGGAGAACAACCTTTTCCCCATTGAACAAAAAGGGTGCCGACGAGGTTCATATGGTTGCAAAGATCAACTTTTGATTAATCGCATGATCCTTGATAACTAAACCCAGAAATCTCAGTTCTGCATCGATCGATTATTAAAAAGCCTTTGACAGCATACCACACTCATGGATTCTGAGATCACTGGGCATCTTCAAAATCTCACCTGTGATCTCAAACTTCCTGAAACACAATATGTCATTATGGAACACAAATCTCCAATTGTCTCATTCCACTGGGGTACTGTGCTCTAGGAATATAAACATCAACTGTGGTATATTCCAGGGTGACTCACTTTCACCCTTGCTTTTCTGCATAGCTTTAATACCCTTTACATCCGAACTTAATAGAACAGGGTACGGTTATTGCAAAGATAATGACAAACTGGAAGGCCTTTTGCTGACAGTAAAAACGTTTAGCGATGACATCAGGATGGAGTTTGGACTTGACAAGTGTGCAAAAGCCACTTTCAAGAAGGGAAAGCTTGTCAACTCAGACTCAGTTGAATTGGATGCTGAAACAATCATAAAGGAACTTGAGCAGGAACGAACAAAGCTATAAATACTTAGGGATTAATGAGGGCTCTGGCATACAGCATGCAAGTATGAAAGAGAGGATAAGGAAAGAATGTTACAGGAGAGTACATGCTGTTCTGAGATCAGAACTAAATGCTCATAACAAGGTGCTAGCCATAAATTCCTTGGCAGTCCCAGTTGTGACTTATAGCTTCGGTGTGTTGAACTGGAATATGAGTGAAATCAAAAGAATCAACACCAAAGTCCGTAAGCTACTGACCTGTAATAGGATGCACCACCCAAAAGCAGATGTGGATCGTCTTTACCTTCCTAGAACTCAAGGAGGCCGTGGCCTGATCCAATTTGAACTTGCTTACAAGACCACCATTATTGGACTGGCCAAATACCTTGAAACAACTAACGACTGTATGCTGAAACTTGTTGAAAAGCATAAGAGAAGTAAGAAGCTTCATTCTATCTTGAAGGAGAGCAAAACATATGCTACTGATCTCATGCTTGATACCCAGGATGGACAGACTAAAGAAACTGTTGCAACTGATGCTGCTAGGCACATAAAATCACTGGCAAAAGCAAAAGGACAAGGACAATTAGCATCAAATTGGGAGCAGAAACCTCTGCATGGCAAATATGAGGCCCGTAGCAAACAAGCTAATGTTGACCAAAAGCACATCCATCAGTGGCTACATAGTTCAGGGCTAAAGGCGGAGAGTGAAGTCTTCATCTTAGTTGCCCAAGATCAAAGCTTATTGACTCGTAATTACCAGGCCAATGTGATAAGAAACGGAATAAACCCAAAGTGCCGATTCTGCAATGCTGAGGTTGAAACAGTGGATCACTTAGTCTCTGGATGTAAAGTTTTAGCACCAGTAGAATACAAATATAGACATGACAGAGTTGGTCAATATCTACACTGGGTAATATGTAGGCATTATAAAATCAAAGCTGCTGATAAGTGGTACAATCATCACCCTCAGGCTGTAACTGAAGGATAAAACGTAACAATTCTCTGGGACTTTCCTGTACAGGACCATAAAAGCAAATAGACTTGACATCATTGTAAAAGATCAACATAACAAGGTCTGTTTATCGATAGATATGAGCATCCCATGTGATCACAATATTGCGGCAAAAGAATTTGACAAGCTACAAAAATATAAAGATCTGCTTACTGAAATTGAGAAAATGTGGCACATCAAGGCCGTTACAATACCAGTGATTGTTGGAAGACTGGGAATGATCAAGAAAGGAGCAGAACAATATTTGCGAATGATTCCTGGTTTACCCTCTCTGCACGAGGTGCAAAATATTGTTTGACTGGTACTGCACATGTATTGAGAAGAGCACTATCTCTGTAAGATTGATATCCCTCCTTGTATTTACATATGCATATGCACATGTGTATATATGTATACTGTTTTTTTTTCTTTTTTTAATTATAATCAATGTTCTGTATTAACTGGCTTACCAATGCACACTGAATTTATTTACCCTAGGTGTCAGGAAGACATATATCTCAGAAACAATAATGATAATTGTTTCTACTTTAGGCACAAGGCCAGCAATTACCCAGTGCATTACTGGTACTTTATTTTATCGACCCCGTAAGGATGAAAGGCAAAGTTAACCTCAGCGGGATTTGAAATCAGAACGTCAAAGGCCGTAACTCTATGCGTCAAATCATGGCGTCCGACTCTCAACCGATACTGCCAATCCACCGCCTTTAAATAATAATAAAAATAATAAGAATAATAATAAGAAAGAAGTCCCGTGGTACAAAGGACCAGTTACTTATTGATAAAATGGTAATGAGGAATTGCAAGAGGAGACACACTGGTCTTGCCATGGGATGGATAGATTACAAAAAGGCATTCAACATGGTACCTCATTCTTGGATAACCAAAAGCCTAGAGATCTTCAAAGTGGCAGATAACATCAGACAGTTGTTGAGCAAAAGTATGAAGTCCTGGGAAACAGAGTTAATATTGGGTGGAGAATCCTTGGGAGGCGTGAAGATCAAGAGAGGTATCTTGCAGGGAGATAGTTTGTCCCCTCTGCTGTTTTTCCTTGCCCTGATACCCCTGACCGTTATATTGCGAAAAGTGAGTGCAGGATACAAGTTGGGAAAAGGAGAGCTTACCATCAACCACCTCCTCTTCATGGACAATCTTAAACTCTTTGGGAAGAGTGAGAAGGTGTTGGATGTACTTGCTGACACTGTTCATATTTTCAGCAATGATATATGTATGGAATTTGGTATTAATAAGTGTGGTATTAAATTGAGCAGAAGCAACGGAATCCAGGTACCAATGGGTGAGATGATAAAGGAAATTGACACTGAAGAGAGATACAAATATTTAGGTGTTCTGGAGGTAGATGACATCAAGAACAAAAAAATGAAGGAATTGATAAGATCTGAGTACATAAGAAGAGTAAGGAGCGTATTAAAATCACATCTAAATAGTAGGAATGTCATAAGTGCAGTGAATTCCAGAGCTGTGTCTATTATTAGGTACAGTGCAGGAATTCTGAAATGGAATGTTGCTTAACAAAAAGAAATGGATAGGAAGACTAGGAAGCTATTGACTCTCTACAACATGTTCCACAAGAGGAGTGATGTCGATAGACTCTACTTAAAGAGATCTGAAGGTGAAAGAGGTCTTATCAGCATAGAGGGCTGTGTTCAGATGGAGAAAAACAACCTGCACAAATGCGTGACTGACAGTAGGGAGCCAATGCTCAAAATTGTACTGAAGGAGAAGACAATAGACCAGGGGATGTCCAAGGAGGAAATAACATCAAGGAGGAAGAGCAACCTTCATGAAAAATCCCTTCATAGGACCTGCTTTAAGAAAACTGAATTTAGAGATCCACAGACATGGAACTGGTTAAAAAGAGGAGACCTTAAAAAAGTTACAGAAGGAATTCTAATGGCTGCACACGAGCAAGCCCTCAGAATGAAGTGGGTGAAACACCATATTTACAAGGAGGAGGCTAGCTCACTGTGTAGGATCTGTGGAGAGAGAGAGAGGAGACTGTGGCTCACATTGTTTCTGAGTGTAAACACCTAGCCCAGACTCACTATAAAAGCTGGAGACATGATGTGATAGGCAGGGTGATCCACTGGCATCTATGCAAAGTAAATAATTTACCACATTCTGAGAAGGGGTATGAGCATAAGCCAGAGTCGGTGATAGAAAACGATCAGGTGAAGGTGCTATGGGATTTTAGGATACAGACAGACAAGAAATTAGAACACAATAGGCCTGACTTGGTGGTTTTGGACAAGGAAAAATGATTGTGCCTGATTGTAGATGTAGCCTGCCCATTTGACACGAGAGTGCAAGAAAAGGAGAGGGAGAAAATTAACCGATACCAGGACTTAAAGTGGGAGTTAAAAAGGTCTTTGAACTGCTATGAGATCAAGGTCATCCCAATTGTCATAGGTGCACTAGGTACTATCTCAAAGAGTTTCCAAGGATGGTTAAAGAAGATTAGTACAGCCTCGCCTTTTGGAACACTTCAAAAGGCATGCTTGCTGGGAACAGCAAGAACCCTCCTATACGTCCCGAATATCTGAGGCTGCAGGTAACGGCTTGATATTCATGTCAACAAACTTTCCAGTTAAATAACATCAATGACTGAGACTCAAAGAACAATAATCGTAATAATAATAATAATAATTGTTTCTACTTTAGGCACAAGGCCATCAATTACCCAGTACATTACTGGTACTTTATTTTATCGACCCCGTGAGGATGAAAGGCAAAGTTAGCCTCAGCGGGATTTGAACTCAGACTGTAAAGGGACGTAACTATGCTAGAAAGCATGGCGTCCAACCCTCTACCGATACCGCCCTATAATAATAATAATAATAATAATAATAATAATACTACATTCGGAGAGTAAGGAGCGTATTAAAGTCACATCTGAACAGTAGGAATGCCATAAGTGCAGTAAATTCCCGAGCTGTGTCTATTATTAGGTACAGTGCGGGAATTCTGAGATGGAATGTTGCTGAACAAAAAGAAATGGATAGGAAGACTAGGAAGCTATTGACTATCTACAACGTGTTCCACATTAGGAGTGATGTCGATAGACTCTACTTAAGGAGATCTGAAGGTGGAAGGAAGAGGTCTTATCAGCATAGAGGACTGTGTTCAGATGGAGAAAAACAACCTACACAAATACATGACTGATAGTAAGGAGCCAATGCTCAGAATTGTACTGAAGGAGAGGACAATAGACCAGGGGATGTCCAAGGAGGAAATAACAACAAGGAGAAAGAGCAGCCTTCATGAAAAATCCCTTCATAGAACCTTCTTTGAGAAAACTGAATTCAGAGATCCACAGACATGGAACTGGTTAAAAAGAGGAGACCTTAAAAAGGCTACAGAAGGAATGCTAATGGCTGCGCAAGAGCAGGCCCTCAAAACGAAGTGGGTGAAACACCATATTTACAAGGAGGAGGCTAGCCCACTGTGCAGGATCTGTGGAGAGAGAGAGGAGACTGTGGCTCACATTGTATCCGAGTGTAAACACCTAGCCCAGACTCACTATAAAGGCTGGAGACATGATGTGATGGGCAAGGTGATCCACTGGCACCTATGCAAAGTAAACAATTTACCACATTCTGAGAAGTAGTATGAGCATAAGCCAGAGTCGGTGGTAGAAAACGATCAGGTGAAGGTGCTGTGGGGTTTTAGGATACAGACGGACAAGAAACTGGAACACAATAGAGCTGACCTGGTGGTTTTGGACAAGGAAAAAAGATCGTGTCTGATTCTGGATGTGGCCTGCCCATTCGACACGAGATACCAGGACTTAAAGTGGGAGGTAAAAAGGATTTGGAACTGCCATGAAGTTAAAGTGGTCCCAATTGTCATAGGCGCACTATGTACTATCTCAAAATTTTCCAGGGATGGTTAAAGAAAATTGGCCCCGCCACACTTTTTGGAATGCTTCAAAAGGCATGCTTGCTGGGAACAGCAAGAACCCTCCGATACGTCCTGAATATCTGCGGCTGCAGGTAGTGGCTTGATATTCATTTCAACAAACTTTCCAGTTAACTAACATCAATGACTGAGACTCAAAGAACAATAATAATAATAATAATAAGAAGAAGAAGAAGAAGAAGAAGAAGAAGAAGAAGAAGAAGAAGAAGAAGAAGAAGAAGAAGAAGAAGAAGAAGAAGAAGAAGAAGAAGCAGAAGAAGAAGAAGAAGAAGAAGAAGAAGAAGAAGAAGAAGAAGAAGAAGACAGTATGGATCATGGGTTGGCATAATGCCTTACAAATAGCTTAAATTAGAAATCATTATTATGGATCCTCCATTGGTTTCAGTAATCAGCATTAAGTTTTCCAATCAACTGAATGTTCAGCTTGTTAACCCTTTTATTACTATATTTCTAATGAAATACACAACCTATGACTTGGAATAAATTTTGAAAAATTATTAAGAATTTGGAGGAATTTAATACAATGACTATCTTCATTATTAGGCTAGAGTTTGAAACACAACAATATTTTCTATCATAAAGTTGGAAGATTTAAATTTAAATAAGAACACCTTAAAACAAATGGAAATCATAGAACTAGGGGAAGTTTCAGGTTCTTTTGAATCAGAAATGTTAAATAAAGGTGTACAAGGCTGAGTATTTCACAGACCCATGTACTCTTAACATACAAGCCTTGGGTCACATGAAACAAGGTATCTGATAAACCAAGAGACTACAAGGCAAATCCTTTATAAACTACTACAATTTTTTTCAACACGTTGATGCATATGTGTATATGTGTGTGCATGTGCATATGCATACATTTATATGTATGAGTATATAAATATAAACACACAAACACAGACACACTTACAAAAATACACACTCACAGACATACATTCACATAAACACACATACATTTGCACAAACACACACATACACTCACACACAGGGTAGGTAGCAAATGGAACACCAGCTGCTGTTTTGCTATAGTTTTTTCACCATCCCCTTCCTTCCTTTTACACACACATACATTCCCACAAACACACTCACAAACATTATGTGACGGATGGATGGAAGTCACTCAAATTTATACATAGATGAAACTTGTATTCCAATAGACCAGCCAATCAGAATGTGGGGGCAACAATGTCAAAGCTGATAACTTGGAGGCTCATGTTCAAAGGGTTAATCATACAACTTTCTAAAATTGATCTACTGATGAAATCTCTAATGAAAGACACTACATATAAATTTCAAATGATTTTTTAAATATTGAAGAATTTGGAAGAATTTAGTAATATAACTAACTTTCTCATTTTTAAGCTGGTATTTGAGACATATACAAATATTTGTAGATAAAATTATGATGAAGGGATTTTAGATAAATATAAACACTTTAAAATAAATGGCTTTGTATTATAGAATCAAGGGCAGTTTCAGACAATTTTGTATCAAAAGAGTTAAGAGAAGGGATTTAATAGTATAACTAACTTTGTCATTTTAGCTGATGTTTCGAACATAACTTGCATGAAATTTCCTGCATGAAATTATGATTGAAGATTTTTAGATAAATAAACAGCTTTGTACTATAGAACCAGGGGAGTTTCGGGTAGTACAGTATCAAAAGGTTTAAGAGAAGAAAAAACACATAGAAATGAAAGAGTATTGGAATAGTCAAGGCATCCTTGTCTTTGACAATAGGTTTGTTTTATCAGGACTGATCGAGGGTTCAATAGCTGCAATAGCAACAACAACATAAACTACTAATCCAGAGATTTGATAAATTAGTGGAAGGAATGCTGGCTCAAATAGGTTTAGTTATTTGCTTAATTGTTAAATTCTAGTTCAAGCACTCCTCCTTCCACCACCACCACCACTACCACCACCACCACTACCACCACCACCATCACCATTACCACCATCACCGCCATCACTACCAACACCACAACCACCCATACCTGCATCACTACTACATACACCATCATCATCATCATTATCATCATCACTACAACCACAACCACCACCACCACCACCATCACTGCCATCACTACCAACACCACAACCACCAACACCTGCATCACTACCACATACACTATCAACAAGACACCCACAAACACCACCACCACAACCACCACCACCATCACTACCAACATGACACCCACAAACACCGCCACCACCTCCATTTCACTGTTCACTAGTCAAGAAATTGGAAGACTCTCCAGACAAGTGATTTTTATTTCCATTTTTTTTAGTTAGTGGTAGCTTCTTTTTTTATTATTGTTGTTGTTGCCAGAGGAAAGAAAAATAATGACAAAAAGTTTTTTAAAATATATAAGTATAAAAATCTATTAATGAATTTATAAGTGAAAAAGAAAAATATAGAACAGCCAGATTTTTCCTGAAAAGCTTTCATCATTAGATGAAAACTAAGTTGGCTAATTTTCAGCTTGGCATACTGCCCATTGGATATTGTCTACAGTGTAATTATTTACTACCTTTATATACTGATAAAGGTATAATGTAGAGGAATGAGGAGGATGACCAGATGTGGGCAGAGAAGGCGAGGAGGAGGAGGAGGAGGAGGGGGAGAAGAAGAAGAAAAAAAGGGAAGGATTAGTATGAGATGAAGAGGGAAGAATATACAAATGATGTAAGAAAGAGAATATCGATGGGAATAAAAAGTGAAAAGAAGTGAAGGGCAAAGAATGTTAATTCTATTAGCTGTTGCTTAAGAACAGCTAAGATTGGTTATGTTATCTAATAAAGATGAAGATTACACATCAAAAACAAAGAGACAGTTCTCAGGATTATAGCTTGTCAAGTGCATCAATGTGTATTTGTTGAATGTATTAATTAACCCTGTTGATACCAAATGGCCTGAAATTGTCCCTGGTTCTAGGATATAAACCCTGCCTGTTTTAAAGGGTTTATACTTATATAAAAAAAACTTCCATCATAATTTTATGTATGGACTTTATTGTCAAGTAATGTTCTAAACATCACCTTACTAATGAAAAAGTTATACATTTTACAAAATTTTTCTAAATTTCTAAATATATTCATAATTATTGAAACACATTGCTAGAGATGGGGTGACAAAAGGGCTGATTGATAAAGAAAGAAATTAGTATATAAATAAAATAACAACAAAAAATACAAGGGATATTCCTCAAATCTCCCAAAGCAGGGATGAAACAATATTTAATGAAATTATTTCCCATCATAAAAACTTCAAGTTTAATATTTATTGTAAAAGAAATAATTGGAGGTTATTCAATTTGATATAATAGATTTTTTTCTGTAGCTGTATGTGTGTTGTATGTGTGTATGTACATCAGGCAAGATGTGTTTGTGGAAAATCAGCAGTCACCCATGCATACCAGTCTCCCTTTTCTATGCCACTGATATAGTCACAGAATGTGTGCTAAAAGAGCTTTGACAATAAACAAATAAACAACCCTCCTTTAAACTAATCAACTGGAAATTTATAATAAATTGAAGTGGAAACCTAGAGGTGCATGTGTTTTTATTGGCAGCATGACTCTCCCAAAGTATAACAATATATATATATATATATATATATATATATATATATATATAATATATAAGATCAAAAGATGGTTAAATGAGTTCCATGTATTTTATTATGCGCATTTCAAAAACAAATATCATCATGCAATAACATTTGTGTTTTCATCAGATAAAATATGAGGACATGATATGAAGGTTAAAAACACTTGTGGATAGTGCAGTTTTAAATCAACATATCGACATATCTTTTGATCTTATATATTATGTATACTCCAGTCCTACAAACTGTAGAGTGCTTCTTATCCGATATCTGCATTGCTTTATTGTACTACAATAAAACTCACCTCCTACATTATATATATATATATATATATATATATACACACACATATATATACATATACACACAAATAGTGCCCAGCCAATGCTGTAAATATGGTTGACATTAGGAAAGGCATCAAGCACAGAAGTCAATCCAGAAACAGCATGACATTGTCATCTGCTCTGCCTTGTCTCCCAAAGGGACAACTAGTCTAACACATGCTAACATGGATAAATGGGCGTTAAACAGTGATGATGATGATATATATACTTATATGTGTGTGTGTATACATGCACACACACACACACACACACACACTGACATATTTCGGATTTGTGTGTAATTTTGTTTTTCTTTTGTTGATATTTTTTCAGCTTCGTTCATTCAATATGGCAATGTCAGGAATGTAACGTAAGTAAGTAGATGATGATATACATATTGTGGGTTGGGTAAATAAAGAATTAAATAATATAAATTCTGTGGAAAATATAATGGTAAAATTATTGTCATTATGATAATAATAATAAAAATGGTTTTGGGGAAGGCAAAAGTCGATTAAATCGACCCCAGTGCATTACTGGTGCTTTATTTTATTTATCGACCCCATAAAGATGAAAGGCAAAGCTAACCTTGGCTGTATTTGAACTCAGACCGTAAAGGACCGTAACTCTATGCTGTAAAGCTATGTGTCCGACGCACTACTGATACTAATCCACTGCCCATATAAATCTTTTTTAAAGAAAACAAAATTCAGAGATCTGCAGACATGGAACTGTTTAAAAACAGTGGACCTTAAGAAAGCCACAGTAGAAATGCTGCTGGCTGCACAGAATCGCTGAACAGACTTTACAGGCAAAACCAACAGGCAGGAGACCCAAGGGTAGACCCTGAGAAAGGTGGTTGGTTAACATCCATGAGCTTGGCTTGTCACACTTGGGGATCCAGCTGGATCAGTTGGAAACAGTTGCTTCTGACAGGACCTGCTGGAGAGAGTGTTTGAGGACTCTACCCCCACGAGGTGAAGAAAAAGAGAAGAGAGATATATTAAGATTTATGGAAATATTTTTAGAGTACACAAACAATTGGGCCAGAAAGGGACCACATACTCCTAGTTGTTAATGTATAACAGTTCAGAACTTTGTAAGTTGGTTCTCACCAGCCGTCTATATGTTGTATCTCTACATTGCCAGGGTCAACATCTTTACAAATTAAGATTTGATATTTTTTCTAAATCATGTAGTTCATTAAAATTGCCCATTAGTTGCATATTTACAAAGTACTATTCTGTGAATTTTATAATTTCTCAAAAAGACCCATCTTTGCATATACTACTTGTCTTTTATTGTTTTAATATATTGTATAATATATTTTACCCTACCACTTTTTTCTATATAACCCTATATGTACATCCACATAAGTTTTGTAACACTCTTTATGATGTATACAACAGGGGAAAAAAATGAAAGAAATTATTATCATTGTTAAAATTGGTAAGAAAAATCTAATCCCAACACAAAAGAAACATCATAGATTTATGAATATTTGAATACACTCAATTACATATACATATTCAGTTTGATTTAGCATCACCCTTACCTTCACCATAATTACTACAATTGCTAGCATAACCATCATAAGCATATAACCATCAGAAATTGGTGGCAGAACTTCCAAGAGAATTCTTAGGTTTCATATCCATTTAGAAAAAATGTAAATGGGAAACTGCTTCTTTTTGGAAAGAATACACTGAAGTGCTTTTTGATTCTTTCTGAACCAAATTGTAAATGCCTAATATGATATCTTACTTTCAATGCAAGTATGTTTTTTAGAAACATTAGATTAACAGATGTTATAAAGGGCGCACTACGTCTACAGTTTTCTACAAAATAACTATACACCTGCAGGAAGGGAGCATTACAAAACACTACTTAACATGAAATCACACACATACACAAACAAACACATGAACACAACCTATTCATGGAGTGCTTGCTGGTTCCTCAGTATCTTCAGCATCAAAATATCTACCGTAGAGTTGATACTTTTTATTGAGTGAATGGAAGATATAAATCCTGAGTTTCATCTCATTGGAGAATTGTCAGACTCTCTAATGATTCTCCACTGAATCCAGTGATTTTACATTGAACTAAAACTTGTCAGGCTCATTAAATAATGATGATATATATATATGGAGTTCAGATGAAGGATCTAAACCCAAAGTACTTGCCAGGTCTGCCCAGGTCACAGCAGCACTTACAAAACCATCTGAAATAAGAAGAACATAGCCCTCAGCTCAAAGATCAGACTGATGCACTCTCTGGTCATGTCTATATTCTTGTATGCCTGTGAGTCCTGGACAATAACAGCAGATCTTCAGAGAAAAATACAGGCTATGGAGATGAGATGCTTCTGAAAGCATTTTGGCATCACCTACAGAGACTGCATCTCCAATGAGAAAGTGTGAAACAGAATTTGGCAAGCCATCGGGCCCTACAAAGACTTGTTGGCCATTGTGAAAAAACACAAATTGAGATGGTATGGGCATATGACAAGATCTTCAGGGCTTGCAAAGACTGTCCTGCAGGGAACAGTACAAGGAGGGAGGAAGAGTGGCAGACAGAGAAAGTGATGGGAGGACAACATTCCAGAATGGATAGGCACGAGACTGGGTGCAACCATGAGGAAGGTGGAGAGGTGAGAGGAATGGAAGGAGCTGGTTACCAGGTGATCTGTGGCGCCCCAACGGTCCACCAGACAATGGGACAGATAAGATAAGAAGATATGGAGTTCTGGTCTTTCGTTTGTATTTTTATTTTCAAAAAATAATTTTTTATGGTTTTACCTTTAAAAAAATGTTTTTCGTTTTGCCTTGTTTTCATTCATTGTCTTGCCCACTCTTTGTTGATTTTGCTATATATATATATATATATATATATATATATATATATATGTGTGTGTGTGTGTAGTCTTTCATTCAAAATTATTGACATTATAGCATGCATAATGTGTTTCTATTTAGTCTCCCACATTTCATCTGTTGTCAGAAATAAGCTAATATTTAAAACAATAATCAATATACAGGTCAAAACTAAAAGCAACAAAATAGCATTAATACACACTCACACAAAAACTGAAAAAGAAAAATAAGAAAATTCTGGAAGGTTAAGTAAAGGTTAATCATTCTAATAATTATCCAGATTCTGATTATGATGGCTATAGATTCTGAAAATGATAACAGTCAAATACAAAAGTAAAACTTCTGATTCAACATTTTTCATTGACAGCTAAGAAGAGGGAAATTCAAATAGATTTAAATAAAACAGAATATATTGAAGAGTGATTTACCAAAGAAAAACCTATAATGAATGTATAATGGTTTCTTATTATGAGGGAGGGCAAAGTTGATTAAATTGACCCCAGTGCTTTATTTTATCAACCCCGTTAGGATGAAAGGCAAAGCTAACCTCGGCAGGATTTGAAATCAGAACGTAAAGGGCCGTAACTCTGTGTCACGCATCGTGGTGGCTGGTGCTCTACCGATACTGCCAATCCACCACCCTATCTATAATGAATATATAATGGCGTGTGTGTTTAGTTTATAACAGCTACACTGTATGTGTCATAAGAGCTGACTAAAGGTGCTGGCACCTGGAAGAACACACAGCTGTAAAACATTGCCTCAAAAGATACCCCATGATATGTATGAAGCCTGTCATGGGGCCCACAAGGCTAATCTATGAATTGGAATGGGGAAATGGCCTTAAATCGCTTGTGTGTGTTGTGGAGGGTGTACCGATACTTGGAATGGCTACACTCATCATTATTCTGATCATCTAAAATAGCCAAACTACTTTGTGTATCAAATGAAATAAATAAATAAGCTTATTAGAAAATTTATATGAAGTATTTAGTCATTACCTCAGTGGTATTATATCAATAATTGTGTCATTTAACCTAATCAATGTTCACTATTAACATTAAACTAACACTTATCAAATTCCTCATAGAAAATATGTATAGGACCTATATATAATTTTGTAAATACTGTATTCATTGTAGTAGATATATCTTAGATATATACACATAAATAAATCTTCAACAGCCTAACCATTAATAACTAGATAGGTTTAAACATTGCTTACTTAATGTAATAAGAATACTTTTATGGCATATATCCCATACATAATTCCTATTTTATTGCTTGTATAGATTCCTTAAGATACTGGCTTTTATTATGCATTACCTAGTTTGATTCTGATAACGACAACTGTGACAAGGTAAAAAATTCAAAATACACCAACATCCTATTCCCTGATTACCAGCTTATATATAAAATTATTTTGTTCTCTTTTAAATTATCATTATTTCTTTATACAAAGAATTAAAAAAAAGTTAAGATAGCTGAATAAATTTTTCTCTTTATTATTTGCTCAGACATTATATATATATATATATATATATATATATATATATATATATATATATATATATATATATATATTATATATATAGTAATAATAATGAATTTGAAGACTAAAATCCAAAGAGGGCTCGATAAGGATAAATATATATCAAATATATAAGAACCGTAGAGCAAATATTTATTAAAATAACAGATTAAAGTTTAAGCAAAGAATCGCTGCTTTCACCCTTAACAGGATGTTCTGAATCTAAAAAAAATCAATCTGTGAACGCAGAAGTAAATATTTCGAAAAACGTTGCAACCGAAGGAAGAGAGGAAGACGTTTGTGGGAACGTTCCCTGGCAAAGAACGGAAAAAAACGAATATAATACGTCATTATTTGGGGCGGTGAAAACAATTACACGCAAAGACAAAACCACCTTTATGGTATAAAAGAAGTCGTAGACTAATATTCTATTACGGAAAAAATGAAGATAATATGTCATTATGTGGAGCGGTGAGAACACGCATAGACAAAACCACGTTTATGGCATAACTGAAGTTGTAGACTAAAATTCTATTTAGGAAACCGAATGATTCTCGGCTTCAGAGTTAAGAATAATGTAAATAAATTACAGAGGTAATTGAAATCAACAAAAATTAAATATATACATGCACGCATCCATATAGTACATTCACATGCATACGCGAAAACACTCGCCATGGGTATGCAAATACAAGCACGTACATAAAAAAAAACACGCACGCACAAAACAGAACCCACGCAACGCCTGTACCCGCACACATACGAACGTAAACACCAAATTCACATAAAAATATATATTAAAAAATATATATATATGTGTGTGTGCGTATAATTATATAAACGTATATAAATATACACACATAAATACGTATATAATGCGCGCACACACATACCTACATGTAAATACACATATGTTCGCTAAACATATGTCAACCAAAACACAAAATACACATATACACACACCCTACATACGTACGAACCCGCATACTCACACAAAACTCACGTATACACATAACCATATGCACATGTACCAGTATATATAATATAATATATACGCCTATAACATATATAAGCAAATATGCGTACGAGAAAGTATACGCACCTTCACAAAACATATAGGTAATATATACTTACCTATACAAATAAGTAATGCTATAAACATAACATATACTTAGCTACCACATCAAGACGTAAAATATCCGCGTATAGTTCGTACTATCCGTTAGGGTATAATGTGGGGCTGTAATACAGGAAAGTTTTGTGCAATTTATGTTTACAAGCCGAAATTGCCTCAGATTTTTTGTTTAAGATGTGATCATTGGCGTAGAGTATTTCCATGGCTTCAGCGGCGCAGAGGTCACATGGTCTTTTATATCCGTTATACGATCTAGCACTAGCTAGAATCTCCCAGTATAACTTATATTGGGTGTAGTTGTCTTTTAGACTTCAGATATAAGCTGAAAGTGACGTCATATTCATTCTTAAAGGGTTAAGAAAAGAATGGGTATGCATGTAAAGATGCTGCTTGAATCTATTGGCGGTTAACCTTATGTAGGCCCTACGGGACGTGGGTGTTTCAACCTTACAATTGTAGACAATGTTACTAGAGAAGCATTTCCCGGATAGGGGGCAGTCAACGCGATTCCTACAATTACAGTTAGTACTAGCTACAGGGTTGCACGTGTTCCTACGGCTAGGTAATTTAGCTAAATTTGAAGCTGTGATGTTATGTGCAAGGTTAGGAGTCGTAGAGTAACCATTAAAATTTCTTACTCTACGACTCCTAACCTTTTTTTTGCGTACGTGCTTGTATTTGCATACCCATGGCGGGTGTTTTCGCATATTCATGTGTATGTACGTATATGGATGCGTGCATGTATATATTTAATTTTTGTTGATTTCAATTACCTCTGTAATTTATTTACTTTATTCTTAACTCTGAAGCCGAGAATCATTCGGTTTCCTAAATAGAATTTTAGTCTACGACTTCAATTATACCATTTACGTGGTTTTGCCTCAACGCCCCAAATAATGACGTATTATCTTCGTTTTTTTTTTCGTTCTTTGCCAGGGAACGTTCCCACGAACCAAAGTATCGTCTTACTGTCTCCCTTCGCTTGCAACGTTTTTCGAAATATTTACTTCTGCGCTCACAGATTGATTTTTTTAGTTTCAGAACATCCCGTTAAGGGTGATAGCAGCGATTCTCTGCTTAAACTTTAATCTGTTATTTTAATAAATGTATATATATATATATATATGTGTGTGTGTGTATATATATATATACAGGCATATAGTGGTAAAAGACCAGGAGAGCATTCAGTGCATAGGCCGAGTTCGGTATCGGGTTTGTTCCACAACAAATCGCGTATGGTTTGCTAATTGTTGTGGAACTAACTCTCTCTCTCTCTTTATATATTTATATATATATATATATATATATATATATATATATATATATATATATATATATATATATATATATATATATATATATATATTATTTATAATTATTTTATATATTACCACACTCTGCTTCCCATGTATTGAGTACTTTGGTGAATAATGGTCTAACAGGTCTTTACAGCATACATTCCAACACTATGGTTTCAAGAAGAAACCTACCAGAGTTGAATAATTGAGATTAACAGTTTATAATGATAATAATTGTTTCTACTTTTGGCACAAGGCCAGCAATTATCCCAGTGTATTACTGGTACTTTATTTTATCGACTCCGTAAGGATGAAAGGCAAAGTTAACCTCAGCGGGATTTGAACTCAAACCACAAAGGGCCGTAACTCTTTGTGTCAAAGCATGGTGTCCGACTCTCTACCGATACTGCCAAATGATAATAATAACAGAAACGAAGAAAGGAATCCCCAGTCACTGAAGAGGTCACAGAGTGTGTGACGAAAGGACTATGACTATATATATAAACAACTATCTGGTTGTGGAACCAACCAACCAACCAACCAGAAATTTATAAGTTTGTAGATTTGTAAATTTGCAAATTTATAAATTTATAAATATATAATAAATTGAAGTGAAAGCAACTGGTGCGTGTGTTTCTTATTGGCAACATGACCCTCCCAAAGTATAACGATAATAATAATAATATATATATATATGTATATATATATAGCTGGAGATATTGCTGTTATATTGGGTTGGCCAAAAAGTTCATTCCAAAGCAATTTATTCAGTCAATAATGTATTTGCCATTTCGTTCCAGTACCTTCCACCATCTTCTAGGTAGAGCCATTATTTCCCTTTCAAAGAATTTCCTGTCTTGGTGAAGAACACTTCCAAAATGAATTTCATGTCTTCTGAAGAATTGAAAGTCTGTCCTGTCAAACAGGGTGAAGCAAAACTTCCCAGTCAAGACTGAGTAACTTCTACCACATCTGCAAGTAAGTCTGCTTTTCTGTTAGATTGCTGCATTTCATTTAACCGGCTGTTCACAGTACACATCCAAATTAGTGGTCCTGTTTGCGAGAAGAAACTCATAAAAGACAACATCCTTCTAATCCCATCAAGTTGAAAGCATAATTTTCTCTGGAGGTTCTTGGTGCTTCCCCCCATGATTGTTATCATTTCACATTATTATAGACAATCCATTTTTCGTCTCCAGTTACCATTTTATTCAAAAATGGATTGTTTTCCTCACAAGGAACAGCAGATGGAAATCCTTTGAGTAAGGTTGGCTTCATGAGGAACCCAAATTTGAGCCTTTTGATGTAACCAAGTTTATGCAGATGGTTTTCAACACATGATTTGGATATCTGGGGAATATCTCTGATCTCCCTGATAGTAAGACATGAGTTGGTGTTGACTCCTTCACTTAGTCATTGTTAACCATTATTAGAGTGAAGGGCATCTTGAATAAAAAAAAATTCCCCATCAAAATCTTGAAAACCACGTCTGGCATACACGTTTTGTAAAAGTATCCTCTCTGTACACAGCCCCTTTGTTCCTGCAAGTTTCTGACACGATCTTACCATTTTTAAAATGAAAAAGCATGATGTGTTAATAATGTTCATTTTGGTTCTCCATTTTCAGGGTTAAGATAAACAGACAAAATACAACCAATCTCTTCAGAACTTTGCTACAAACTACTTTGAAGTATTGCATATCTGGTAGTTTATACTATAGATGCTCTATAGTATAAACTACCAGTCAAGTACTGGGGTTGATTTAATCAACTTTGCCTTATCCCCAAATTTGCTAACCTTGTGCCTAAATTAGAAATTAATATTTCTTTCTTCAATATATTCCATTTCATATAAATCTATTTGAATTTCCCTCTTTTTACTTATCACGGAAACTTATTGAATAAGATGTTTCCTATTTTGGATTTGACTTTTATCATTTCCAATATATTCATCATTATCATAATTTAGACAGGTTTTAGATTCACTGATTTTTTCTCACTTTCTGAACGTTTCTGACTGGTAATTCTAGCATGCATAAAGCTCATAGCATCAGATCATAGTGTTGGCGATGATGATGATGATGACAACGATGGTGGTGGTTTGGAGAATGGGGTGGGTATATGGACTTCTTTCACTGTAGAGTAAAGACAGTGTTCAATTTTCAACAATATTGATACCCCAATTAATCTCCCATTGCTAGACTATCCTAAATAGCTGAACACTCTTTTGACATAGTGTTCAATGGAATATAGTACTCTCTTATATTTTACAGTATTACATTCTATTTCCCTACCATATTATGAAAATAATCGAGAATTTGGTGAAACAGTAGTATAAATAACTTTCTCATTTTTAAGCTGGCATTTGTAGCATAACATAACACAGACTCCTCATGAAATGTCTATTTTCCATGAACTGGGAGATTTTTTCATAGCATCAGCACTCCCACCTTAAAAGGTGCTTTTTGTTATGGCACCTTACAGGGTGGATTGGATAATTATGATGTTAAGCTTTTAGATAATATAAACACTTTAAAACAGACAGTTTTGTATCATAGAACTAGGGGCAGTTCCAAACAATTTGGTATCTAAAGTGTTAATGATTCTTGATTAACCAACCATACAATAGTTTCCCTTATAACTGCCAGCCATGCATAACAGTTACTCTTATCAACAAATGCCTGTGAAGACACCCAAGAGCTCTGGGCTGTGACCTTCCTCCTCAACACATAGTAATAAATCAAATGCTACCTCTTTCATACATACATATAAACACACATACACATACATGGATAGAAGTACATTTAGAACAAAATTAACAACAGTACATTTGCTTGTCTATAGGTACATATATATATATATACTTGTATGCATATATATACATATGTGTGTGGTAGACATGTGTATGTGAGTGTGTGACATAGTGATAAATTATACATGGAGCAAAATAAACAAATGCCAAAAAAATATCGCTGATTTTTTTATCACCTTTTGTGTCTCTATCTATCTATCTATCTATCTATCGATCTAACTAACTATATATCGATCTTTCACTCATCACCATCATCATTATTATTTCAAATAATCTCTCCAAGTTCTATTTATTTCTCTATCTAAAAATGCATCTCATTTCAATGGTGACATAATATTCTCTGGATGAACAACAGCCTCTCTAATGTTGGTGCCATGATAAAATGCACCCAATACGCCCTGTATTGCAACAAAAGGCTTCTCCCTCAACGGGAAGGGTAGACTATGATATTTGTGTGTGAACTACAATGTTAAATGGCACCAAGACTTGATGGTAGAGGATCTCTGAAGACTAGACAGAAATGAATTACCTGCACCACAGGGAATGTCCTTTTAGTGAACATGTACAATATAGCATGAATGAACTTAGAGAAAAACTTGGTATTAGAGGAATCAAATATAATGTGCAAAAGAGAATATTGCACAGGTGTAGACAGGTGATGTTTATGGAAGGTGATAGCTATATAAAGAAATACTGATCTATCACAGAGGATGGGATATGTGAAAGTGGTACTAGACCCAGGAACACATAAGATGAAAGACTTATCTGAAGAAACTGAACCTTATGATGGAGATGACAAAAGTCTGCAATGATTGGTAATTTGCACTGTTAGAAATGACTCATCCACTGACATAAAAGCAAGACACCCAATACACCCCTATTACCTCCATGTTTTCTTCATTTCTACCATACTATTTACTGTTACATTATACTTTCCTATTCCCTCTTTCACACTACTAAAACACCCTTTTTGCTGCAGGATGTGATGTCTATCTTGCCCATACTCAAGCCCTACAACACCACTCTTTAGTACTATTCTCATCAACCCTGTACCCCTTCCAGTCTCTCATATGCCTTCATATGTTTCACCCCACCACACTTGTCATACATCTCTGTTCCATCTTAACTCCCTACCTTACACATACACACCTATTTTTACTCTCAAACACTCCTTCCTCCTGGTACCCCTATAAAATGTACTCGGTACCGTTTGACACATATAATCAGTGACAAGTACAACATAAAGTTGAGAGAGAGAGCTCTTCAATCAAGTCAATGACCTGACAACCTCATAAGTGTTGGTGCCGTGATGAAATGAATCAGTACAGTTTGTAAAATGGTTGGCTTTAGGAAAAGCATCCAGCCGTAGATACCTTGCTAAGGTGAGACGTGGTATTGTCTTGGTTTGTGATGATACATCCTATGCATTCTAGTATGGAAAAATAGACGATAAATAATGATGATGATATATAGAAAATCCAGGAAAGATATGCTGTGGTATGTGTATATATGTCTAGTGCTCAGTTTTAAACTAGAAGCAAGAAGTATCATGATAAAAGGAACCCAACCAACTCTGCAAAATAATAGAGCTGTAAAGTGTGGCGTCATTGATAAAATCACTCAGACCAACCTGTCAGGTGGTACCATGAATAATCAAACCTGTTATATGCCATGAAGTAGTTGGTATTAGAAAGAGCATCTAGTTATAGAAAGCATACCACAATGGAATACAGTCATCTAATCTGCCTGTCAAGCCTCTGCATGGCAACCCACCTAACCCATGAAAGTGTAGAAAACAGTTATGAAACCATAGTGCTGATGATACGCATGATATATATATATATATATGCATATCATCATCATCATCATCATCATCATTTTATGTCCACTTTTCCCTGCTTGCAAGGGTGGGACGCGAACCATTTCGACGGCTATTTCTAGTCCAGAAATAGCCGTCGAAACGGCTTCAGCTCTTCCGTCAGGGTCATACTTTTTCCTATTTCCCACTCTACTACCCTAAGTATTGAGTACTATGGTCTATCTGGTTCCTTACCACAATTCCTTTGTTATATATATATATATATATATACATATATATATATATATATATATATATATATATATATATAGAGAGAGAGAGAGAGAGAGAGTCTGCAATGCTGAGACTGAGGAGATCACTAATCATGTGAGTACTCGATACATGTGGATATGTAGAGTGGGTATAGAGATATGTAAAATCCTAACGAAGGTGCCAAGGGGTTTTGGCTTGACACACAAGCTGAAACTGCTTGGCATCACGGTCAGAATTTTAGATTCATTATTTATCATTATATGTATGTATATAATACTGGTTGTTTCTCAACTAGATATATGAAAGAGATGTTTACATTTATCGTTTAAATTTATATATATTTCCTCTCCTTCCTCCTAAGCATGATACTAATAAGACTTTGTAGTTTTGCATCTCTGCTGTGTTGTCATTTCTTTAATACTATATATATATATCAATATATCAATATATATATATATATATATATATATATATATATATATATATATATATATATATATATATATATATATATATAGAGAGAGAGAGAGAGAGAGAGAGAGAGAGAAATATAGATGGATAGAAAGATATAGATATATATTATATTATATTATATTATATATATATATATATATATATTGTTTCAAAACATACTTGTCATTTATACTCGCTAAGAATGTAACTTCTAATTTGAATGGAAGGAGATGGGTGATGTGTTGGTGTAATGGTAGCACAGTGTTCTGGATAACCAAAGATGTGGATTCGACTCCCATGTACGTCAATACTCATCTTTTTCCATTTATCTGAGAGTTCTAAATCCCATTATCAGGCTAAAATTTCTTTAGTCAAAAATACGGTAAAAAAGCTATTCTATTTTCTAATTTTAAACCTGCTCACTGTTTCAAAACATACTTACTTGTCATATATACATATATGTATATGGAAGATTCTGGAGGGGTTGACACACCTCACTGAGTGTGCAACTGTGTGTTACCATTTGTTGTTGTGCTACAAAACTAGTCTGGAAACGTTTTGATGCCACCTTGGATATATATATAATAACATCATATTGCACTGGAGACTGCATATTGCTCCCACATTTTATACAGTTTACTGAATGCCTTTTATCAGCACCTGAGTTGCTGTCATGTCTGAGACACAACTGAAGAGTCCTCTTGACACTTTTTTAGTAAGTATTCTATAGCTGGATGACTTTCCTATCATCAAATCCTTTACAATGTGTGCTGTGTGAATTTTATATTGCCAGCAACACAAGTAAATTGTCTTGCCTGAAACATATCTGAAGAAGCCTTTCAATCCTTCATCCATAAAAAGTTAGAATCGTTTCATGAAACCAGTCAAAGTTCTAGATTAGTTTAGAAAATAATTGAAACACATTTGAAAATATAGTAAGAAAAAGGTGAATATTTATGAAAGAGTGTGTGTGTATATATATATATATGTATGTATGTGTGTGTGTGTCTGTATGTCTGTCTGCGTCTGTGTGTTTGTGTGTGTGTATAAATATACATTTAAACTAATAATATATGTAATTCTGTATAAATAAACAATTTGTAAGAGAAAAAAAAATTAATACCAAATATATACAGAAAATATTTAAGAATGGCTAAAAAAAAGATGAGATGTGAAGAATGATAAAATGAAAAGAGAAAGAAAAAAAAAAGCATTTTTCTAAATCTATTCACATCAAAACATTCACATTTTCCCAAAAGTTAACCTTCAGGTTACATCTGTCTGCATTTTAGCAAATATTACACAGATCAAGAAAGATTCAGGCTTTGAAATTAAACATGGATTTCGTCTGAAAAACATGTTTCTCAGTGTGAAGTTAAAAGTAATGTTTTAAAGCCACGACTCGTTCCACTTAAGAGACAGTTCTCAATCGGCTGCTTCCTTAAATTACAATCCATTCCTGATTCACTAATATATAAGTCCTACCAGGAAGATGAAAAAATATTATTTTTAGCAAAATTACATTTATTGATAGTTATGTGCATGTATATATATATATATATATATATATATATATATATATATATATGATGTGTGTGTGTGCATACATATATGTTTATGTATATATATATATAAGTATGTATACGTACATACATATATGTATGTACGTATACATACTTATATATATATATGATGTGTGTGTGCATACATATATATTTATGTATATATATATATAAGTATGTATACGTACATACATATATGTATACAGCCGCACAGTATTATGTATATATATATATATACATACAGCTCAGGACATGGCAGCGATAATGAGGGACAGAGACCGCTGGAGAGAACTCGTCCATGGATCTCGGGAATTTTACCCGCCTTAGATAGATATATACATACATGCACACATATACACATGTACGTATGGATTCACCGAACATTTATTATATTTAAGTAACAGCCGTACTAAGAGTGAGAAATGAAATTTCGTTTCATTTTTTTCCGTTTATCGTTTACGGTGCGCCCAGCCGATTAACTCGCTCGATATGAAAATTAGGCTGCTCAGCCGTTAATATGCATAAGGAAAGTATATACTTTCAGACGTTCAATCATCTGGCAGGAAGGTATACGGTGCTGACGATAGCTAATAAACTGAAGCTAGTACAGCGTTCCTTTGTCAGTGTTGAATAAATGGGCAACGATGGTTGCTCGACACTGTACGGCTTAGTTCGGGATGTTTGTTTACAAACACACCGAGCATTATAATAAATGTTCGGTTAATCCATACGTACATGTGTATATGTGTGTATGTATATATATATACATACTACTGTGCGTCAGTATACATATATGTATGTACGTATACATACTTATATTTAAGTAACAGCCGTACTAAGAGTGAGAAATGAAATTTCGTTTCATTTTTTCCGTTTATATATATATATATATATGTACATATATGTTTATGTATATATATATATATATATACATATATGTTTATATATATATATATATATATATATATATATATATATACATATATGTTTATATACATATATATATATATACATATATGTTTATGTATATATATATACATATATGTTTATATATATATATATACATATATGTTTATATACATATATATATATATACATATATGTTTATGTATATATATATACATATGTTTCAATAACAAATGGAAATATACGTACACACATATGTTCTTTTGTCAGAAACATATTTTAGAATATACATAAACAAACGTGATTTCATCTTTCTAGAATCTTTAGCAGGAAATTTTATGAATTTTAGATATCAAATATATAAGTTTATTTCCTGCTGATGATTCTCAAATGATGAAACCACTTTTTGCTCCAGAAATTTCTCATATATTTTATGTATTTTATGTATATATAGATATACATAAAATATATATTCTTTATAAAGAACAATAATTCTCTACCTTAGTGACATATATCATGTCTTTGATCTAGATTTGAATATAGCTGATTTCCTCCAGAGACAAAGAGAGACACCAGAACAAACAACTCCAGTATTGGACTGATACTTTGTTCTTTGACCTTAAAAAACGAAAGGAAAAGTTGACCTCATTTGGGTTTGAATTCAAAATAATCTAACCGACTCTCTAATAATTTTGCTGTACTGTATTATGCCTTTTCCTTGTCTAATGTGGTAAAATGTTTGCTTTCCAATTAATATAATTCCCACACACTTCTTTCATCATAAATCTATAATTTTTGTGGAGGATGTTTTTATCACTCTCTAGTGTACTTTTTTTCTATAATGAATGGCCGGAGATAAAAGTGCAACTATTGTAGTATGTACGTTTACATGATCTAATGACTCTTGGTATCCTTACAACACATATCAAATTTGATGAAACTTGTATAAGTTTCAGAAGTAAGTAAAAAATGCATTACAAAGTTCTTAAGAAAAATTTAACAAGCTTTAAGATGCCATATTTTCTCAATTTCAATTGTCATATCTTTATTTTTACTGAGCTTTTGGACCTCTTTCAAGGAGATGTTATAATCTGATGGAAGGCTCATGCCAATTAAGAAGCATGTTTTCTTTTTATGGTCCTTCACAATTATATTATGTCTGTTGGCCTTGATTGTTCTGTCAGCCTTCACAGGGAAATCTCAGAAAATTGTTACGTTCACGCCTCCTGTTACTGCATCTGAGTGATAGTTGTACCGTTTTTCCTCTGTTTTTATGTCATAAAATCTGCATATTACATGCTCATCACAAAATCGACACTTTCAGTCAGTTCCATTTCTGATCACATTGATTTCGAAGTTGCACATTGAAAGACACCAAAATGAAGCCCTCACTCTCTGCGTTTAGCCCATAACTCCATAGCTACTAATGGGTGAGTTTGATCTACATCAGGCTTTTTGCTACAGAGAACATACTGACCTTGCTTCCATTTAGTGCACAGTTTCCATTGACCTTTATGTTTTGCCAACATTTTGATGTTCTTTACAGAATCGCCATGATTTTCAAAATGTATTCCCAATTCTTCCACAAACTTCCTATTTTCCTTTGTGATTGAATGTCACCTCTTCTTTCATTTGTGATCTGCATCCAATCATCTGTAGTTTTAAAGTATTGTTTGAATCCAGTAGTTGTTATTTTGTATGATATCTCAAGCTGGATCATTCTTCTACCCTCATTTTGTTAAGGGAGATAGAGTTGATCTACATCTGAATTTAAGTATTGTAGTTTGTTACAGGTCAGAAGCTTCCTGATTTTGGTGTCCAGTGGATTGGCAGTATCGGTAGAGAGTCGGACGTCATGCTTTGACGCATAGAATTACGGCCCTTTCCATTCTGAGTTCAAATCCCGCCGAGGTTAACTTTGCCTTTCATCCTTACGGGGTCGATAAAATAAAGTACCAGTAATGTACTGAGTATTGCTGGCTTTGTGCCAAAAGTAGAAACAATTATTATTAATATTATTAATATTACTATTATTAGGGGTGGAGGATTGGCAGTATTGGTAAAGCATCAGACAACATGCTTTATGGTATAAGGTTATGCTCTTTTGTGATTTGAGTTTAATACCTGCTGAGCTTAGCTTTACCTTTCATCCTTATGAGGTCAATAAAGTAAAGTACCAGTAACGAACTGAGGTCGATTTAATCGACTTTCCCCTCCCCCAAAATGATTGGCTTTGTGCCTATATAAGAAACCATTATCAGTAATGTACTGGGTAATTGCTGGCCTTGTGCCAAAAGTAGAAACAATTATTATTATTACTGTCATTGTTTTTCTTTTTCCTCCAATATTATTTCTGATATATACCGAGTGTCTTCCTGACACCTAGGGCCAATAAACTCCTTGTATACATGGGTAAGCCAGTTAACACATCACGTTATAATTTAAAGTTAAAAAAAAATATATATATATATATACATACACACACACACACACACATGTATACATACATATATACTCACACAAACATACACATATAGACATCCACACACACACATATGTATATATATATATATATATATATATATATATATATATATATATGTATGTCAATTTTCATAACTTTCTTATTTACGTCTTTCATATAATCGTTCTGCATCCCCTTGCATAGAACCACAAAGTTACTAAGACAAAACATATATATTTGCTAACATAGGTATGCATCTGTATACATATGTTGGTAGATATACTAATTCTTTATAATTATCTCCAAATTATTTGTTGAGCAAAACTTGCCGAAATTACTACTATGATTAATAGTAGTGGCTAGGCCCTGTCTTAATAGCACCCCACTCCTCACTGATTAACCTCAGTGTCACGTGATTGATTCTTTTGAATTTTCCACTTGACCAAGTAGGCAGAGAATTTTTCAATGTTTTGGAATCTAGTCCCCGCTCGCTTTTTTCCATCCACTGAATTATTTTTATATAAGTTCCCAGTGTCCTCGGATTGCCTGGAAGCTTAGCTGAGAATAGACTCCCTGATGACGTAAGGCTTCTCTGTGGATACGCTCCGTAACCATATTTATCCCCTTACAGAAACTAATTAGTTGGAGTGAAATTTTAGTAAGTAAGTCAATTTTCATAACTTTCTTATTTACGTCTTTCATATATATATATATATATATATACATACACACACAGATACAAATACATACACATACTCATACACATATATACACATACATACACATATATATATATACATATATATAAATAAAAGATATCCATGCACACACACACCCATCCACACATACATACAGGAGGGATATCAATCTTACAGAGATAGTGCTCTTCTCAATACGTGTGCAGTACCAGTCAAAACAATTTTTTGCATGTCTATTATTATTATTATCATTATTATTAAATTAAGGGCGGTGGATTGGCAGTATCGGTAGAGGGTCGGACGCCATGCTTTCCAGCATAGTTACGTCCCTTTACGGTCTGAGTTCAAATCCCGCCGAGGTTAACTTTGCCTTTCATCCTTACGGACTCGATAAAATAAAGTACCAGTAATGTACTGGGTAATTGATGGCCTTGTGCCAAAAGTGGAAACAATTATTATTAAATTAAATGAGTAGTGGTCTGGTAAAATCCTTAGAGCATCAGACATAATACCTTGTGGTATTTAGTTATCGTACTTTATGTTCTGAGTTCAAATCCTACCAACATCAAGTTTACCTTTCATCCATCAAGGGTTGATCTTCTTCTTGTCGTGTCCACAAGAGTGTCAGTTATAAAGCTTGGCTAGATGTGGTTCCACCACAGCTGAACACATTACTCATTAAACTCTGCCAAGTCCAATGCTGTGCAGGGGTGTTCTAGCAGGGAACATATCAGGAGGTGCTGTGTAGTCTGTGGTTCAATGTTGCAGTCACACACAACGTCCCCGTCCTTTAAATATCCTCATTTTGCAATACCAGGCAAATATTGGGGTAGATTTAATCAACTAACTGCTCCTCTCCAAACAAGTTCTGGCCTTGTATCTTATAATAGTAGTAGCAGCTGCAGGAATTTGTTATTTTTATTATAGTTATTTGTTGTTATAAGTAATGGTTAGTATAATTGCTTTTGCTCTTTGTGAATGATAACGATGTTTTTGTTGTTACTGTTAATGTTGATGATGTTGTTATTGTTGTTATTTTTTAATGTTTTTTTTATGCTGTAGTTGACCTCGTTGTCCCTAGTTTCCAAAATAAGGTATGTATGGTGCAAAATTGGCATGGTATTAAATTGATCTTGGTTGTTGTTTGTTGTTGGTGCTGTTTTTAGTAAAGGTGCGAAGAGCAGATGATGATGATGATGATGATGATGACAATGATGATGATGATGATGATGATGATGATGATGATGATGATGATAACTGTAATAAAGAGTGGGAAGGTCTGGCCTGTGGGTGGTAGCTTAGAATGCAGTAGAGGTACTGGTAGTAGTGGTACAGACTGGAATATGGTGGGGATGAAATGAAGAATTAAGATAGCATTGAAGTGCACCCAGCTGTGAGTTCCATTAGATGAAGCTTGTTAGTTCTGTTAGATGGGACTTGCTGTTGTTGTTGCTGTCATTAATGTTGTTGTTCTTCATATTATTTTGATAGTTGTTGTTTTTGTTATTGCTCTAGTTGTTTTTCAATTGCTGTATTTTCATGTAGATTTTTGTTTTCTTTTAACATTTTTCTATATACATAAATGTAGGCTTGTGTGTGTGTGTGTGTTTTTATACCTATATTCACGTACATATGTATATATATGTTTGTATGTATGTATGTATAAACATATATAAAACATATATTATATTATTTATTTATGTTCATATTACTACTATATGTATGTATATATATATATATGTATATATATATATATATATATATATTATATATACATGCCTACATTGTTTTGTTCCTCTGTGATTTTGTCAATGTTGTTGTTGTTGTTGTTGATGATGGTGTTAACAGTATGTTGCTTCTGTAAATTACAGATGTGTGAGCTACATTGCCAGTATAGATACAACACAGTCTAGCACTTACTCTCAATAGTAGTGCAAAAGGTAGGCGCACATGAACAACAGCTACAAGAACCAGCAACAACAACAACAACAACAATAACATCAACATCAACAACAACAACAACAACAATAAAAAATTATAATAATAATTGTTTCTACTTTTGGCACAAGGCCAGCAATTATCTCAGTGCATTACTGGTACTTTATTTTATCGACTCCGTAAGGATGAAAGGCAAAGTTAACCTCGGCGAGATTCGAACTCAGAATGGCAAGGGCTGTAACTATATGCGTCAAAGCATGGCGTCCGACCCTCTACCGATACTGCCAATCCACCGCCATTATAATAATAATTGTTTCTACTTTAGGCACAAGGCCAGCAATGACCCAGTACATTACTGGTACTTTATTTTATCGACCCCGTAAGGATGAAAGGCAAAGTCAACCTCGATTTCTTATATTGACCACATGGGCTGAAGACACTGGAGAAAGTAAACTAAAGAAATGATACTACTACTACTACTACTACGACTACTACTACTACTACTACTACTACTACTACTACGACTACTACTACTACTACTACTACTACAACCACTACTACTACCACTACTACTACCACTACTACTACTACTACTACTACTACTACTACTACTACGACTACGACTACTACTACTACTACTACCACTACCACTACTACTACTACCACTACTACTACTACCGTGACAAAGAAAAAGAAGAGCCACAACAACAACAACAGCAAAAACAATTTTCTCCAATAATAAAAATAATTATAATATCATTATAAATACAAGAACCAGAACAATAGTTATATCAATAGTAATAATTATGCTATTAATAAGGATAACAACAGTAACAATAATTTCTAATTTAGGCACAAAGCCAGCAATTTGTGGGAGGGGGGAAATCAATTAAATTAACCCCAGTACTTACTAGCACTTTATTGAACCTAGAATGATAAAAGGCAAAATTGACCCCACTTGATTTGAATGTAATGAGCCGGATAAAATACTTCTAAGCATTCAACCAATACACCACCCTAGAATTATCTATAACAAAATATAATTATATCAACAACACATGAGCAAGAACAATAGAGATATCGATAGTAATAATTATACTAACAATAAGGATAACAGTAACAACAACAATAATCATAATAATTGATTCTACTTTTGGTACAAGGCCAGCAATTTAAAGACAAGTTTAAGTTGATTAAATTGATCTCAGTACATTACTGGCACTTTATTTTATTGACCTCGTGAAGATGAAAGGCAAATCTAACCTTGGCAAAATTGTTGGACTTAGGCCTAAATCAGAAACCATTGTGATGATGATGATCATTATGATAATGACCATCATCATCATCACCATTATCATCGTTTTATGTCAATTTTTTTAATATTGCCATGGGCTAGACAGATCTTTTTGAGAAAATGCTTTACAGCTGAATTGCCAATCTTGACACCAACCCATTTAGTTGCTTCTTACGATGCTCAGGAATATGATATACCTCTTTTAATCCAGATAAACATGGCATTATATTTACCTAAAATCTTCCATCATAATATTATGTAAGAAAGTTTTGTTAGGTCTTAGAATGTGTCAACCCATCCAACACATGCCATCGTGGAAAACGATCATAAAATGATGATGATTTATGTAAACACACATACGCACGCACACACACACACACATATTTATATGACTGTCTAACAACACAGCTACTTTCTTCCTTTTTCTCATTTCCTTGTTTTTTTTACTCTCATTAGTCTTCCCTTTTCTTCTCTCTCCCAAACATCCTATCTTTTCTCAGTTTACATCTTTCAATTCTAATGTCCAGAATGTCAAGATGCTGCTCCAACTCTATTAAGTGTTAAGCTAACATACCTTTATTGTATTGTATTACTTTCTTCTAAATTGCTTTCTTTTCTTGTTGATATATACAATATATATATATATGTATTTAATTATGTCTCATATAAAATAATACAACTGGCTATCCGCAAAATACGTATAGTTAGCACCCCAAACGTATAATTGGGATTATACTAAGGTATATCCTAATGTTTGTTGAGTGAGACGGAAGCCGGTCGGAGTATTGCTTAAAGCTTTCTCTGTTAATGTATTAAATAATTATATATATATATATTGTTATATATTATTATATTTGTGGATTTTCATTTTGCCATTTCACTTTATCCTTATTCTTCTGACAAAGCTCTTTTGTCACACCAATCTATGACCTTCTCAATGACTATCGGTTTTTTGTGCCTCTTCTTTTTCTGGTCTTACATTTCTATTTCAATTTGTCGTTATGCCACTATTTTGTTTTGTGGTGCAATTTTTCGTTTCTTTTTTGCGTCTCCACTTTCGTCGGTGTGTGTGTATGCGTTTTTGTGTTTGTGATTGTCATTTCTATATATGTTTTAAATGTGTGTGTGGGTTTTTATCCCCCACACACACTTAAGTTGTTCGCCATTACTATTCCACTCATGTTTTCTGTTCAGGCTGGGTTTATTTTCTATTATGTGGGTGGCATCAGTAATTTGTCTGATTATTACATCAGATCTAAGTATGGATAGGATCTTTGTTTATATTATCTATTGAGCCACTGTGTTCTAATTTGGTATGTTGTTATAGTACTGATGAGCTTTTCAACTTCTTAAGTTCTCACCAGTGTTCCTTTAATCTCTCTCCTATGCTATGGACTGTTTCTCCTATGTATGTCATTGTCTTATTTTTGCATCGTCCCTCTGTACACCATATCCCATAAACTACGTTTCTAGTTCTCCAGTTTATCTGTGGGATTTTTATACAGACTTTTTTTTAAACAGAAGAATAAAGATAAAGATAAAGATAAGGTGCATGTGTTCCATTGGTAAAATTACCATCCCAAAATATAACAATATCGGTTTCAACACATGATTTCAAAACAAGATTCTTGCTGAACATGAATATAAACTTTGTTAGCATTCTGAGACAAATAGTACAGTGAAATACTCGTGTTGGTACCAAATCAAGCACTATATATATATATATATAAATATATATGTGTGTGTGTGTGTATATATATATATATATACAAACCTTGCAAGCAAGGAAAAGCGGACGTAAAATGATGATGATGATGATGATACATACATATAAACATACATATATATAAAAACTCATTAAAATAACAACAGAAGGCCGGACTGGAAAATTTACTTTAGAATTTTAATCCCCCAAAAGCACTATACATAATTCGATGATTGAGCCCTATCATCCGTTTATGATTCTGCACCAGCCAGGAAAAGAAATTGAAAATGCAACTGCAGTCTTTTAAGAATATTTATTTACTTTACTGGTTTCACAGTTCTTATGATTTTCAAAAGTAAAATTGAGATGTGGGTGGATGGGTTCTGTTGTGGTTTGTCACACATCTAGTTGGAATTCGAAAATTATTTCTGTTTTATACAAAAAGGTGCCTCTGATTGCTATTTGTTTAAAATGTAATTTGGTTGGTTGAGGACAGTCACGTGATTAGGTACAGTAATTTTCATGCCAGAAAAGTGGCTCAAAATTGCTATTTTCCCTTTTATTTATTGGTGACAGTGGTGTGATTAAGATTATTAATTTTTGTGCCAAAAATAAATGGTCAGAGTCACATGATATATATATATATATATATATGTGTGTGTGTGTGTGTGTGTGTGTGTGTGTGTGTGTGTGTGTGTGTGTGTGTGTCTTTGTGTGTCTGTATCTCAGGCTGTTTGTGTGTGTATATTTATGTGAGTATGTATGTGTAGATGTATATATTATTGTGAGTTTGATTCTCTGACCAGGTGATGCATTGTGTCCTTGAGCAAGACACTTTATTTCATACTGCTCCTGTTTACAAAGGTGTTAAAATGAGCTGCGACATCACTGGTACCAAGCTGTATATCAGACTTTGTCTTGGGCAACATCGGTGGCATGGAGAGGGGAGACTGTTATGCACGGGTGACTGCTGGTCTTTGACAAACAACCATGCCAAGACTGGTGCCTTGGAAAGCCGCTTTCTAGGTGCAAATTCCATGGTTATTCGTGACCGAAGGTTATCTTTATTATCGTTATCATTGTTATTATTAGTAATATTATTAATACTATGGATTGGCAGTATCGGTAGAGGGTCGGACGCCATTCTTTGACGCATAGAGTTACGGCCCTTGCCATTCTGAGTTCAAATCTCGCCGAGGTTAACTTTGCCTTTCAGCCTTACGGGGTCGATAAAATAAAGTACCAGTAATACACTGGGAAATTGCTGGCCTTGTGCCAAAAGCAGAAACAATTATCCTTATTAGTATTGTTCTTACTTTTCTTGTTGGTGTTATGCTTCTGTTTGTTTCAGTGGTGTTGCCACTGTTACTGCTGCAGCTGCTGTTGTTGGTGTTGCTTTTTTTGTTTTTGTTGTCATTGTCATCATTGCTGCTACCTGACAAGCAAATTTAACATGACACCACTGCCTAGCCTTACCAAATGCCACACTATCCCTCTGAGGGAGTTTATTGACTCCCTTCTTGCTTTGAATATTGTGACGTCTGTTTGGAAGAGCCTGATAGTGGATGCCTGACTGACCAACCCTCTCTGCTTCTCACGCATTCACCCACCCCCATATATATATATATATATATATATATATATATATATATATATATATATATATATATATATATATATAAATATATATATATATATATATATACACACTCACAAAAGAATTCATGGGCATAAACACATATATATGCAAACAAGTACACGCACACACACTTACATAAGTGAACATGCCAACAGACTCAAAAACTTACATATGCACACACACTTAAAAGGGCCAGAGATTATATACACACAACACTTTTCCCATAACATTAAACATATTGTTTTTGTTGACTCCTTAAGTTTGATGAACAGATCAATGTTGGAGTTATGTCTATATATCCATAGGGGATCTTGTGTCAATCATCTCTGAAAACTACCTAACAGGAAGATAATTAATAAATAAAAACAGCTAAACAATATTTTGGTATTCTTTCTTATATATATATATATATATATATATATATATATGTATGTGTATCATCATCATCATTTTACATCTGCTTTTCCCTGCTTGCAAGAGTGGGACGGGAACTGATTATGGCTTGATTTCTACAGCTGGATGCCCTTCCTAACAACAACCTCATTTACAGTGAGCCTACACGTCCACTTTACAGTATGGGCTGGGTGCTTTTTTTTTTTGCCGTGGCACCTCCACGACCACTTTGCAGTGGAATGATAGGGACCCCAGTCTCTATCATCTCATTTCTACAGCTGAGTAAACTGGAGCAATGTGAAATAAAGTGTCTTGCTCAAGGAAACCACCCGGTCTGAGAATTGAACTCACAACCTTTCGATTGCAAGGCCAATGCTCTAACCACTAAGCCATATATATATATATATATATATATACGTGTCCCAACGACTTTTTTTAGCCGTTGCTCGCACCAACCGGAGGTATATGGTCTTTAAAGCGATGAAATGCCTATGATAGTTGGAAGATCACTGATGAAGGACAAACTTTTTTCATATGTAACCCATTTGCAACTCCGCAGCGCCCTTATTATCATATTTACACATATTTTTTCCTCTGCTGCTACACGGTCTTTTTCGTTCTATGTATCTTTACCCTTTCTAGCAGTCTCTCTCTCTGTTAGCCTCTTCCTCACCTCACCCTTCACTCACTCATTCTCTGTCACTACCTCTCCTCCTCCTCCTCTTTCTTCCCGTTTGACCTGTGAGTAACTCTTTTCTCTCACATTCTCGGCCAAGCTGGTCGGAATTTTTTCTCTCTCGTCTACGATTTCACAGAACTTATGTTTACCGAATTCGCAGACCAGACCCCTTCTTCCTCCTGTTAGACCTGTGCGAAATTCCTTCCTTGCTCACATTTCAACCAGGTTTGATGGTCTTTATTCTCTCGTTTACGATTTCACCGAACTTAAATTCATAGAAATCTGGGACTTGTCTCCTTCTTCCTCACTTTCTGTTGCCTCACCATTTTGTTTGTTTACCCTCGCGTCCCCTTTATTTACGTGTCCCAACGACTATTTTTAGCCGTTGCTCGCACCAACCGGAGGTATATGGTCTTTAAAGCGATGAAATGCCTATGATAGTTGGAAGATCACTGATGAAGGACAAACTTTTTTCATATGTAACCCATTTGCAACTCCACAGCGCCCTTATTATCATATATATATATATATATCATCATCATCACCATCATCGTTTAACGTCCGTGTTCCACGCTTGCATGGGTTTGGACGGGGGTTTTCCCACTTGAGGCAAGAGTGATTGTCTTGCTCGCATAGGACTGTCTGGCGGGTTTTCTACAGCTGGATGCCCTTCCTAACACCAACCACATTTACAGTGTGGGGCTGGGAGGTTTTTACCGTGTTGCCTACACAGCCACATTACAGCGTGGACTGTGTGTTTTTTTTGTCGTGACGCCTACACGATCTCATTTGTTTCGGCCTGGATGTTGTGGCACCAACATAACTTTACATTGAAAGGGGCGGTGTGGATGGGGTGGGGGTGGTGGGACGGGGGGTGTATTTTGTTAGAGATGCCTACTGACTGTAGTAGGTTTTACTTTGTATTTAGGTAAGGCGGGTCTTCTCTATTACTGAGTACCGCCAAAGGTCTCGGTCCAGTGACATTGTCTTGGAGAGGTGTAAGTGTGTGAGGTCGGAACTTATCAGCTCGTCCCAGGTTTTACTGGTCTGCCTACTCCGTAACTACCGTCTATCTTTATTGCCCTGCACTTTGTTATACAACTGTCGTCTTTCATGCGCATCACGTGACCATACCAACGTAGCCTTCTCTCGAGTAAACAACATCTGATCCCTCTTATTTCTAATTTTTTCCTTAGTTCGCTTATGCTTTGCCGTTCACGTATGTTACTATTACACATCCAGCGGAGAATGCAAGCTTCGTTCCTCTCTAGTCTGCGTATATCCTCTGCACACAATGCCCAGGTCTCACTGCCATGCAACATTGCTGTTCGTATGCAGGCATCATACAACCTGCCTTTCATTTTTAGGGAGAACCCTTTAGTGGCTAATAGTGGTATAATCTCTCTGAACTTTTTCCATCCAGTTCTGACTCTAGCTACTGTACTTTCAGAGCACCCTCCCCCACTACTGATTTTGTCACCCAGGTAACGAAAGCTATCCACTATTTCTATAGAACCCTCTGCGCAATTGAAAGAGCTAGTATTTTCTGGGCACTTGCTGCTACTTATTGCACCAGAGCACCGGCCACATGTAAAATCTATGTTCTTAGTTAGCTTACCTGTGATCCCACTACATCTTTTATGCACCCATACTTTGCATTTGGGACATAAAATGGAGTTTCTACCTACGCCTTTCCTACACACTGAGCATGGCCATTTCCCGGAAGGGACCGTCGCCTTATTTTCTTTCCTACAAACTAGAACTTTAGTCTTAGCCAGGTTAATTTTAAGCCCTTTTGATTCTAGGCAATGCTTCCATGTGTGGAATTTCTTCTCTAGCTCGGCCATTGATTCAGCTATGAGCGTTAGATCATCTGCGTATAGGAGTTCCCATGGGCAGCCGGTCTTGAACTCCACTGTTATAGCCTGAAGGGCAATAATAAATAGTAGGAGGCTAAGAACAGAGCCCTGATGTACAACAACTTTTACACTAAACTGTTCACTATATTCGTTGTTAATTCTAACCTTGCTGACTGTTTCTTTATACATGGCTTGTATAGCTCTCACAAGCCATTCGTCAACACCTAGTTTTCTAAGAGCTCACCAGATAATGGAACGGGGGACTCTGTTGAAGGCTTTCTCCAAGTCAACAAAAGCTAAGTATAGGGGTTTACTTTTAGCTAGGTACTTCTCTTGTAGTTGTCGTACAATGAAAAGAGCGTCTGTGGTACTTTTGTCTGACACAAAACCGAACTGCATTTCATCTAGATCAATTCTCTCTCTGATTAGTTGCGCTATAACTTTTTCTGTGACCTTCATGACCTGGTCGATTAATTTAATGCCTCTATAGTTACTCCTATGTAGGGCATCTCCTTTACCCTTGTAACAGTTAATGATGATGCTGCTACGCCAGTCCTTCAGAACAACCCCATTCTGTATGACTTGGTTTACTATCCGGGTGACCATGGTGTGTCCCACCGTTCCAGAGGCTTTCAGCATCTCAGCAACTATTTCTGAAGGCCCAGCCGCCTTACCATCTTCATATCTTTGATTGCCTTACTTATTATACTACCTTCGACTAACACTGCCGGTCCCTCTATTGGGTCGATGTGGGGGAGACTGTCTTTCTCCCATTTATTCTCCTCATTTAGAACCCTTTCGTAGTGACACTTCCAAGCTACCTTCTTATCAGCGTCAGTGATGGCAAGTACACCATCACCATTAAGTACACACTTCTCCCCGACAATATCATGGTTTTCCTTGACACACTGCCTAGCAATCCTGAACACCTCACGTTTTTGGTCCTCACGTTGTAGAACATCCTTATATATATATATATATATATATATATATATATATATATATGTATATATATATATGTGTATATATATATATATATGTGTATATATATATATATATGTATATATATATATATATATATATATATATAAGGATGACAGCTGCATAAAAAGGTGCAGAGCACTAGAAGTTGATGGAAACCGCGGAGTGGGGAGACCCAAGATGACTTGGGATGAGGTGATAAAAGCCGACCTTACCCAACTACACCTCTCAAAGTCAATGACACACGACCGTGACTTCTGGCGTCACGCAGTAATACAGGGTACCCGACCTCCCATGGGTACATGCTGAAGCATATAAACAATATGCCCCCCCCCCTCCCCCACCGCAAGGTGGTCGTGGAGGTGCCACGGCAAAAAAGCACCCAGCCCACACTGTAAAGTGGACGTGTAGGCGCCACGAAAAAGCACCCAGCACTCACTGTAAATGAGGTTGGTGTTAGGAAGGGCATCCAGCTGTAGAAATCAAGCCAGATCAGTTCCTGTATGAGCAAGGCATGGTCAGCCGACCAGACACTGCCCACAACAGGACAACCCGTCTAACCCATGCTAGCGTGGAAGAACGGACGTAAAACGCTGATGATGATGATGATGATGATGATGATGATGATGTGTGTGTGTGTGTGCATGTGCGTGTTCATGTGTGTGTCTATATATATATAGGGATGGATTCAGTTTGAAACTAGTTAGACCATTACTCAAAAGAGTACTCGATTCTTGGGTTAGTAGAGTATAGTTATATTATAAAGAGTCGAGAACTAGTTATTGAAATGTCAAGATCTCACCTGTCAGGTCCTAACTCGTTATTATATATATATTGAGAAGTGCGCTAGCAGACAAATTGTATGATAAAGTTGTATCCATATGAATACAGGGTGTGTAACCAAGACTACACTAATGTGTATAAATATATGCACATGGAGGCACATGGCTTAGTGGTTAGAGCATTGGCCTTGCAATCGAAAGGTTGTGAGTTCAATTCTCAGACCGGGTGATGTGTTGTTTCCTTGAGCAAGGCACTTTATTTCACATTGCTCCAGTTTACTCAGCTGTAGAAATGAGATGATAGGACTGGGGTCCCTATCATTCCACTGCAAAGTGGTCAAAAAAGCACCCAGTACTCACTGTAAATGAGGTTGATGTTAGGAAGGGCATCCAGCTGTAGAAATCATCAAGCCAGAATCAGAGTTCCCGTCCCACCCTTGCAAGCAGGGAAAAGTGGACGTAAAGTGAAATGATGATGATGATGATATCTAACAGGACCGAGACTTCTAGCGCTACAGAAGATCCGACTTCCCACGGGTACATGCTGAAGCTGAAGTATATAGACAGTATGCCCCCCACCTCCCTCCCACTGTAAGTGGTTGTGTAGGTGTCACAACAAAAAAGCACCCAGTCCACACTGTAAATGAGTTTGGTGTTAGAACAGACATCAAGATGTAGAAATGTTCTGTAAAAGATGTAAAAATCAGTTCTGTATGAGCAAGACATGGTCACCTGACCTGGCATTGCACACAATAGGACAACCCGTCTAACCCATGTTAGCTTGGAAGAATGAACATGAAGCGGTGGTGATGATGATGATGATGATATCTAATTTGTAGACATGTGTACATGCCTCCAAATTAGATACATGTATATATTTATGCATGTTGGTGCAGTCTTGATTACATATTCAGTATTTATACAGACATAACTTTATCATATATATATATATATATATATATATATATATATATATATATATAAAAACAAATAACGAAACGAAATTAAATTTTGTTTCGTTTGTAACTCACTTTTGTATGACTGACGCTTAAACAATTAAGTTAAAAATGTACATCCACATATGTATACTGAAATACTAGTATGCATATGAATACACACACGTGTACATATGTAGATGTACCGAGTTTTTCACTGGACACTTTACTGTGAGTGTCCAGCTATTCTGTATGTAAACACACAGACAAACCGGTTTTTAGAGTCATACTGGTTTTCGAGGAAACACCTTTCCTCTATTCTCCAGAAAGCCAGACAGGAATATTGGACTAGTTTCGATGTTGTTACATCTCATCAGCAATATTTACCTATCTTCCGGCCTTTCTAGAGAATCGTAAAAGCACATATCGTTATATGCTTTTTCTATGAAAATTAGTAGTGGGCAGACTAATTTGCATAGAGCGTGAGTACGTACCGGTTCAGCGGAGACGATAAAAACAAATAACGAAACGAAATTAAATTTTGTTTCGTTTGTAACTCACTTTTGTATATATATATATATATATATATATATATATATATATATATATATAACAAATTAAGATGACAGATAAAAGTTTTTAAATGTTTCAAGAACTTTTATCTGTCATCTCAATTTGTTCTATATGCTCCGTGTTAAATATGTCACCTATCTGCTTCTACTCTTCAATGACACTTCTCTATATTCTATCTGTAATGACATAAACACATTGAGCTTAAATATTATTCACTGGCAATTTCTCATCTGCTACTTCAATATGTATGTGATTACACACACACACTCACACACACACACACACACACACACACACACACACACACACACACACACACACACACACACACACACACACACACACACACACACACACACACACACACACACATATAAAATAAGGAAAAAGCAATGTGGTTTCGATTCATTGTATTTATGTTTTCATGTTATATCAATCTGTAACGCATATTTCACAGAAGATTGGCTCAAGGTCACTTATGGAAGTTATGAACCTGACTCCAACATCGATCTGCTTATCAGACTGGTGATTTAGCAAAAAATAAATTGCTTGTGATGATCAGTTAAATGTTGGGTATATATAAACATCTAACCAATTTTTTTTTTTTTTTTTTGCGTGGATTTGTGCGTAGGCATGCCATGTGTATATACTCTGTCCTATGTGAGATTGATGAACACCTCATCTCACCTTCTTACTCTTAGCTCCATCCCACTATTCTTTCTTCCTTTCCTCACTCACTTCTCCTCCCTTTCTTTCTCCTTTTATTTCCCTTACTTCTTCATCTAGCTTTTCCCCTATATTTTCCAACCAAAACAAAGAACAACAGAACAGCCCAAGTGAATGATAAATGGTCATTTAAAGCTGTACATGGATATCTCCCATCATTAACCCTTTAGCATTTACATTACTCTATATTTACTATTGTATTTTTGCAGTAAACACTTTATTTCACATAATATCTCACATAATATCGAATCTATGACATGTTGATGTTATCTATATTGAGAACAATAACTTAACATCAGTATGAGCATTCGGTTATGGCCAGTTTGATAAGAAAAAGGTGAAATCATTCTGTCCAGATATGGCCGGTTTAAATGCTAAAAGGTTAAGGAGACCAAGTATCTGATGAGCTATTGAATCCAGAGTCGGGCTCAATAGATACAGATTGCACCTTCAGCTGATCAATTGCGAAGAAACATGTGTCACCCTTGAATAAAGATAATGATGATACTTTGACACCGCATTCCTACTTATTATCATTATTAAGAGGACTTTCAGTCCAGGGCCCATGGATAATAATGTAATAATAATAATAATGATGATAATACTAAAAATAGAAATCATCATCATCATCATCATCAACGTTTAACGTCCGTGTTCCACGCTTGCATGGGTTTGGACGGGGGTAGTCCCACTTGAGGCAAGAGTGATTGTCTTGCTCGCATAGGACTGTCTGGCAGGTTTTCTACAGTTGGATGCCCTTCCTAACACCAACCACATTTACAGTGTGGGTCTGGGAGGTTTTTACCGTGTTGCCTACACGGCCACATTACAGCGTGGACTGTGTGTTTTTTTGTCGTGACACCTACACGATCTCATTTGTTTCGGCCTCGATGGCGCGGCACCAACATAACTTTACATAGAACGGGGTGGTGTGGATGGGGTGGGGGCGGGGGTGGTGGGACGGGGTGTATTTTGTTAGAGATGCCTACTGGCTGGAGTAGGTTTTACTATATATTTAGGTAAGGCGGGTCTTCTCTGTTACTGAGTACCGCCAAAGGTCTCGGTCCAGTGACATTGTCTTGGAGAGGTGTAAGTGTGTGATGTCGGAGTTTATCAGCTCGTCCCAGGTTTTCCTAGGTCTGCCTATTCCGTGACTACCGTCTATCTTTATTGCCCTGCACTTTGTTATACAGCTATCGACTTTCATGCGCATCACGTGTCCATACCAACCTAGCCTTCTCTCGAGTAAACAACATCTGATCCCTCTTATCTCTAATTTTTTCCTTAGTTCGTTTATGCTTTGCTGTTCACGTATATTACTGTTACACATCCAGCGGAGCATGCAAGCTTCGTTCCTCTCTAGTCTGCGTATATCCTCTGCACACAATGCCCAGGTCTCACTGCCGTGCAGCATTGCTGTTCGTATGCAGGCATCGTACAACCTGCCTTTCATTTTTAGGGAGAACCCTTTAGCAGCTAATAGTGGTATAAGCTCTCTGAACTTTTTCCAACCAGTTCTGACTCTAGCTACAGTACTTTCAGAGCACCCTCCCCCACTGCTGATTTTATCGCCCAGGTAACGGAAGCTGTCCACTATTTCTATAGAACCCTCTGCGCAATTGAAAGAGCTAGTAGTTTGTGGGCACTTGCTGCTACTTATTGCACCAGAGCACCGGCCACATGTAAAATCTATGTTCTTAGTTAGCTTACCTGTGATCCCACTACATCTTTTATGCACCCATACTTTGCATTTAGGACATAAAATGGAGTTTCTACCTACGCCTTTCCTACACACCGAGCACGACCATTTCCCAGAAGGGACCGCCGCCTTGTTTTCTTTCCTACAAACTAGTACTTTGGTCTTAGCCAGGTTAATTTTAAGTCCTTTTGACTCTAGGCCGTGCTTCCATGTTTGGAATTTCTTCTCTAGCTCGGCCATTGATTCCGCTATGAGTGTCAGGTCGTCTGCGTATAGGAGTTCCCATGGGCAGCCTGTCTTGAACTCCTCTGTTATAGCCTGAAGGGCAATAATAAATAGTAGTGGGCTGAGAACAGAGCCCTGATGGACGCCAACTTTTACGCTAAACTCTTCACTATATTCGTTGTTAATTCTAACCTTGCTGACTGTTTCTTTATACATGGCTTGTATAGCCCTCACAAGCCATTCGTCAACGCCTAGTTTTCTAAGAGCCCACCAGATAATGGAGCGGGGGACTCTGTCGAAGGCTTTCTCCAAGTCGACAAAAGCTAAGTAGAGGGGTTTACCTTTAGCTAGGTACTTCTCCTGTAGTTGTCGTACTATGAAAAGAGCGTCTGTGGTACTTTTGCCTGACACAAACCCGAACTGCATTTCATCTAGGTCAATTCTCTCTCTGATTAGTTGCGCTATTACTTTTTCCGTGACCTTCATGACCTGGTCGATTAATTTAATGCCTCTATAGTTACTCCTATCTAGGGCGTCTCCTTTACCCTTATAACAGTTAACGATGATGCTGCTATGCCAGTCCTTCGGAACAACCCCATTCTGTACGACTTGGTTAACTATGCGGGTGACCATGGTGTGTCCCACCGTGCCAGATGCCTTCAGCATCTCAGCAACTATTTCCGAAGGCCCAGCCGCCTTACCCGTCTTCATATCCTTGATTGCCTTACTTATTATACTCCCCTCGACTAACACTGCTGGTCCCTCTATTGGGTCGATATGGGGGAGACTGCCTTTCTCCCAATTATTCTCCCCATTTAGTAGCCTTTCATAGTGACACTTCCAAGCTACCTTCTTATCAGCGTCGGTGATGGCAAGTGTGCCATCGTCGTTTAGTACACACTTCTCCCCGACAATATCACGGTTTTCCTTGACGCATTGCCTAGCAATCCTGAACACCTCACGTTTTTGGTCATCGCGTTGTAGAACATGCTTGAACTTTCTTTCCTCAGCTTCCCTTCTTGCTAAGTACACTTGTCTCCTAGCTTCCCTCCTGGCCACTTGATAGTCCTCTCTACTTCCCCCATCCCGCCATACTTTCCAAGCCTGCTTTTTGGCCTTAATTGACCCCTCCACCTTACTGTTCCACCACCATGTTACTCTCCTCCTGCCTACAGGCCTGCTCCAGCCACAGACTTCGTCTGTCGCCAACAGCAGGTTTGCTTTCAGAAATTCCCACTCTCCCTCTATATTGTCCGACTCTAAATGTTCTTCCTTACTGTCGAAAGCATCAAGTAATATGTTTTGAAATTTATTCCTGGCTGTGGGGTCCTTTAGCTTCCATATTTTTCTCCTGAGGATAGTCCTCTTCTGCTCTCGAGTACGTCTCGTCCTGACTATGAGGTCGCTAATTATCAGTCTATGTTGGGAGGTGCATTCTTCATGGGGGAGGGATTTAGTGTTAACAACAGACACTCTGTCACGTCTTCTGGTAAGGATATAATCTACCTGGCTTGTGTGTTCCCCGGATCTATAGGTGATCAGGTGATTGTCACGTTTTTTGAAGTTAGTGTTACAGATAGTTAGGTTATTTGCATCACAGAATTCCAGGATTCTGGAGCCTTCCTCATTTCTAGTACCAAACCCATAGCCTCCATGGATTTCGTCGTAGCCGTCACAATGTTGTCCAACGTGACCATTTAGGTCGCCTGCGATAATTATATAGTCACTGTCGGATATTTGGGAGGTAGTTAGCATCAGTGTCTCATAGAATCTGTCTTTTATAGCGCCGGGCAGTCCGGATTGGGGTGCGTACGCAGATATTACTGTCACCGTAGTTCTATTGAGGACAAGTCGTATTTTAATTATTCTGTCGTTCACTCTATTTACGTCTATTATCTTATCTGCCCACTTTTCTGCTACCATGATTCCTACTCCACCCAGCCCATCGTCGTTTCCCACCCAGAAAAGCTTATAACATCGTTTTTTACCCTCAATGAACCTAGCAGACCCACCCCTCCACCTGGTCTCTTGAATACAACAAACATCGACCTCCTTACGTTCAAGCATTTCTACAACCTCGTTAGCGCGACCCTTTAGGGTGCCTACATTTATGGTACCAACTCTGAAGTTTTGGATTGTGTTTGGGGGTTGGGGGCGGTGAGGGGCGGGGGGCGATGGGGTTATGTTAGCCGTCCGCGGTCGAAACAATGAGGAGTGCTCGCATTCTCGTCCAAGAGGTATAATAATAATAATATTAATTCATATATATACATATATCCACATACACACACCTATATATATATATTGATACAAACATATTTATATATGCATACACAGAGATACATACTTATACATATAGATATCAATATATATAGCCAC
>OZ024743.1:149290027-149292527 GCA_964016885.1 Eledone cirrhosa
TACAACAGGAGAAAATGTATTCAATGAATATGGTTGACTATATATATACACACAAACACACACACTCACATATGCACACATATATATATATTCACTTATGTATTCCCATTTACAGATATGTTTATGTATGTATATTAAATGGTGATGAATGTGTCAAAATGACTCTCCAGTCATATCAAATTCATGATAACCTCTATAGGGTTATTGTCATGATAAAAAAGCACCTAATGCACTCTGTAAATTGTAAGAGCGTATGTAAGCAATATGTTCCCACCCCACAGATTGCCTGAGAGGTTAGTATCTTCGATTAACTATTGACATGGTCTGTGATAACCCTGGCTAAAGAGATGTTAAATTATCGGTAGAGGGTCGGACGCCATGCTTTCCAGCATAGTTACGTACCTTTACGATCTGAGTTCAAATCCCGCCGAGGTTGACTTTGCCTTTCATCCTTACGGGGTCGATAAAATAAAGTACCAGTAATGTACTGAGTAATTGCTGGCCTTGTGCCAAAAGTAGAAACAATTATCATCATAGACATCAGTTTTTATCTCCATATTTATATGTTGGGATATGTTGAGTGAAACTTTTGACATAGAATTTTAAGCTGGATTCCTTTCTTGATGCCAACACACACTTGTTATTTAAATTAGATATGGATCTTTGCCTGTCTACCAAATGTGCAGTCTTAATCTCTGTTTATAAGGAGCTAGCTTTGCAGGCTTCATAATGAACTTCATGTGGATATAAGGGTCCTTTTTCAGACAATGTTTTACAGTAGGGTACCCATCCTGGTGACAATTCTTTTAGCTACCTCTTACAACATATGGTGCATTTGTTCTAAACCGGATACACAAACACATACATATATACATATTCCGATGACTTGATCAGAGGCACACACTGTATTTAAGGTCAAGTGACACAACTTTGAGTTATCAGTGACCTTTAGACTCACCTGATCAATGAAACCAATTGTTAATGCAGTAAATAAAACCCTTTTTGTATTTTTGTGCAGCCGACCATGTTATTCTTCAGTCTTTCACATATATAGATTCATTCAAACATGCATACATACATACCGACATACATATATATATACATATATACATTATATAAACATGCATACATACCACCATACATACATACATATATATACATTCATATAAACATACATACATACAAACAAATAAATATACATAAATACATAAAACAAACATGCATACACGCACACATACACACATACATACATACATGCATACATACAAACATGCATACATATATACATGCATACATACATGATGGCTGCCAACTCGTTTTCGAGTATGGCCACTACTTTATATCCATGTAGGAGAACCCCTACCGATGCGCTGAACGAGTGTGACTTTTTAGTCCAGCCAGCGACTTGAAAACTCTGGTACAAACACTACACTTGTGACAATTATTGACACATAGTGCTGGGCCCATGGTACCATGTGACGACAAGTGCAGAGAGATCTCCTGATATAAAGCAATGCCTGTGCCGTGAAGCTTTTATAGTGAGCAAAGGCACTGCACAAAGACAGTCCCACTCTGTTTGCCTTACGGGGTCAATAAAATAAAGTACCAGTAATGTACTGAGTAATTGCTGGCCTTGTGCCAATAGTAGAAACAATTATTAGCTAAACACATTAACACAGATGTGAGAGAATAGTACATATAGAGGCACACATACACATATATATATATATATATATATATACAATCATATATCTGTCCAACCCATGCTAGCATGGAAAACGAACTTATAATGTGAATAATGATGGTGATGATGATGATGGCAACAATAATGATGCTGATACATACATACATACATACATATATACATACATACATGTATATATACATATATACATATATATTTACTCATGTGAGTGGTGACACATTCATACACAAATATCATATAGATAAATATGAAATTCAAAAAAGCCTGCAGAGAGACAGAAGCAAAGCATCTCAGGTGTACACACAGAGATATGTTTATCGGTGAGGCAGCAAACACACAGACACACCCATCAGCACACACACAGACACACATACATGAGTATGATTGATGCAGTTACACACACAAAGACATACACACACATACACACACACATGCACACACAAATAAATGTATAATTGCAGATATATATATATATATATACATACATACAGGTGTACATACATATATGCATACATACATGATGATGATGATGATGATACATGTGTACATATGTATGTGTACATACATATACACATACATACATGCATACAAACCTACATACATACATGTGTACATACATACATACATACATACATACATACATACATACATACATACATACATGTGTACATGCATACATGCATAAAAACATACATACACATATACATGCATGCAAACATAGATGCATACATACTCACATAAACACATACACATATATATATATACATACATACATACACACATACATACATAAAC
>OZ024743.1:149312527-149327527 GCA_964016885.1 Eledone cirrhosa
ATATGTATATATATATATATATATATACATATACATATATATATATATATATATACATATATACATATACTTATATATATATATATACATATATACATATACATATATATATATAATTGGTTTTCGATGCTTAAAGCGTCCGTAAGCGGTAGGCCGTTTGAGCACTCGATGCTCTTACAGAGCAGAGTAAGATATCACATAAGAAACGGAGAATCAGTGTTGCGACAAATAAAATTTATTGGACATATTACAATCGTTTCTCTGACGACCAGTTCGAGGCACGATCGGTGTAATGATTGCACCTGACTTTAAAATCGCAAGGTCCTCAGATATGTCCAACCCATGCAAGCATAAAAACAATGATGATGATGATGAAACTTATGTATGTCTGTGCATATGATGCAATGAATGTATGTGTTGGTGTGTGAGAGAGAGGGTGGGTGGTTTAGTGGTATAATTAAACATGTAGGGTCATGCAGTACATATATCTGTATGAAAACTCTGTTTCGTAGAATCGAGACATATCTGAGGACCTTGCGATTTCAGAGTCAGGTGCAATCATTACATCGATCGTGCCTCGAGCTGGTCGCCAGAGAAACGATTGTAATATGTCCAATAAATTTTATTCGTCGCAACACTGATTCTCCGTTTCTTATGTGAGATATATATATATATATATATATATATATATATAGTAATAATAATAATAATAATAATAATAATAATATATGCGAAGAAATATACATATACATATATATATATATATATATATATATATATATATATATATATATATATAGTTTCGTGAAATAGTTTTTTCAAACTATACAGAACATTTGTAGTTTTTCTAAATTGAAGGATGAGTATTTTAAACTTTATTTTATCATGAGTTAAGGCTCTATTGATTTTTCCCTGGATTTCACTAAATTCTGTTGGATTAATCTATATCCTTATTCTTTTTGAATTGAGTTTAAATTATTTTTCCCACATCTTACGTTAACTATTTTCCTATTTTGACGCTATTGTCACTTATATATTATGAAATACTATGTGCTTCTTGCTCATAATAATTTCTATACTTTTCATTTATATTTATACTCGGATTTTTTTCCTAGAGTGCTTAAATTATTTGTGACTAATCCCGGTCTTTTTTTTTTTTAAAACCGCGATAATATTGCTTTTTGCTGAACTCCTTATTGTAGATTTTTTTTCGGAATGTTTTTGACTGTTATTTCATGTAAACAAACATTCGTCTCATTCTGACGTCACCAGCCCTGTCTCCACATGTGCGTTTTATTTTCATAATTACGCATGATGTTGAACTAGCCTGCTTTTAAATTCCCTTTTTGGCATATTATAATCAGTGAGATTTTGATTATTGTGTTGAGCTCTGCTGATGATCGGATCCAACCGTGACCATCCCCACTGAAAGTTTCGTGAAATAGTCTTTTCAAGACTATACAGAGCATTTGTAGTTTTTCCAAATTGAAGGATGAGTATTTTAAACTTTATTTTATCATGAGTTAAGGCTCTATTGATTTTTCCCTGGATTTCACTAAATTCTGTTGGATTAATCTATATCCTGATTCTTTTTGAATTGAGTTTGAATTATTTTTCCCACATCTTACGTTAACCATTTTCCTATTTTGACGCTATAGTCCCTTATATATTATGAAATACTATGTGTTTCTTGCTCATAATTATTTCTATACTTTTCATTTATATATATATATATACTTGGACACTGACTGCACAGGACATGCATAAGGAGGAAAGAAATGAAGCAGCCATGAATCGTTGGACGTGCTATGTAACTGTGAGAGAAAAGCAGAGCCTTGGATGAACTGAGGGAGAAACTAGGTTTAAGAGGAATACAAAGTGTGAAACATAGAAGTTGATATGGGCATGTGATGTACATGGATGATGATCGATGGGTGAAGAAGTGGAAGGAAATCCCAGTAAAAGGATGCTGCAATAGAAGTAGGCCAAGGAAACCCTGGGCAGAGGTGGTGAGAGCTGTTCTCAAATCGGTGAGACTCACAGAGATGTTGAAGGAATGCAACGAGTGGAGAGGTGGTGTGCTGAAAAGGACCTGTCCAATCCATGCAAGCATAAAAACAATGATGATGATGATGAAACGTATGTCTGTGCATATGATCCAACGAATCTATGTGTGGGTGCATGTTCATGCCTGTGTGTGTGAGAGAGGGGGCGGGGTCTAGTGGTATAATTAATCATGTAGGATCATGCTGTACATATATCTGTATGTTAAAGCAAATAAAAGCAATACATTATATTAAGTATAAATGAATGTACAATTAATATTTATCAAGATAGCAAAATGTTGCTAAATCAAAGCAATATTTTCATATTTATGTGTATATGTCTTAAATATATATATATATATATATATATATATATATATATATATATATATATATACACATTTGTCATAATCAGCATTTAATATCTATTTTTCAAATGTAGCATGGGTTAGATGGGTTGTTACATTATGAAACAAGTCAAATCAAGTGACCATGTATTACTTATACAGATCTGTATTTTGGCTTGGTTTCTATGGCTCTTTCTAATGCCAGCTTCATTACAGTGTTGGCCGGGTGTTTTTTTGTTGTGTCACCAGCACATACACCTTGCAGGATTAACTGGGCAACGTTTGTTGCATCACCAGCACAAACACCTTATAGGCTGAACTGGGTACTTTTTGTTGTGTCACCACATGACCACTTTACAGGATGGACTGGGTACTTCTTCTTGTGTCACCAGTACAACCACCTGATGAGGTGGATTGAGTGGTGTTTTCTATATATGTGTTTATCTGTGTGTGAGTATGTATGTATATATATATATATCATCATTTCATTTTACGTCCACTTTTCCCTGCTTGCAAGGGTGGGACGGGAACTGATTCTGGCTTGATTTCTACAGCTGGATGCCCTTCCTAACACCAACCTCATTTACAGTGAGTGCTGGGTGCTTTTTTGCCATGGCACCTCCATGATCACTTTGCAGTGGAATGATAGGGACCCAAGTCCCTATCATCTCATTTCTACAGCTGAGTAAACTGGAGCAATGTGAAATAAAGTGCCTTGCTCAAGGAAACAACACATCACCATATATATATATATATATATATATATATATATATATATATATATATATATATATATATACCGAGGCCTTTCCCAAAAGTAAGAGTATAATTTTTTCTGTGTACGACATCGTATGGCAGCATCTTGTTTGTGTATATAGGCGTGTTGGTTATGACACTCACAGAAAATGACTGCTCTGATTGGACCATTGTGTAACTTTCCAAGAGTCGTATTTTAAAGGGGATAACTTATAATTTCATGTATATCTAATATACATTTAAATAAAACATCAGTATCTTTACTTTTGGGACAAAATTTCTTGTCGCTTTTCAAAGTTTTATTGACTTTGGTGCTTTTCAACTTTAGTAAAATATTACAAGTCAAATTAATCAGCAACATTTGTGATTACCATGTGCTATCATTTAGGAAGGAACATGATTCCATCCCTGAAGAATTCTTCTGGCTTCAATGCAAAGCATTTTGTCAATCACTGATTTAACTGGTCTTCATTGGTGATGGTCTTTGACTGTATTGCATTTCTTATTGAGAGAAAAAGGTGATAGTCTGTAGGTACAGGGTTAGGTAAATATGGTAGATGGGGCAGAACCTCCCAACCTAGCTCCAGCAGCTTCTCACTGGTCATCCTTGATGTATTTTACTGAGCATTATCATGAAGGAATCAAACAGGACCATGTTGAGGGCACATCTATGTGATTTTCACCACTAAGCTGTCAAGTTGTAGGGAATAGATGTCAGAGATTATGCTGGTGTTTGGTGGAAGCAGCTCATAGTGGATGAGACATTTCCTGTCCCACTAGATGCTCAATAGGTCCCTGGAAGGGTGAAGATCAACCTTTTGCATACCATTGTGATGCACTCTCTTTATCAATCCATGAGAATGTAGAGACACCATTTTTCATCACCAGTGGCAGTGGAACATAAACAGTTGGTTGTGTGATGGGAGGAGGGCAGAGAAATTATAGTTACTGCCCAACATTCTCAATTACAGTCAGTGAGATTGTGGAGCACCCATTGGTTCAGCTTGGACACCTTCCCTATTGCATGTGAGTGAACCTAAGAAACTTTGTGTTTTTGCATCTCTGTGTTTGTTCTGTTTATTCATATTCCCATTATACACAAGTCTATATGTATCTATCTGTGTTGAAATTTTTGTTTATATATTTGCATATTTCTATAATTTCTTCTATTTTTTTGTTCCTTTTTATATCTCATCATACCACCAGCACTAGGGAGGTTGTCTGAGAGGTTTTATGGGTTGTTGCTACCCTGTATCAGTTTTCATTCAGAGTGACTGCCCTTTTATATGGGCTGCCTTCACCATGTCTACTAGATGCTGTCTTATTTATTCAGAGTGGATGCTCTCCTAGATAAGTCAACTTCTATACAGCTTACACAACCCATTTTTTACCTTGTATAGTTTTATTTATTTGGAATCACAGCTCTCCTAGTGAGATGTGTTGTTCACAGCTGATGGAGCCCACATCTACAGGATACAGTTTTATTTGTTCAGAGATACAGCTTTGCTGCATGGGTTGCCTTCCATGGTTTACACATCTTTCATCTGCCTCCCCCTATCCCATAAAATTCCTATGGGTGTATATAGACATTAATTTTACAACTTATAGTAATTTAATACACTGATTATACAATTATATCCAATTAATTTATTTTACCCAATAGTGGAGTAATTTTATGATAGATTGGTGATTATGATTAGTTCAGTAAAGCACATCTTATGAGCAGGTATATACTATGAACAGATGACCTTCAGAAAGGAGGTGAGCAGATGGGGTATTGTGAGCAAGTAGTAACAAATTATTAAATTAGAGAAAGATATACACAGATAAAAAAATAAGCGTTCTGGCATTAGGGATATCCTATTTGATGATGAGAATGAAAATAACGAATAGATGAGGATGTTGATAATAATGAATAGATGATGGTTTTAATAAAGAAAATACGAAATTATAGATAGCAACAATCTATTGAATTAGAGGGGGGGGGGGGTAGAAAGGTATTAAAACAACTATTTTGAGGTTAGAGATAATCATATTTAATGATGATCAACATCATGATAATAAGGGTTTCTGATTTAGGCACAAGGCCAACAATGGGGAGGGGAAGTTGATTAAATCAATCCCAGTATATTACTGGTACTTTATTTTATCCACCCCATTAGAATGAAAGGCAAAACTAACCTCAGCAGGATTTGAAATCAGAACATGGAGGGCCATAACTCTATACCATGCAGCATGATATCCGACACTCTACCGGTACTGCTAACCCACCACCCTTATGATAATAATAATGGTTTCTGATTTCGGCACAAAGCCAGCAATTTTGGGGAAGAGGAAAGTCGATTAAATCGACCCAAGTGCATTACTGGTACTTTATTTTAGTATGGCTGAAAGGCAAAGTTAACCTCTGTGGGATTTGAACTCAGAACATGAAGGGACATAACTATGCTGCAAAACATGGTGTCAGACGCTCTACCGATTCTGTCAATATATAGAGAAAAGAAGAGATAAATAAATGTCTGCCACTTAGATTAGCTGCTGGGCTGAAAGAAACAGTTCCCCTCCATGAGATGAAGTATATATTTTCAAGTCATCCACCTCTGCATGGAATGGATGGAGATATAAGCACAATTTAGAGTATGAGATGGAGAGAGAAACAGATAAACAAGCTACAAGGAATAAGCAACAAGCTATTAAATTAGAGAGACAGATAGACAGGTTGATAAACAAGCATTCTGATGTTAGGAATATCAAATTTAATGATGATGATGATTGTGAAAATAAGGAATAGACGAGAGAATAGATAGCAACAGGCTATTAAATTAAAGATAAAAATAGATTTCCATCTTAATTTTATATAAGAATACTTGTTAAGTTATGTTCCAAGCACCAGGTAAATAATGAGAGAGCTCGTCATATTACTAAATCATTCCATATTTTTGATAATTTTCAAAATGATTTAAAATCTATAGGAAATGTCTTTTATTAGAAATATCTTAATGAAAGAGTTAAAACAAAATATTTCGTTACTGGTAAGAAAAGCAAAAGACACAAAACATATTCATAAAATATCTTCTGATAGTACAAGGTTTTGGGTTCAGTCTCACTGCATTGCACTTTGGACAAGTCTCTTTAACCAAGGTATCAGGTTCAGATTAATCCATACATTGTGAGTGGAATATACACACTATATAATCATACATATATGAACATATATATAAGAATAGGGACATCTACAAATGGTGGTAAATATTGTCTAGCATAGAAAACAAAATAATTTTCCTTATATGCATGAGTTTGTTGATAAGTTTTCTGTATATATATATATATATATATATATATATATACATACAAACATACATACACATACTCATATAACTAAATTGGCTACAAAGTAAAAGCAAAACAAATAACAAAAACTAAACTCCATCTGAAAATAATCTTAAACTACCAAATAAATAAAATCAGGAAGCAAAATTAAAGAATTTAATTGAGAAACTTTGTAAATGGGCGTAACAATTGACTGGGAATGAAATATTTAAGTTTACAAAGTAAATTTTAATGGAAAGTTTTGACGAAATCTTACCACCACTGAGTGATATGTTTGAAAATAGACATTTTCCATTGAAATAGTTGCTGTCTGGTGAACTGCCATTGTTCCAGACGATCTAACTGAGTAAGATGATATGGGCAGTCATTTTCACTGATGTTTACACAACTTTACTCCAGCAAAATAAATTATGTGGACATATTTTTTTAAACTTGAATTGTTTTGTTACATATCTGTTTATCATAATACTTTATTTCATTAAGATATGATTCAATTTTTTTATCTTTTATTATTATTATTATCATTCTTTTTTCTTTTTCAGAAATTCAGAAATGGTCGAAGGATGCTGAAGTTTAAGTAGAAAGAAATAGACATTCATATATATATATATATATGTGTGTGTGTGTGCATGTATATATATATATACATACAGAGGCACACAAATATATATGCATCTACAATATTGGATTTTGCATGTGTTCAAATAACTGTGTATATTTAATATATGAGTATGTGCAGGCAGAATATTCTTCATGATCTAAAATTAATACAAACATATTTATAATTTTCATTATGCCTGTAAACGTTGGTACAACTATATAATTACCGAGGTTTATGAAATGTGACCATGTGGTTAAAGTGTTTGCTTCGTGACCACATGGTTTCAGTTTCAATCCCATGGTGTACAACCTTGGGCATATGTTTTCTGATATAGATTTTCTGATATAGGATAATCAAGATCTAGTGATTGAAAGTTGATATAAAGAAAGTATGTAGAATCCTATGGTCAGAGGTGGGTTAAGTTCTTTTGGTTTGCCAATATAAACATTTTAGCTCCACTTTCTTTATTTTGCTTAATAGTTAATACAGCCATACCTGCGTGTATATATATATATATTGTATATATTGTATACAGTATATATATATATATATATATGAAATGATGATGATGATGATGATGATATATATATATATATATATATATTATCATCATCATCATCATCATTTTACGTCCACTTTTCCCTGTTTGCAAGGGTGGGACGAGAACTGATTCTGGCTTGATTTCTACAGCTGGATGCCCTTCCTAACACCAACCTCATTTACAGTGAGTGCTGGGTGCTTTTCTGCCGTGGCACCTCCATGACCACTTTGCAGTGGAATGATAGGGACCCCAGTCCCTATCATCTCATTTCTACAGCTGAGTAAACTGGAGCAATGTGAAATAAAGTGTCTTGCTCAAGGAAATAACACATCACCCGGTCTGAGAATTGAACTCACAACCTTTCGATTGCAAGGCCAATGCTCTAAGCCATGTGCCTCCATACATATACAGCAGTCTTACATGGTAGTGAGATCTGGGCGCTGACTGTAGAAGACTTGCGTAGATTAGAAAGAAACGAAGCTTGCATGCTCCGATGGATGTGTAATAGTAATATACGCGAACGGCAAAGCATAAACGAATTGAGGGAGAGACTGAGCATAAGAGGAATCAAATGCTGTGTGCAGGAGAGGATGTGGCGTTGGTATGCACAAGTGGTGTGTATGAAGGATGACAGCTGCATAAAAAAATTGCAGAGCACTAGAAGTCGATGGAAGCTGTTTGAGTGGGGAGACCCAAGAAGGCCTGGGATGAGGTGATAAAAGCCGAACTTACCCAATTACACCTCTCATAGGTGATGACACATGACCGTGACCTCTGGCATCATGCAGTAATACAGAAGACCCGACGTCCCACGGATACAAGCCGAAGCTGAAGCATATAGACAATATGCCCCCACTGCAAAGTGGACGTGTTGGCGGCATGGAAAAAAATCACCCATCACTCACTGTAAATGAGGTTGGTGTTAGGAAGGGCATCCAGCTGTAGAAATCAAGCGAGAATCAGTTCCCGTATGAGCAAGACAAGGTCAGCCGACCAGACACTGCCCACAACAGGACAACCCGTCTAACCCATGCTAGCATGGAAGAACAGACGTAAAATAGTAATGACGATGATGATGATATACTGTGTATATATATATATATACTATAGGTAGTAGAGTGGGTAATAGAAAAAGAGTCAGAACCCCAACAGTTGAGCTCCAGCGGTTTCGACAGCTAGCTCAGAACTAGCAGTCAAAACGGCCAGTGCTCGGCCGTTGGGCTCCTGACTTTTTCCTATCATCATCATCATCATCATTTTACGTCGACGATGATGATGATGATGATGATATATATAGATATAGATATAGATATTCAAAACAACGAACAGCGGAGGACACATTTCGCACCTTTCCGACAGACAACCTTTCCCCCCCGGAAAAAATCCTAGTTGATGGATGTGAAATCCGAAATATATAGGGACAATTAAATCTCTCCCAAGGTAACTCTTTCTTGTGTTTTTATTTTTATTTTTATCCTTCACGCTCTTTCCTTCATTCCTCTACACGCTGCAGTCTTATACACGCCACACATCTCAACGTACACCCCCTTACATCTCTCTCTCCACCACCAGATTCTGTTACCCAGAGATTTACCCATCTGCATTGTCGAGGCTTCCAAACGACTTAAAGAAATGTACCTTATTATTCCAAAATGCTTCAAGCAAACTTCAATACTCTCTTATATATATATATAAACCGTTTATATATATATATATATATATATATATATAAACCGTTTATATATATATATATATATAAAATGTATATATATATATATATAAACCGTTTATATATATATATATATATATATATAAAATGTATATATATATATTACATATTAAACTTATGCCAAGAAAGTTTAATAAGTAAAATTGCTTCTCTGAGTGATATCTTATCTGTATATTTTATCCATTCATTGAGATGTTTAAGTATTAGAGACAAATAACCTTTAATTAATATATATATATGTGTGTGTGTGTGTGTGTGTAATGTGTGTGTGTGTGTGTGTGTGTAATGTGTGTGTGTGTGTGCTGGTTGAATTTAGAGCATTTGACTTAATGTAAATTGCTATAACAATAGTTGATAAATTGTAGAGAAAATTGGGTAAACTCCCTCAGATTACATGTGTATGTATGCATGTATAAATTGTATATATATGTATATATACATATATATATATATGTGTGTGTGTATATATATTTATGTGTATATATATATATATATATATACATATATATTTATATATGCATATACATATACATACATATATACATATATATTATACATATATATATATACTGAATATATATATATATATATATATATATATATATATATATATATATTTGTGTGTGTGTGTGTGTGTATTGTCTTTCTTAGAAAGTCTATAAATAGAAAAAGCTTTATAGACATAACAACTCCCGAAAAGCTAAATATTCTACCAACCACCACCACCACCACCACCATCACACACATCATATCTGCCATCAGCACCATCACTGAAAATTGCTCCAGAAACAAAAGCAAGTATAAAGATAAAAACAAAGAATGGAAATATAATAAATAAGGAAAAATAAACAATAACAACCAAAGGCAACGACTTAATTTTTTTCCAATTGAGATCTTTGATGTGTGATGGAATTTATTTATGTTGTAAATCTCATTTTGAAAAATCTTTTCTTGTTATAGAAAAAAATACAGAGATAGATAGATAGAGAGAGAGAGAGAGAGAGAGAGAGAGAGAGAGACACCCACACACACAAACACACATACACATGCACACACACACATACACACATACACACATACACACAACCATACACACACACTCACACACATATACAAACAAATATATACATACATATATTGTTGTTTTTTTTAAATTATAATACTCTTATTTTTTTATCTCTTTTTAATATTGGTTTGATAGTTTTGCAAATTCAGATATTTTCATAAAGTGTTTTGAATAAATTTGTTGATGTATCATCATCATCATCATCATCATCAACGTTTAACGTCCGTGTTCCACGCTTGCATGGGTTTGGACGGGGGTAGTCCCACTTGAGGCAAGAGTGATTGTCTTGCTCGCATAGGACTGTCTGGCAGGTTTTCTACAGTTGGATGCCCTTCCTAACACCAACCACATTTACAGTGTGGGTCTGGGAGGTTTTTACCATGTTGCCTACACGGCCACATTACAGCGTGGACTGTGTGTTTTTTTGTCGTGACACCTACACGATCTCATTTGTTTCGGCCTGGATGGCGCGGCACCAACATAACTTTACATAGAACGGGGTGGGGTGGATGGGGTGGGGGTGGTGGCGGGACGGGGTGTAGTTTGTTAGAGATGCCTACTGGCAAGGCGGGTCTTCTCTGTTACTGAGTACCGCCAAAGGTCATGGTCCAGTGACATTGTCTTGGAGAGGTGTAAGTGTGTGAGGTCGGAGTTTATCAGCTCATCCCATGTTTTTCTAGGTCTGCCTATTCCGTGGCTACCGTCTATCTTTATTGCCCTGCACTTTGTAATACAGCTATCGACTTTCATGTGCATCACGTGTCCATACCAACGCAGCCTTCTCTCGAGTAAACAACATCTGATCCCTCTTATCTCTAATTTTTTCCTTAGTTCGTTTATGCTTTGCCGTTCACGTATATTACTGTTACACATCCAGCGGAGCATGCAAGCTTCGTTCCTCTCTAGTCTGCGTATATCCTCTGCACACAATGCCCAGGTCTCACTACCATGCAACATTGCTGTTCGTATGCAGGCATCGTACAACCTGCCTTTCATTTTTAGGGAGAACCCTTTAGCAGCTAATAGTGGTATAAGCTCTCTGAACTTTTTCCAACCAGTTCTGACTCTAGCTACAGTACTTTCAGAGCACCCTCCCCCACTGCTGATTTTATCGCCCAGGTAACGGAAGCTGTCCACTATTTCTATAGAACCCTCTGCGCAATTGAAAGAGCTAGTATTTTGTGGGCACTTGCTGCTACTTATTGCACCAGAACACCGGCCACATGTAAAGTCTATGTTCTTAGTTAGCTTACCTGTGATCCCACTACATCTTTTATGCACCCATACTTTGCATTTAGGACATAAGATGGAGTTTCTACCTATGCCTTTCCTACATACCGAGCACGACCATTTCCCAGAAGGGACCGCCGCCTTGTTTTCTTTCCTACAAACTAGAACTTTGGTCTTAGCCAGGTTAATATATATATATATAGGTATATATATATATATATGTATATATATCATAATCATCATCATAATCATCATCATCATCATCATCATCATCAACATTATCATCATTACCATTCCATGCTTCCATATATATATATATGTGTTTGTGTGAGTGTATGTATGTGGCTCTGTATGTATGTATGTATGCATGCATATATATATATATAATTATCATCATTTAACATCCATTTTCCACACTTTCATGGTTTAGTTGGATTGTCAAGTTATGAGACAGGTCAGCTCCAAAGACCACATCATGCTCATATGTATCTGTATATTGTCTTGGTTTCTATAGCTGGGTGCCTTTCCTAACACCAACCATTTTACAGTAGGGACTGGGTACTTTTTATCATGACACTGAAACGACCATATTACATGATGATTTGGTTTCTTTTTGTCATGTCACCGCCATGAGCACCTTATATGACACTAGCATGACCACCTTATAGTGTCGACTGGGTGCTTTTTGTCATGTCACCAGCACGACCACCTTTCAGTGTGGACTAGATGATTTTTCTCTTGTTACCAACATGACCACCTTAAGGGATGGACTGGGTGCTTTTGTTGTTGTGGTACCAGATTAGCAAACAGGGTGGTCTTTGTGCTTTTTGTCATGGCAATATCATTGTGAGAGATTAGATGTTGAGTGTGTCCAGCTTTCGTAGGTGGGACAGCATGTAAGCAAGTTCAACATCAATTAGGTGCATAGGGATATTTAGTAGGTGAAGGGTACATAAAATATTTAGCAGGTCTGAATGGGGTATTCAGATGGGGGACAGTGGATAGGGGTGGGAGGTGTAGAGAAATTTGTGAAGACTAGTGTGCCCTCTACATGTTTGTTTTATTTTGATTTGTGTGCACATGGGAAGGTCGGCCATCTGCAGTACAGCATGATGTCAGAGGTCTCATGTCATCTCATTTGTGAGGTTTATTGGGCAAGGTCAGCTTTTATTATTTCATCCCAAGTTTTCCAAGGTCTTCCTCTTTCATAGTTACCATTGACTTTGAGTGACCTACACCTTTTCATACAACTGTCATCTCCATACACATTACATCTTCAAACCACTGCAATCGCCTCCCCAGTACATTGCATCTGACCCCTCTTGTGCCTAGTTTCTCTTTTTGTTCACTGAGGCTTTGTCATTCATGTACAGTACCATTATACATCCATTGAAGCATGTAAGCTTAAATTCTTTCCAATCTTAATAGGTTCTCTACACATATAGCCCTTATATATATATTTTTAAATATCTTTCTTTCACTTTTCATTTTTTTTCTCATAAATTTTTAACTGACACACACACAGCTTAATTTTATTTTGAATAGTAAAATCCTTAGTAATGTTATTATTGTGAATATAGAACCAATGAATTATAAGTGTGTAGCATTTAGTATTTTAAGCAAATTAAAAACTATCAATCAGGATGTTAAGAGTGCTAGTCTCCCACTCTACTTCAACAATTCTTATCAATGTTTACATTTCTTCCCCAAAACTTAGACAAGATAAGGTAGGTGATGATAGATTAACGATTCTGTAAGAAATATTAAATAAACATTAAATAAACTTTGTAGTTAAAAACTTTGAAAACATACATTATATGTTTTTATATTCTTTTATATAAGTGTTCTTTTGGAATATTTAAAAATTGATTAAGTTGGACCATCATGTGAACTTGTAGTCAAACTGAAGGCATCCAAGAGTGGTGTTAAACTGGGCAATGGATTACATTTACCATCCAAATAGAATGGTAAATGTAATACAAAAGTACATCAGGATTTGAACTCAGAATAGTAAAATCCCCCAAAAAGTACCTGTAGCCATCTCTCCTGATAATCTAACAATTTTGCCTTCCATCCCCCACCACCAATGAATTACTTCATAAAGATGTTGACAATCTTCATTTGGTTCAGATAGGTTGATTTACTTAGAATTCTTAGAAACCTTTCAGAAGTTGCTCCAATTTAAGCTTCATAAAAATGTGCAGTTATATAAACAATCAAATGTAGAACCTTAAATATAATTTTATTCTTAAATTTTTGGTGTTTGGGAGGAATGTTTTTTTTTTAAATACTGCACTAATTTATATAATTACTCTAAATGAATTATTTTTAGTGGATACAAGTATCTTGGTTTTTTCTGACAAATTTCAAAAAAGTCAAATTAAACTATGAGCTTCTCTTTGAAAAGATGTGACACTATATAAAGTTTCAGTTAGAGAACTCTGGCCTACAATTTGAAACATACATTCACTTTTATATAATAGCCATTTCATGACCATAGTTCTAAAGAAACACACATATTATTGAACTGGTGATTGGAACGTAACTTAACAAAGGTTCTTACATAAATTACAGTGGAAGGTTTTAATTTAAATATGAAAACTTTCAAATGATCAGTTTGATATTATAGAAATAAAGACAGTTTTTTGTAGGTTTCTATTTCTTGTCAACACAGTACTATGTTTGTATTTTTGAAACAAGTGAGAAAATTAAGAATAAATTTCCATATTACCATTATAACTCTTTGCTGATATTATCAACAAAATAATTCTTTAGTTTTTCTCTGCTACCTATTTAGATATTTTTCAAAAGTTCAACTCTGATGTGGTTCTTGATATTTTTTTTTGTTTTTTTTTATAACGTTCCTAGATATAGACACAGCTATGTGGTTAAGAATTTTGCTTCACAAGAACTGGGTTCCAGGTTCGATTTCATCGCAGGGCATATATTACTATAGCTCTGAACTGACTAATGACTTTTAAGAGAAATTCATAGACAGGCACTGTGATGAAGCCAATCATATTGTCATCACCATCATTACTATTTAATGTCATGGATGGGTCATTACAGACCAAATCAGTAATTAATCGAAGCTACCGATTGCTCAGGTTGACTAGGAGCTACACCCCAGATACATATGTTCCCACACTGTACAGAGTAAACCAGTTGCCTTTTATTGTGATACCAGCACTAGGGATGTTGTCATGTCTTTGATACAGCTGAAGAGTTCTTTCAACCCCTTTGGCATTGTGTCTATAGTTGGAAGCATTTTCTAATACAAACCAGTTCACAGAGTGTACTTGATATATTTTATCATGACATATATATATATATACTCAGTAAAATTGTTGGTGTT
>OZ024743.1:149332527-149405027 GCA_964016885.1 Eledone cirrhosa
CATTGCTGTAGTGGAGTCTGTGCTGCTGTATGGGTCTGAGACTTGGACACTGACCAAGAAACTCACTCAGATGGTGGATGGGTGCTACACGAGAATGCTGAGGATGGCCCTGAACATTAATCAGTATACACTGAGGATGAAAAACTCAGAGCTGTATGGGAGCATCCCAAAAGTCAGCTCAAAAGTGACACAGAGAAGACTGAGGTTAGCTGGACATGCTCACCGACATCCAGAGTTGACATTGCACTCAGTGCTCCTTTGGGAGCCCCTACATGGACACACTAGAAGAGGAAGACCAAGGTTAACGTATGTTGATGCCCTAAGGACAGACACTGGTCTGTTGGAGACGCAGGACATGGCAGCGATAATGAGGGACAGAGACTGCTGGAGAGAACTCGTCCATGGATCTCGGGAATTTTACCCGCCTTAGAATAGAATATATATATATATATATATATATATATATATATAGTGGTAGAACACTGGAAGGTAATATCCATAGTGGTAGAGCACTCAGTCCATGGGATGAGTTAGGTAGAAATGGTTACACAACAGTTAGTTCACTATACCGTGAACAATTGTTTCACCTTAGCGGGTCCTCAGCTCGTAATGGACATGGTTATACGAAACAGCTGTTCCGTATAACCATGTCCATTACAAGCTGAGGATCCGCTAAGGTGAAACAATTGTTCTCAGTATGGTGAATTAACTGTTGTGTAATCACTTCTATATATATATATATATATATACTCACATATGTACTTACATACATATGTTTGTGCATATGATCTTATGTATAAAGTAGTTTGAAAATGAACATTTCAAGGAATGTGTAAATGTAAGTGTATGCTTCTATATGCAGTGAGTGTTAGTTCTCACACTTTCATATGCAGATAAACACAATTTTGTTTGTATATATATATGTGTGTGTGTGTGTGTGTGTTAACATGTATGAGAGAGAGAGAGAGAGGGAGTGTGTGTATATTTATGCCGGTATGTGTAAATAAAATAAAACAACCATGTAAAAGTACATGTGCATACACATGTATACATAAATATATAGTCCTTATGGAGAAATGTATTGCTTCATTTTAATAAACATGTGTACTTATGAATGTATCTATTGTGTTTGTGTCTGTATATAATGTGTGCAACCATCTTTGAATTGTAGTAAAACTGAAACAACATCTCAAAATAATTGTTTTCTCAACTAACGTTTTTTTCTCCATTAGTTTTGTATAATGTGTTGTTTTCTGTTATTGTTTTCCCCACTGTCCAGTCCTGGTTAACTCTTTCATGATCGCATTTCTCATGAAATACAGTCTATTTTAATTAATTAATGAAGAATTTTGAGGGATTTATTCAAATTATTAATTATTTCATTACTAAGATAGTAACTTAATGTAAGGTTCGTACATAGAATTATGTTGGAAGATTTTATTTTAAATTGAAAATCTTTAAAATGGGTAGTTTTAATTCATAGAAACAGCCAGTTTAGGCCAGGTTGGTAACTAAAGGGTTAAACAGATTTACATCAAAGACATGCTATTCTTGAACACATGATTTTTTTTCAGGTTGTGTACCTAGGACTACATTATGAAATGTGTTCCCCTTTTTAAAGCTGTAAGGGAGATTTATTTGCTATTTATCAAGCAAGTATGTAGAGCAATGTGATGAGTTGATTGTAATTGCTTCAGACTTGTTTTGATCTTGAAGCTTACCTAGTTTTTACTATATAGGAGTTTGAGACACCAACAATAGACAATTTTAAATCTAAATATGAGTGAAACCTTATCTGTAGGTGAAGGGTTCCCCTACTCGTAGAACAGAAGCTCCCTCAATGTCTTGTATTTTTTTTTTTTTTGTGAAATGTCTAATGAAATGTATCATAATAGTTTATTGTTGTAAATGAGCAGGCAAGAACACCCATGCTTGCACCAGTGTGGACTCTGCTTAAGCACCCATATATGGGTTAGTGATTGGTAGATAGAAACTATGTGTGTGAGTATGCATGTGTGTGTGTGTGTGTGTGTGTGTGTGTGTGTGTGTGTGTGTGTGTGTGTGTGCTTGCTTGCTTGTGTGTACATGTCTCCTATCTGCCATTATATTGATACTATTTAAAAACTAGTGTTTTTTTGTCTCATAACTTAGAAGTTTGGCAAAAAGAGGCATTGATGAAATATGTACTGAGATCAACAAATTGTCTAAATCCTTGAAGGCAGTGTCACAGCCTGGCTGCAATTTAATGGTTAAAACTGAATTTGTTGTTATTTAACTCTAACTCAACATTGCAGAACTATTACACTCATGGCTATGCCAGAAGTTTTTGTTGTTTTTCCAAACTGCATTATTCAATGTATTCTTCCATTCTTTTTAACCCTTTAGCATTTACCGTTCTCTATATCTATTTTGAGAACAATACCTTAACATCAGTATGAGTGGCTGGTTATAGCCAGTTTGAACAGAAAGAGGTGAGAGAATCCTGGCCGGATATGGCCAGTTTAAATGCTAAAGGGTTAAAGATTAAAGTATGATATAAAGATTTGGTTGCCTTTTATAACAGGACAAATAGCTACATGAAGTGTGTAAATAAAATTGGTTATCGGAATTTTGTTTGGTGGAGTGCAAGTTAGGTGTTTGTTTCCAATTCTGTCTTTTTTTTTTACATTTTTAGCATATTTAGCTAATTTGTATATATATGTTTTATGGCTTAGTCAAAATAAAAAAAGCAAAGCATTTGACCTTTCTCAGGTCTTGCATGAATGAGGGAGAACAGGGAAAAAAGATAGCATGGATTGACTTGGAAGGAAGCATTTAAACCGGCCATAACCAGCCAGAATCCTCTCACCTCTTTCTGTTCAAACCGGCTGTAACCAGCTGCTCATACTGATGTTAAGGTATTGTTCTTAAAATAAATAACATCAAAATCTCATAGATTCGGTATTATGTGAGATAATTATGTAAAATAAAGCCTTTGTCACAAAAATACAATTGTATATATAGAGCAATGTAAATGCTGAAAGGTTAAGATATTTAGTTATTATTTTGAAAGCTGGAGACATGATCCAAATATAGACTCTGTAAAAGACATCAAAAAGCCAGATGGTGATAGATTAAATTTCCCACACAAGAACAATTTCTGATTGCATTTAATTCATATTGAGTTTTGTTTGATTAATATCTCGATAATACATTCTGTGAGTCTATAGTCTGGATTATACATTTATATCTTGCTTGTTTGATTTTATCGAGTGTTATCTCTATTATATTCTTCTTCTTCACTCACTTATTCCTGAGAGGGTCATGGGGACAGAGTCCTCAAACACTCTTTGCAGCAGGTCCTGTCAGAAGCAGTCATTTCCAAGCCAGGCAAGCCGACCTCATGATGTTATCAAACCATCTTGCTCAGGGTCTACCCATGGTTCTCCTTCCTGTGGGTTTTATTCATTTATTTATTTACTACATTACGTTTAATGAAAAATAGTTGGTTACAGGTTCCAAAATGGTAATCACTGGTTCACTATATTTCTGATAGCATGAGTGACAATAGATTGTCTGTACCACCAGTGAGCAAAACAAATACCAGATGAGGTCTTTATATTTCAAAAACCATGATTTTCAAGTTTTCTCTCTAATACAAGGTGTCCAAAATAAATGTATACATACTTCAACAGCATTCTAATAAATATTGCCTGTACAGGTAATCAAAGTGTGTATACATTTCTTGGGGACACCTTGTACATTGTTTGCTAATATGCACCAGTAAAAGATACACGCACACAGATACACACACACAGAGGCACACACAGGCGCACACATGTACATACTTTTATTGGACTAAGCCTATGCTGGAGCCCAGCTTTCTTTTAATTTGATATATATTTTATCTGACACATTAAAATAAAAGATGAAATCAACAAAGGGAATGTATCCAGTATAGAAGTAAATGCTACACACTATTTTTGTTTAACATTCCAATTCTGCCATCCCCTGCCATGATCATCATCATTTTACCTCTCTCTCTCTCTCCCTATATATATGTATATATATATATCCCGTCCCACCACCCCCACCCCATCCACACCGCCCCCTTCTATGTAAAGTTATGTTGGTGCCACACCATCCAGTCCGAAACAAATGAGATTGTGTAGGTGTCATGACAAAAAAACACACAGTCCACGCTGTAATGTGGCCGTGTAGGCAACACGGTAAAAACCTCCCAGACCCACACTGTAAATGTGGTTGGTGTTAGGAAGGGCATCCAACTGTAGAAAACCTGCCAGACAGTCCTATGCGAGCAAGACAATCACTCTTGCCTCAAGTGGGAAAACCCCCGTCCAAACCCATGCAAGCGTGGAACACGGACGTTAAACGTTGATGATGATGATGATGATGATGATATATATATATATATATATATATATATATATATATATATATATATATGCAAAAAAGCACCCACCACTCACTCTAAATGAGGTTGGTGTTAGGAAGAGCATCCAGCTGTAGAAATCAAGCCAGCATCAGTTCCCGTCCCACCCTTGCAAGCAGGGAAAAAGTGGACGTAAAATGAAATGATGATGATATAACGAAGGAGGTGTGGTAAGGACCTGATGATGATATATATATATCATGATCATTTTACGTCCACTTTTCCCTGCTTGCCAGGTCTTCTTCAGCACAGCATCTCTCTATTCATAACGGTGCCTTGTCATCTCCTCTGTGAGATTCAGCGATCTGACGTCAGCTCTCACCACCTCCGCCCATGTTTTTTGTGGTTTTCCTCTACTGCATCTTCCTTCAACCACCGGGATTTCTTGGCACGTCTTTACCCAGCCATCATCTTCCATGCACATATATTCCCTATATATATATTCCTTATATATATATATAAAGGGAATATGCTTAGAAGGTGTCAAGTGGAGATTGAAAATTAAAATAGAAGGCTTTGCCATAAATTTTTGACCAAATGAAATAGTCTAATAATAACAGTGTATAAACCCACTGAATGGAAGATGGATATTGGCACAACACATGGGATTCTGATACTCATCTTTCTCCATTTATACCTTCCATTACTATTAGACTATTTTATTTAGTAAAAAAAGTTATGGCAAAGCCTTCTATTTCAATTTATATATATATATATATATATATATATATATTTAAAATGTAAACAATAAGTTAAACAGTAATGGTTAATTAGCAATTATTTACACAAAACATAATACATATGACATCCACATAACATTAGGAATTATAAAAAAGGGATAAATTTTAACCAAATACAAATTATAAGAACAGACACAATATCAAATGGTGGACGTTAGTGTGCATTGAGCTTCTCTCACCTTACCGAAAATAATAGTGGAAACCTCCATTATGTATCCAACAAACCTCTATACAGTTTCTATCTCCTAAATTTCATTCATAAAGCATGGGCTGAGATTATTCTAGAAAACACTTGCTGGTGGTATGACACATTAAGATTGAATGTAGAAACATGTGATTGTGCATTGAACTTGTTAATACAAATGACTGCGTCCATATATATATATATGTACCCACATATGTGTGTATGTGTGGATGTGTGTGTAATTGTGTGTTACACAGAGAGAGAGAGAGAGAGAGAGAGTGAGAGTGAGAGGGATAGTGTGACAGACAGGCAGAGAGATAGACAGAATCAAGAAGGTGGCTGTCATTTAAAACACCAGCTGTCTTCTCGCTTCTGGTTGTGACTTCTACTTCTTCTGATTCTATCTGTTGTAGTTGTCGTCGTTGTTGTTGTTCTTGTTGTTGTTGTTGTTGTTGTTGTTGTTGTTGTTGTTGTTGTTGTTGTTGTTGTTGTTGTTGTTGTTGTTGTTGTTGTTGTTGTTGTTGTTGTTGTTGTTGTTCTTCTTCTTCTTCTTCTTCTTCTTCTTCTTCTTCTTCTTCTTCTTCTTCTTCTTCTCCTCCTCCTCCTCCTCCTCCTCCTCCTCCTCCTCCTCCTCCACCCCTCCTCCTCAACGATCTACCACCTCCATCTTCCTTCTAGTTATTTGCTGACATCATCAATGTTAGTGTCATCATCATCACTACCAGCACTACCAACACCATCCCCGTCATCCCATTATCATTATCATCATGACCACCACCACCGCAACCACCATCACCATCACCAAAATTATATTCTTCATCATCATCCTTATCATCATCACCATATTGTTGTTTTGTATTGTTTGTCAGGAAAGGAACCATAATGGTTTTCTTTCACTTAGATTAAAGATATTTGGCAGGCATGGTAATAGCTTCCTACTCACTCTCTCTATCTTACTCGCTCATTATTTCGCACTCTCTCGCTCTCGCTCTCTCGCTCTCGCTCTCTCTCTCTCTCTCTCTCTCTCTCACACCCATATATACTCATACACATACTCACACATACATACCACTCATGCACAGACACATAACTTACATACACATACACACTCATACATACTCACACATAACTATACACACACACATGTTCAAACATATATCAAAACTATTACTACCCAATACTATGACAGATATATAAATTTATAGAATCGCATGATATATATATATATATATATATGGGTAAAGAAGTGCCAAGTAATCCCAGTGGAAGAAAGAAGCAGTAGTGGAAGACCACGGAAAACATGGGTGGAGGTGGTGAGAACTGACCTCAGATCGCTGAAGCTCACAGACGAGATGACAAAAAACTGTGATGAATGGACCCATCCCACCCTTGCAAGAAGGGAAAGGCAGACATAAAATGATGATGTCACAGATGTGTGATGAAAGAACTTTGATAGACTATATATATATATACATATGGAGGCACATGGCTTAGTGGTTAGAGCATTGGCCTTGCAATCGAAAGGTTGTGAGTTCAATTCTCAGACCGGGTGATGTGTTGTTTCCTTGAGCAAGACACTTTATTTCACATTGCTCCAGTTTACTCAGCTGTAGAAATGAGATGATAGGGACTGGGGTTCCTATCATTCCACTGCAAAGTGGACGTGGAGGTGCCACGGCAAAAAAAGCACCCAGCACTCACTGTAAATGAGGTTGGTGTTAGGAAGGGCATCCAGCTGTAGAAATCAAGCCAGAATCAGTTCCCGTCCCACCCTTGCAAGCAGGGAAAAAGCGGACGTAAAATGAAATAATGATGAATGATGATGATATATATATATATATATATATTTATATCTGTATTTTTAATTGGTCAATCAAAGATAAACATTGATTGCCTGATAAATTAACTATAGAGACATAAAAGATACAGAAACGAAACCCAATCCAAACCAAACAGTGGATGTGTTTTATTATTATTTCTGGCAATATTATAACAATATGACCCTCCCCAAATATAACTATATATATTTATATATAAATACATTAATATATATATTGACAGTCTCAAAAATGATTATAAAAATGAATACTATAGTAGAGATTAGCATTTTTTTTTATCAAGGTAAAGTTAATGTCTTGTTTAATGACCCTGTGAGTTCACGGGAGAAATTCCAGAGTATCAAGACCCAAATTTGTCCTTAATCTGTATATATATAAAATTAAATATGTGTGTGTGTGTGTGTGTGTGTCTGTATATTACCTATAGGGGCCTACATCTTACGACCGATTTTCATGAAACTTTATAGGCTCATAGATTCGTCATCGGGGAGTGTTTTCTATATATCAGCGTATCGTTTTTTTTATTCCGGGGTCATTCTGCAGATAAAAATCGATAGGTGTGTTACCTTTTTTTAGGTATCGAAAAATAAGATTTTGGCTCTAGCTCCCACATTTTGCCATCAATTTCGTTCAAATTTTAAAGCAAAATAGAATTAATCATTGAACATCCTGGCTTTTTATTTTGCATTTGTTGTTCAGGGACGGCGTGGCAACCGCTTAAATATTCAAAAATACCACCTTTAGACTCAAATTTCCACTTTTTGGCTCTAGCTCCCACATTAATCAACCTACTTTGTTCAAATTTTTCACTACGCTAGATCTGATTATTTTACGTCTTAAAGTGGCTTTACATTTTGGATTTTTTTGTTCAGGAACGGCGTGGCAGCCGCTTAAATATTCGAAAATACCACCTTTTCGCTCAAATTTCTGCCTTTTCGACTCTAGCTGCCACATTTTTCAACCGATTTCGTTCAAATTCGAAACTCTCTCCCCAGCATGCCCCTTCGTCAGTCACCCGCGTTTCTCAGTGCTAGAGGTTATTACCACCCTCCCCCGCATGGCCTGTGTGTGGCCATAGATGAGTCATCGAGAAGCAGTCGCTAAGATCAACCCCTTTTCATCAAAGCAGATATTATTTTACCTACCCAGGCAACGCTGGGTACTGCTGCTAGTACAGAATAAAAATATGTGATGAATATATATATGTGTGTGGCAGCATTAAATATTTATTATCATATAGTGTTATGTTAAACAGGGCATTATTTTGGTGAATGCGATTCAAGTGAATGTTTTCTCTCAACTGGCAGTTTTATTGAAGTCTATGATTCTGATGTCAATACTCATATTGTCAGTACATGCACATGACAGTAAAAGGGGATGTTTGATAGTAGGACTTATATATACATGTTCCTACATAGATAGACAGACCCACATGTGTGTGTATGTGTCTGTGTATGTATATATATATATATATATATATGTGTGTGTGTGTGTGTGTATACACACACACATGACTGCCAATTCGCCACCTATATATATATATGTGTGTGTGTGTGTGTGTGTGTGTACACACACACACACATATATATATATATATATATGTATATTTGTGAGTGTGTGTGTATTTTAGTGCCTACTAAATCTGATAACGATAACTCTTTCATAACATTAACTAGCTTTATAATAAATGCCTTACACTGTACATAATTTCTCATCCATGGGAGAAATCCCTCTAATGCTTGTGAGAATAAGTGGTGAACAAGTTACTCTCAGACCTGAGATATATCCAGTATGCTTGCAACAGACTAGAGATATGTAAAATGCCTTCAAGCGTTAAACCAGATGACCGAATAAATGTACCACCTAAAAACAGGGACAATGCCTCCACTGATCCATCATCACACAATTTCTGTTAGTTTTTTGGTTAGTCCATATTTGTTACAGAAACGATTATGTGTGAGCAAAACATGGCCATCTGATCTGACTTGTCTCACAACAGAGCAACCCGCCATCTAAACTTTGAGAGCATGGCAAATGGATGTTAAACAGTGATGATGATGATGATATATATAGTGTATATACTCAATATAAGCCAATGAGTAGGTGACCAAAAACTTAATGGAAAAATTGGGTGTTGACTTATATTCGGAGTCAATATTTTGACGATTCTCACAAACTTTAAATTCTACATAAATAAGGTGTTAAAATATCTGAAGTGATTATTTTACAATGAAATACTCTTTTTCTACATTTACTACATTTTTATTAGTGTTATTTATGTATTCCCTTGAAAATATGTCCAACAAAAACTTATAATTTGAACTTCTTCATGCACACATACAGACATGTACATATGCTCCCATACATATATGTTTTTCTCTGACAATATCTTTTTTCAATCTTACTTCTGATTTTATTTTATTTCTCTTGCACTCTTTCCCTGCTACTCTTGCCCTCTCTTTTACTCACTCTGGTTACCTTCACTCTCACTTGCTGTCTCTCCCAACCCCATCTACTCTATGAATCTCTATATAAAGTTCTCTCATTTGATCATTTGCTTTCAACTACTCTTAGCTTGTGAGTGGCTAGGAGTAAAGAAAAATTTGAGAAACTTGTTGAAATTTAACAGAATGGAAACTCATTACATAATGTAGTTGTGAAACAAAGACTATACTCTAAATGGCACTTAAACATTAAAATATTAAAACTTCATAAATATATTTTATACTCATGACAATTTCAAAACCATACTATCTAAACAATGTGTTGGTTAGCTGCTATGGCTTATAAACGGGATTTACATTTTTGACCATTTCTCAAACATAAAAAAAAGAGATTGGCTTATATTCAGACTGGCTTATATTCACATATATATGGTATACACACACACACACACACATATATATATGCATATATATATATCATCATCATTGTTTTTATAGACATTTTTCCATTCTAACATTGGATGGGACTTTTTGAGGCAGTGTTTTACTTTTACTACCAGGCATCGTTCATGAAGCCATTTCTTCTTAATTGTCTGTTAGGTCATACAGAATTATTATGTACCTATTCTAAAACCTAAGATATGCACGAATATCCTCATCCTGATAATCATAATCCAATGTAAAAAGCAGATATCAATTCATAAAGTAAAGTATTTATTTACTTTGCCTCTCTACAAACTATATGAAAGATAAATACTTACAGTGTAAAACTCTAAGCCCTTATGTCACTGATGTACCTTCATGGCTAAACATAAAAACATTAAAATAGATAAATAAATGTGTGTGTGTGTGAATCCTGAACTATTATTATCTCTAAATATCAGTGTATAAATGAATAGCCATTATAAATTGTACATTATTTCAATTTAGACCAAGACACACTTATACACCAATAACTGTACACATATATGTGCACAACACATACATATACTCACACAGCTATAGATATGCATATTCACACATACATGTACACACATGTGTGTGTCTGCAAATAGATATCGACACACATTCTTACAGTTATATGCACCCATAAAACATATATATATATATATATATATATATATACACACACACTCATGTACACACTTATACATATACACATGACATATTCAAATACACACGTGCACACACATACAAATACATAAATACACATACAGATGTAGTCAAACAGATAGCATTGCCACCTTCCTATTTAATTCAAGGAAAGAGAGGTAACCCACCCACCCACCCAAAAAAGCAACAAAAAAAAACAAAAAAAAACGAAATCAAAAATCTATGGTAAAAAAATACAATAGAACCCACTAGAATCTTTACCAAAATTCTATTTCGTAGTTTCAGTATTCTCTATTATCTCAAGAAATATTAACCTTATTGACATCATTATCGGCTGCAAAATTGATTTAAATACAAGCGAGATTCTTTCAGCCGGTGCCAAATTTTGGTCCACTTATCATCAAGATATTGTACTATGGTTGTAGTGGCAGTTGTAGAGGTTTATTATTATAATTATAATTATTATTATTATCATCATTAATTCAACTTCCTCATCTTTATTATCATTATTTATTGTTATCATTATTATTCATTATTACTGTTAATTATTGTTATCATTAACTTTATTATTATTATTATTGATATTATTATTGTTGTTATTGTTGTTATTATTATTATTATTACTATTATTATTACTATTATTTTCAATGATAATGATATTTTTATTATTATTTTCATTGTTAATATTCATTTATATTGATTTTAATGAGATTTTTACAAATGATGTCATTTAATTTTTAATTTGAAAGTATAATTTTAATATGAGTTTAAGTATATGTAATTATGGTTGATTGCAGATATGACTAGACTATGTGAGTGTGTGTGTGTGTATGGATTTATGTGTATGTGTGAGTGTGTGTGTGATGAGTGTTTATTGAATGCATCTGTAATGTGTGTGTGTATGGTGTGTATCTGCAGTGTATGTGTATGGTGTGTAAGAGAGTGAAAAATAAGGGGAGGAGCAAAATAAAGAGAAAATATATGTGCGGATATATGTGAGAGATAGAGACAAAGAGAAAAAGAAAAAAAAGAGTGTGTATGTCTGTGCATGTGTGTGCAAGAGTGTGCATGTGTGTGTAAGAGTGAGAGAGAGGGAGAAAGAAAGAGAAAGAGAGAGTAAAGGGAAGGAATGCGAAAGAAAGCAAAAGAGAGTGGGAGAGATAAAGTGAGGGATAGAGGAGACAGAGGGAAAGAGGGAGATGGAGAGGGAGAGAGAGGAAGAGAGAGAACAGAGAGTCAAAAAGAAAGGAGAAAGTAAGAGAGAGAGTTTGTGTGCGTTTATGTGTGAGTGTGTGTGTGTGTACACAAGTACATTAAAGTGTTCAAAAGTTCATGGGAACAATCCATGGCATTTATTATTCTATTATTAGCCTGACTATCTGTATACATGAACATATATGTGTAAATATGTGTACCTATAATTTTTACATTTACTATTTATATCATATGATGATGTGTGCATGTGTATATGTTTATGTATTGTGTGGATGTGCGTGTATATATAAATGTATATGTGCATTTCTTGCTGCTGCATGTATGAATGAACACACATTATAAATTATACTATTATGTCATCAGTCTATATTTTTTTCTATGCTGATGACATAACTGACTGAGTTTCTTAAAATACACTAAATACCCTCTTCCATCTTGTCATCATCTCAGCTGGATTTTCTATTATTACCTCTACCCTATTACAAATAAATTGTTGTAAAACCCAAATCTGTCTTAATTGCTGCCAGAGTATCTTGCAGAGTAACAGAGTATCACTTGGTTAATTAGTATCATTATAGATACAGGCATGGCTCTGTGGTTTGGTTAAAAAGTATGCTTTGCAGCCATATGATTTCAGGTTCTATACCTCTGTGTGGCACATTGGCAAATGTTTTCTACTGTAGCCTTAAGCAGATCAATGCAATGTAAGAGAAACTGTGCTTTTTATGGTAGCATGGATTGGATTGGTTGTGATGGTCCATGACTAGATGGGTCAGAAAAATTGCATCTTGTATGTAAAAGGTAAACAGAAATAACAAAGCAAACGACACAGTACATTGAAGAAATATATTAGTTTAATGCATGAACAAGCAGGAAAAGAATCTTAGCTTGTTGGACACGAGTTCTTCATCAGAAGAATGGAGTAGAAATAAAAGATAAAATAGAAAGATATAAAAAGAGAAGAGCAAGGAACGGGGAAAAAATAAGAAGTGGAGAAAAAACACATATGCACATTCAGTCAAGTATTTTGGAAATGATGTATATCATCATTATCGTTTAACGTCCATCTTCCACGCCAGCAAGTTGGGTTGGGTGACCATGTCTTGCTCATATAAGACTGTTTCTGGTTGGGTTTCTGTGGCTGGATGCCCTTCCTAGAGCCAACCACATTTATTGTGAGTGCTGGGTGCTTTTTGCCATGTCTTTTACATTATCACTTTTTCTCGTGCCACCTACATGACCATTTTACAGTAGAAGTTTTGTGGAACCAACATAACACACACAGATATATATCTACACAGATGGTATATATATATATATATATTTATATACACACACATGGTCTATACATATATATTTGTGTGTATATATATAATTTACAAAAAGTTGTTTTCGAATGAGAAGACAGATAAAGGTAGATGAAGTTATTACAGCTCAAAATATGAGATTTATTACAGTAAACTACTCAGAAGGCTAAATACAATTCGTTTGAGTGTCCTATTTAAAATTAACAAAGTATTTATTCAAATGAAAACATTAGTTAGCCATGACACTAATTAACATGAATTTAAGAGATAAAAAGTTTCTTGTATTCTTTTTATTAATTCTGATGATTCTAATCTTTTGTCCATATAATTAAGTAATAATTAATTATTAATAAATAATAATTAATCGTCTTTGGTCTTCTTTGTCAATGTTATATATATATATATGTAAATATGCACATATATACATGTATATATATATTCATACATATATATATATATATACACATATTCATACATATATCATCATCATCATCATCATCATCTTCGTTTAACGTCCGTTTTCCACGCTAGCATGGGTACACATATATACATACATATACATATATATATATAGCATCATCATCACCGTTTTACATCTGTTCTTTCACGCTAGCATGGCTTAGAGGGGTTGTCCTGTTGTGGGCTAACAATTTTTTGCTGATATTGGAACTGATTCTGGCTTGATTTCTACAGCTGGATGCCCTGCCTAACCCCAACCTCATTTACAGTGTGGGCTGGGTGCTTTTTTTACTGTGGCACCTCCACGACCACTTTGCAGTTGGGGGGAGGGGCATATTGTCTATATGCTTCACCTTTGGCTTGTACCCGTGGGAAGTCGGGTCTTCTGTATTACTGTGTAACACCAGAGGTCACGGTCATGTGTCATCACCTTTCAGAGATGCAATTGAGTAAAGTTGGCTTTTATCACCTCATCCCAGGTCTTCTTGGGTCTCCCCACTCCACAGCTTCCATCGACTTCTTGTGCTCTGCACCTTTTTATGCAGCTCTCATCCTTCATACGCATCACATGTCGATACCAATGCAACCTCCTCTCCTGCACACAGCATTTGATTCCTCTTATGCTCAGTCTCTCCCTCATTTCGTTTATGCTTTGCTGTTCGTGTATATTACTATTACATATATATTACATATATATATGTGTATAAATATATATACACATATCATCATCATCATCATCATCAACGTTTAACATCCGTGTTCCACGCTTGCATGGGTTTGGACGGGGGTTTTCCCACTTGAGGCAAGAGTGATTATCTTGCTTGCATAGGACTATCTGGCGGGTTTTCTACAGTGTGGGCTGGGTGCTTTTTTTACTTCCTAACACCAACCACATTTACAGTGTGGGGCTGGGAGGTTTTTACCGTGTTGCCTACACGGCCACATTACAGCGTGGACTGTCTGGCAGGTTTTCTACAGCTGGATGCCCTTCCTAACACCAACGACATTTACAGTGTGGGGCTGGGAGGTTTTTACCGTGTTGCCTACACGACCACATTACAGCGTGAACTGTGTGTTTTTTTGTCGTGACACCTACACGATCTCATTTGTTTCGACCTGGATGTTGTGGCACCAACATAACTTTACATTGAAAGGGGCGGTGTGGATGGGGTCTTCTCTATTACTGAGTACCGCCAAAGGTCTCGGTCCAGTGACATTGTCTTGGTGAGGTGTAAGTGTGTGAGGTCGGAATTTATCAGCTCGTCCCAGGTTTTTCTGGGTCTGCCTATTCCGTGGCTACCGTCTATCTTTATTGCCCTGCACTTTGTTATACAGCTATCGTCCTTCATGCGCATCACGTGACCATACCAACGTAGCCTTCTCTCGAGTAAACAACATCTGATCCCTCTTATTTCTAATTTTTTCCTCAGTTCGTTTATGCTTTGCCGTTCACGTATATTACTATTACACATCCAGCGGAGCATGCAAGCTTCGTTTCTCTCTAGTCTGCGTATATCCTCTGCACACAATGCCCAGGTCTCACTGCCATGCAACATTGCTGTTTGTATGCAGGCATCATACAACCTGCCTTTCATTTTTAGGGCGAACCCTTTAGCGGCTAATAGTGGTATAAGCTCTCTGAACTTGTTCCATCCAGTTCTGACTCTAGCTACTGTACTTTCAGAGCACCCTCCCCCACTGCTGATTTTGTCACCCAGGTAACGGAAGCTGTCCACTATTTCTATAGAACCCTCTGCACAGTTGAAAGAGCTAGTATTTTGTGGGCACTTGCTGCTACTTATTGCACCAGAGCACCGGCCACATGTAAAATCTATGTTCTTAGTTAGCTTACCTGTGATCCCACTACATCTTTTATGCACCCATACTTTACATTTGGGACACAAAATGGAGTTTCTACCTACGCCTTTCCTACACACTGAGCATGGCCACTTCCCGGAAGGGACTGCCGCCTTATTTTCTTTCTTACAAACTAGAACTTTAGTCTTAGCCAGGTTAATTTTAAGGCCTTTTGATTCTAGGCCGTGCTTCCATGTTTGGAATTTCTTCTCTAGCTCGGCCATTGATTCAGCTATGAGTGTTAGGTCATCTGCGTATAGGAGTTCCCATGGGCAACCGGTCTTGAATTCCTCTGTTATAGCCTGAAGGGCAATAATAAATAGTAGGGGGCTGAGAACAGAGCCCTGATGGACGCCAACTTTTACGCTAAACTCTTCATTATATTCGTTGTTAATTCTAACCTTGCTGACTGTTTCTTTATACATGGCTTGTATAGCTCTCACAAGCCATTTGTCAACACCTAGTTTTCTAAGAGCCTACCAGATAATGGAACGGGGGACTCTGTCGAAAGCTTTCTCCAAGACAACAAAAGCTAAGTATAGGGGTTTACTTTTAGCTAGGTACTTCTCCTGTAGTTGTCGTACAATGAAAAGAGTGTCTGTGGTACTTTTGCCTGACACAAACCCGAGCTGCATTTCTTCTAGATCAATTCTCTCTCTGATTAGTTGCGCTATTACTTTTTCCGTGACCTTCATGACCTGGTCGATTAATTTAATGCCTCTATAATTACTCCTATCTAGGGCATCTCCTTTACCCTTATAACAGTTAACGATGATGCTGCTACGCCAGTCCTTCGGAACAACCCCATATATACATACATATATATATATACATACATATGAAACAAATGAGATCGTGTAGGTGTCACGACAAAAAAACACACAGTTCACGCTGTAATGTGGCCGTATAGGCAACACGGTAAAAACCTCCCAGACCCACACTGTAAATGTGGTTGGTGTTAGGAAGGGCATCCAACTGTAGAAAACCTGCCAGACAGTCCTATGCGAGCAAGACAATCACTCTTGCCTCAAGTGGGAATACCCCCGTCCAAACCCATGCAAGCGTGGAACACGGACATTAAACGTTGATGATGAGGATGATGATACATACATATATATATATACATACATATATATATATATATGTATATGTATATATGTATATATATATAAATATATATTTATATATATATATATAAATATATAGTAATAATAACAAATTTGAAGACTAAAATCCAAAGAGGGCTTGATAAGGATAAATATTCAGAAGATCCCGTTAATGGTGAAAGCAGCGATTCTTTGCTTAAACGTTAATATGTTATTTTAATAAATATATATATATATATATATATATATATATATATATATATATATATATATATATATATGTGACCAGATTTCAACACAGCAACAACAACAACTACAACGATAACAGCAACTACAAAAACAGTGACAGCAACAACAACAACAGCAACAACACCATTGTCTGCAGCAGCAGCATCAGTGAAATGAACAACAACAACGGCAGCAGCAGCAGCAACAGCAGCAGCAGCAGCAGCAACAGCAACAACAACAACAACAACAACAACAACAACTACCACCACCATCACTGACATCATCCACCACTTTCACCACCACCACAACCACCACTACCACCATCACTGGCACCATCCACCACCACCACCATCACCATCACTGACACCATCCACCACTTTCACCACCACCACAACTACCACCACCACCATCATCACCATCACTGATACTATCCACCACCACCACATCACCAGCAATCAGGCCTTAAAAACAACTATAATACTAAATAACTATTCTGTTCTTGGCACGGGGCAGCAATTGTCCCAGCACATTGCTGGAACCTTGTTTTCAGGCCCGGGGAGTGGAGAGGCGTTGCTCTTTGCTGTAAAGCAAACAATTATTATTATTATATAAAAACTGAACTGGAAAAATCAACAGTTGACATGATTTTGTATCAGTACTGACGGTAATATATATATATATATATATATATATATATATATGTGTGTGTGTGTGTGTGTGTGTGTGTGTGTGTGTGTGTGTGTGTGTGTGTGTGTGTGTGTGTGTGTGTGTGAGTGGCGTGTGTGTGTTTGTATGCATGAGTGTTGATATGTGAGTGAGTGTGTGTGTGTGTGCCGTGAGTGTCAATAAGTGGTGTTTTTTGTTTTTTTTTATGACCATGCTGTAAAATGGAGGGGTAGAGGGGGACCATGAGTCCAGTAAGACATCCTCTCTAGTGCTGGGGCCACAAATAAAAGCACCCAGTCCATGCTGTAAAGTGGCGCTGGTGTTAGGAAGGGCATCCAACTAGTGTATCAATGCCAAAACGATTATAAGCACAGCAACAAGTATATAGAAAATGAAGACGTCGCATTGAAGAGTTGCAACACTTAATGTTGGCACTCTCACAGGTAGATCTGCTGATATAGCAGAAATGCTGGAGAGAAGGCATGTGGATGTGTACTGCGTGCAAGAGGTGAGATGGAAAGGTGCCTCTGCGAGATTAGTCGCAGGCAAACATCTTAGCTATAAGCTTTTCTGGGTAGGTAAGGATGATGGGTTAGGGGGAGTAGGCATTTTCCTGGCTGAGAGATGGATCAATAAGACAATAAAGGTAGTTCGAGTTAGTAATCGAATAATTAAGCTTAGATTAGTTGTAGGCAGGAGACTACTGACAATCATCTCTGCCTATGCTCCCCGAGCAGGCCTAGGCAAAGAAGAGAAAGACTGCTTTTACGAGCAACATTTACAAACAACCGCAATGACAGAGGACGGAGACATCGTTATGCTAGCAGGGGACTTCAATAGTCATGTTGGACAGCTCCAGGATGGTTACACTGGGGTACATGGTGGGCACGGTTACGGGACAAGAAATGAAAAAGGCGTGCAACTTCTTGAATTTTGTGATGCAAGTACACTGACTATTTGCAACACTAACTTCCAGAAACCTGCCAACCACCTAATAACCTACAAATCAGGCGAGCACATAAGCCAGATTGACTTCTTACTAGTTAGGCAGCTGGACAGGCAGATGGTGTCAAATAACAAGGCATACCCTGGGGAAGAATGTACCCCACAGCATAGGTTAGTCGTTAGTGATATCTCAGTAAGCAAGATATGGACATACAGGAAGGTGTGGAGAAGAAAGGTCTGGAAGCTAAAAGACCTTTCACTAAAATACAAATTTAGGAAAGCCCTTCAAGATGTGTATGACAAAAAAGAAGACGATTTAGAGACGTATGACATAGATAATAACTGGAATTTCTTACGTAACAACTTACTGCAGGCTACTGATGAAACTTGTGGCTGGAGCAGAGCTCCAACCAGACAGAGAGTGACCTGGTGGTGGAACAGCATAGTAGATGAGGCCATTAGGGACAAAAGACTAGCATGGAAGGCTTGGAAAAAGGGTGGGAGTAGATAGTTGCTGAGATGCTGAAGAAGTCAGGGGATGTAGGCACTAAACTGGTTGCACGCATCATCAATCAGGCTATATATGGTGGTGTCATACCCAAAGACTGGTGCAGCAGTATTCTCATAAATTGCTACAAAGGTAAAGGGGATGCTCTGAAGAGGAGCAATTATAGGGGTATAAAACTGATGGATCAGGCTATGAAAGTGGCAGAAAGGATATTAGCACAACTAATTAGAGAATGGGTCAAACTAGATGAGATGCAGTTTGGTTTTGTGCCTTGGTGAGACATTTACAAGTGAGGTTCTTAGAGAAGAATAAGCCACTATACTTAGCTTTTGTTGACCTAGAGAAGACCTTTGATAGGGTACCCCGATCTGTCATCTGGTGGTCCCCTAAGGAAACTAGGTGTTGAGGAATGGCTCGTGAGGACAGTGAAAACTTTGTACAGAGGTACTGTTGGTAAAGTCAGGGTAGGAATGGAGTTTAGTGAGGAATTCCAGATACAAGTAGGAGTACATCAATGTTCGGTCATTTGCCCGCTCTTGTTCATTATAGTCCTCCAAGCCATAACAGGGGAGTTTAAAACTGGCTGTCCATGGGAACTTCTCTATGCTGACGATCTGGTTCTTATAGCAGAATCAGTAGAGGAGCTAGAGAATAAATTCTGGCTATGGAAACAGCAGTTGGAAGCAAGGGGACTGAGAGTGAACCTAGTTAAGACAAAAGTGTTGATGAGTAGAAAAGAGGACAAAACTCTGATTCCGTCAGGGAAATGGCCTTGTTTGATATGCAGAAAAGGAACTGGCATAAATTCTATAAAATGCACACAATGCAGATCCTGGATACACAAGAGATGTAGTGGGATAGCAGGCAAACTAACAAGTAGGGAGAAATACGTATGCAGTAGATGTACAGGGAAATTAGAGAGTAGAAGTCGCATTGATAGACACATTTTTCAAATGCAGGCGGGTGCTATAGAAGTGGTGGATAGCTTCCGGTACCTAGGAGATCAGATTATCATGGGAGGGGGGTGTTCTGAGGCCATAGTATCTGGAATAAGGATGGGTTGGAAGAAGTTTAGGGAGCTGCTTCCTCTGCTGACGAAGAAGTGTTTCTCCCTGTGTACAAATGGCCGGTTATTATGATGCCTGTGTGAGGAGCGCGATGCTGCATGGTAGTGAGACATGGGCAGCAACTGCAGAGGATATGCGATGGCTGGAGAGAAATGAGGCAAGCATGCTCCGTTGGATGTGAAATGTCAATGTGCGTGAACGACCCATCATGAATGTATTGAGAGGGATAGAATGTAGTGTGCGAGAGAGGAGACTGAGGTGGTATGGACTTGTGATGCGCATGGAGGATGACCGATGGATGAAGAAGTGCCAGGAAATGCTAGTTGAAGGAAGACGTGGTAGAGGTAGACCACGAAAAACATGGGCGGAGGTGGTGAGAACAGACCTCAGATCGCTGAAGCTCACAGTGGAGATGACGAAGGACTGTGACAAGTGGAGAGATGCTGTGCTGAATAAGACCCGTCCCACACTTGCAAGTAGGGAAAAGCGGACGTAAAATGATGATGATGATGATGATGATGATGATGATGATGATGATATATATATAAATCCTCATCATCATCGTTTAACGTCCATCTTTCACAATAGCATGGGTTAGGTACCACTTGATGTGGGAATGGTTGGGAAACCGTGTCTTGCTAGCACAGAAGTGTATCTGGCAAGTTTTTACAGCTGGATGCCCTTACTAACACCAACCACATTTACATTGTGGACTGGGAGCCTTTTTACCGAGTCTCCTACACGGCCACCTTACAGTGTGGACTGTTGTGTCATCAACACAGTGGACGGAACGGGAAAGGGCAGATGGTGTAGGGTGTGGTAGTGGGGTGTACATTGGGTTAAGAGGTGCCTACTGACTGTAGGTTGGTATACAATAGCAGTTGGGTCTTCTGTACAGCTGCAAAGGTCTCGCTACAGTGTCATTGTCTTAGAGAGGTGTAAGTGAGCAAGGTCAGTCTTTATCACCTCGTCCCAGGTTTTTCTTGGTCTCCACTCCGTAGCTTCCATGAATTTTCATTGCTTGCACTTTTTTATACAGCTGTCGTCCTTCATATGCATCACATGGCCATACCAACGCAATCTCCTCTCCAGAACACAACATTTGATACCCCTTATCCTTAGTCTCTCTCTTAATTCGTTTACATTACTATTACACATCCACCGGAGCATGCAAGCTTCATATCTTTCTAATCTACACAGGTCTTCAGCACACAACGCCCAAGTCTCACTACCATGTAATATCACTGTTCATATACATGCATCATACAATCTGCCTTTCATTTTTAGAGAAAAATCCCTTGTGGCCAACAGTGGTATTAACTTTTTCCATCCAGTTCTAACTCTGGCTACTACACTTTCAGAGCACTCTCCTCCACTGCTGATTTTGTCACCCAGGTAACAGAAGGTGTCTACTATTTCTATAGAACCATCTGGGCAGTTGAAGGAGATATCATCCAGTGGGTCCTTGCTACTTAGTGCACCTGAGCATCGGCCACATATAAAATCTTCATTCTTAGATAGCTTACCTGTGATCCCACTACATCTTTTATGTACCCATAGTTTGTATTTGGGACATAGAATGGAGTTTCTACATACTCCTTTCTTACATACTAAGCATGGCCATTTCCCAGAGGGTACCTGTGCCGTATTCTCCTTTCTACATACTAGAGCCTTAGTCTTAGACATGTTGACTCTAAGGCCTTTTGATTCAAGGCCATGTTTCCATATTTGGAACTTCCTCCCTAGTTCAGCCATGGATTCAGCTATGAGAATTAGATCATCTGCATATAGAAGTTCCCATGGGCAGCCAGTCTTAAACCCTTCTGTTATAGCCTGTAGGACAATAATAAACAGGAGGAGGCTAAGGACAGAGCCTTGGTGAACCCCCACTATTATACTAAATTCATCACTATATTCATTGTTAATTGTAACCTTATTGACTGTTCCTCTATACATGGCTTGCATAGCTCTCACAAGTCATTCTTCCACTCCTAGTTTTCTAAGAGCCCACCAGATTAAGGTGTGTGGGACTCTGTCAAAGGCCTTCTCCAAGTCAACAAAAACTAAGTAGAAGGGTTTACTGTTAGCTAGGTACTTCTCCTGCAATTGCCGTACAATGAAAAGAGAGCATCCGTGATACTTTTACCCGGCACAAATCCAAACTGCATTTCATCTAGATCAATTTGGTCTCTAATCAGTTGAGTAATAACTCCTTCTGTGACTTTCATAACTTGGTCAACTAATTTAATACCCCTCTAGTATTTAATATCTCTATATATATATGTATTGATTCCAGAGTCAGGCTAGATCGATACAGATCAAACCTTCGGCTGATCAATAGCGAAACGAACGTCACTACTCAATAAACTTAATGAAGCCATAACATATCGTCCTTTTCATTATTACACTCTGCTTAGTTCTACACCTCTATACTTACTGGAAACTATGCATCGAGTGTTGACACTACATCGAATGCTGAACCTACATCGAGTGCTGAACCTACAGTAACTGGACGTTACAATATATATATATATATATATATATATATATATATATATATATATATATATATATATATATATATATATATATATATATATATAAGGGAGAGTATGAACAAGATGTGATTTTTCTGACCCATCTAGTCTTAGACCATCACCTTTAAATCCTTACAATATTTATCTGATATATGGCCATCTGCTTGAAACTTCAAGGCTATGATATTTGTATATTGATATGTCTAGTGTTTTAAATTTTACTCTTTTGATGTGTTCATAATTTATTTAAATCATAGAAGTTGTCATGTAATGTATAGCACCTTAAGGAATGTAAAATAAACACAAAACAAATGCTGATCATATCCTACCATGTTTGAAAGCTTGCAACATTAAGTGAAACCTTTATGTGGTAGCAAATAACACTCAAATATTCTCTCTCAAACTGCACCTTACTGTCTTGGAAAAGAGAAAGATTTATTGGATAATGTATATATATATAACCCTAAAAATGGAATGGTCATGGTTGAAACAGTTTTATAGCTCTACGTCATCAAGGTTTACCTAGTGTTAACCAACAACACCAAGACGGTCTCACTAGATAATGTACTCCAAGATGGTATAGTGTGGTCCCGTAATTCCCAACAGAGTCATAGGAGCGCCGCATTGACAAACAGCATTTCTTGGGCATTTTAAGACTGGTGGAGCCCATCTCTCTCCAGGCCTGAGTACAGTAGATTTCTTCCAGAGAGAAGAAGAATCAGCCCCAGTACTAGACTGGTAGTTTTTTTATCGACCTCAAAAGATGAAAGGCAAAGTTGACCTCAGCAGGATTTGAATTAAGAGAACAGAGAGCTGGAACAAATATCATAAAGCATTCTAACAACTCCTATAATACACTCCAAGATACACTGTCATATTAGTATCATCATTGTTTTTATATCTGCCTTCCCATACTGTGATGATTTGGACATACATTTTTGAAGTAGTGTTTTACAACTGGATGCCCTTCCTCGCGCCAACTCGTTTTTGACATCCACTGATGCAGTGTATTTGAATAAAAAACGAGGTGGTCATTGATGGTATATTTTTGATCATAGGTCTGCTTAATCAGCTATGATCAGGGACTACCCGCTTTGCTACACACACACATACACACACAACAACTACATCATCATCTCTTCAGCAACAAAGAGGGAAAAAAACTATAAAAACAAACATTCAGTTAACTAAATGACAATCAAGTGCTGAGCAAGCAAAACAGACATAAAATAGAATTTCATCACTTCATCAGCTTCATAGTAAAAGACATCAGAACAAAGCTTGCTGGGAAGAAGAAGGCAACGCTTGTAATTAAAGCTATTATTCTATTATTTATAGAAAGTGGTAACAAATAAACAAATAAATTTGAAAAAAAGTGTGGTGTTTCTAGACATTTTTTTTGTAAGGGTGATGCAGACTTTTTGGCAATTTTTTTTATTGTGGGCGTTTTTTTTTTATGAGTAGGAGTTTCATGAAGGGAATATAGAGTAAGACAGGTATTGGCAAGGAACTGCCTTTTAATTACTAGACTTCTTCAAGAATGAAATAAAATGAGTTCATTGTCTTGTTAATTCAGTTGGCCAAATTTCTCCATAGAACTAAAGGTTTAAGACTAAAACTGATATGATTGACGTTGAACTTGAGATGGCTTCAAGGTATTCCAGTAAAATTGGTAAAAATAAACTAATTGTTTTGAGTGGGTATTTTTTTCCTTTCTCCTTTATTTCAAGCGTAATTTCTTATATCTATCTAACTCCCTCTTCTCTCTCTCTCTTTCCTTATATATATATATATATATATATATATATATATATATATATGTGTGTGAGTGTTTGTGTATATATATGTTTATATATATATATATATGTATATATGTATATGTGTGTATATATATATATATATATATATATATATATATATATATATATATATATATATATATATATATATTTATATATATATATATATATATACAAATATATATATATATATATATATGCAGTACTTCTACCTCTCCATATTGTTCATTAAGACTTTTTCAAGTTTCATTTCAACTCAGTCGTATTTTTTTTGCATTATTTAAACATCCATAGATACACAATTACATACAAACTCCCACAGTACATGCACACACACACACACACATATATATATATATATATTCTGGCAGATTACCTGGCGTTGCCCAAGCTGAAAAGTATCTATAACTGTACCAGAATTGTTCTTAATGGATGACATATATTTAGTTTAATAGAACGCTATAGAAATTCTTATACTTCTTCTTCTTCACCTACTTATTCCTGAGAGGGTCAATGAAGCAGAGTCCTCCAACTGGTCCTGTCAGAAGCAATCATTTTCAATTGATCCTGCTGGATCCCCATTCCAGACAAGCCAAGCTCATGGATGTTATCATCCACTTTCCTCAAGGTCTATTCCTGAGTCTACTCCCCAATAGGTTTGCCCAATTCTTTCCTAAGGCATTCTAAACACATACCTGTACTATCAGAGCTGTGATCTCTCAATTTGGATGGCTCTACTAACAGCAATTCTCTGATATCCGAGTTATGCATGCTATTGAGTATTGGCGTACCAAAGACCCTTCGGAAGAACCCCATGTTGGCTGCTTGTATTCACGATGATATTTGTTTGGTTATTACCCAAGATTCATGATCATAAGTCACAGTTGGAACAAATACTGAATTGAAGATAGCGAGTTTGACTTTTACATCTACCTCCTTTCTTCTGATGACTGAATGCTGAAGCTGATGCAATATTACATCAGCTCCTGTAATTCTTTTACTTAATTCAGCCAACACCCTTTCAACATAGCTGTGTATTTCAATCTGGTTTATGAAGATTATGAACAGAGAAGGTGACAGTTTGCAACCTTAGCAGTGTCCAAAAGTCACACTGAATAGTTTCTACTTAGCATCATTTATCCAAATAGAAATACTACAGAATTTATTGTGTGGGGACTTCAGATCATCAAGAAGCTGATCATCTATCTCATATGCCTACAGAACCTTCCACAGGTCCCATGGAATGCAGTGATAAGCCTTTTCAAGGTCTATGAAACATGCATACACCTCGTGGCAATACTCTCACAATTGTAAAAGCATTTCATAAGTATTAAAGAACACAGGATTAAGTGATATTGAAAACAGTTGTAATTAATTTGAAGCTATTGTTGACCATAATATTTTATTATTTTTCTTGAAATACTTTAAATCTTAAAAGAATCTTTAAAATCAGTAAAAACCAGAATATCAGTAAGAAGACCTCCTATCAAGTATTTCTATAATGCATGAAAATGAGAGTAACCAAAAGTAACCCATGCATCCAAATATTGGAATTGGTCAGCAACAATACTTGAAAGAAGAAAAAAATGACATTAATGACTGCACTTAATCCCAGCTTTATGACATTAGATCTGTATTGCTCATAATGTTCATGAAAACTATCATGAGAGCAGCTCAAGAATAACAATAAGCATCCCATATAAAATTAGTCATGAAAACAATGGGATTTCTGCTGTCCCAGAGCTCACTGTGTTTGGCAGAAGAAATGTAAGTTTTTCTATAGTAAAACCTACAGCTCTCACTCACAATTGAGTATGAATTGATAGTATAAATTATGTTTGAAATGTCTGTTATAGGTGCTGATGTAGTCATAAGAGACACAGTCAAGAAGCAGGCAAGAGCAATATCAAAAGTATGAGTATGATGGTTACATATAAAGTAAACAGAGAGAGGAAATAAAAAGATGATGAGGTGTAGGAAGAGATGTTTAAAGGAATATGGGAGACAAGATGTGATATATATACAAACAAACATTTAGAAATATGTAATAGATTAGAGCTCTGTCTTTGAGGCCTTATTAATATATTTGAAAAAGAAAAAAATTCATTTAACAAGAGCTTTAATTACTACACATTTCTTAAAGGTGCTAAAGCTCAATGGATATCCAGTATTCACTGACAGTGTCTTCAGAGACCTACTCCCAGGAAACATAAGACCTCTTCGAAGATAGCTATTGCTAACTGCAAGGCCATCCACAGGAAGGGATTGGATATACAGTTAGTCCACTCTGCCCCATCTGCAACATAGACATATGTGATATATAGTATCCAAGGAATGTTTTCCACCAGCAACACAATCCATGTCTGAGATCACCTAAATACACATGCACACAACTTCAAGAAACATAACTAAGGGCAAACCACAAATAAAGATATTGCAGTGAACATTGAAGCCAAGAATAGGAATACTGGTAATTTTCAAATCAACAAGAGACTAGAAATCAACACCCAGCAGCTAACATAGAAAGACTTACTACCACACTTCATCCCTCTTCAAAAGTAGATACAACCATAGCTTAGATCATAACATACCTTTGAATACATATCAAATAATCCATTAACCACTTCCAAAATTGAAAAACAAACACCACTTATAGATTTAGAAATGCCAGCATAAGAATGACCCATAATTCGTTTCCTCAACTCTTCTTTTGATAAAGCAATTTTATCCTGAAATATTAAGGACTATTAAACAACTATAGTGTAACATTTCAACATCTTTGTTATCATAATTTTAAGCATTTAATGCCCCATTTGCATTGCTGTAGCCTTCTAATAATGCACACTATTTTCTAAACTTTATAGAATGTTTCAAGCAAATTACAACTGCCTCTTAATATATCTTTAGTTTAATATTTCAAGTAAAGGCTAATGCATATATTATGTTCACATAATAAAGATAAATTTAACCTCTGCAAGATTTAATATCTTAAAAAAGATAATAAATAAAGCCAAAAAGAAATATAGTAACAATGTTATAAAAATCTGCATATTGTTTGAACCAACGATCAGCTGAGTATTAACCCTGTTGATGGTCTTTTTATATTAATGCGATGACAAAATTCAATCCAATTCAAACAGGGTGATATATGATTCAAGGCATTTGACTACATCACACTACTGACCTTTTATATATACACTCACATCCCTGATTTGATGTTTTCTAACTATAAATCTAGAAAAGAGTTAATCAGTGATTTAACTCTATATTAAATTTCATGTTGAAAATAAGTTATATCAATTTCGTTATATGTTCACATAATAAAAATGAAGTTGATCTCAGCAGGAATCAAACTCATAACATAAACATATGTGTACCATGATAGTAAAAGAAGAAAAAATAAAAATTAGAAAATTCAGCTAAGCAAACTGAACAATCTTTGTTTTGATTTTTGGAAACTAAAGAGTTGATGTGATATACAGATACATATATATACACAGAGACTAACATTTAAAAATACATAAAATAATAGATATATACGAGTGCTACAGTGATCTGAATAATGATGGCAATAGCATTGAACATAGTTAACTTTTGAAGCTCAGGATTATTAGTTACATTAATGGGAAACTTTTACTAACACATTACAATTTTGACACGGTTTCTGTGAATGTTCTTCCTAACACCAACTACTTTATAGAGTGTACTGGTTGTATTTTGTCATGGCACCAGAACTAGAGAGGTTGTCATGTCTTCACTACAACTGCAGGCCTCTCTACACTACATTGTCTCTAATCAGTTGCCAATCACTTTAACAAGTTTAATGGGTGCATTTTGTTATACCACCAACACTTTAATGGTTACGTTGTCCCCTGAAAGTCTAAAGAACTACAAATTTGTTGGTGGAATAAAAAAACATACTGACTGATGATGTGTATATATGCAGCTTTAATTGTAAAGTCTCTCAAAAGACTTGCAGGAGACTGACAGGCTTAAAGAAACACCAGTGAAAGCATAATTCTTTTTAATAGCCTGTGATGGTTTTCTTCAGGACAGCCATCATAATGAATGAACACCATCAGAAGAAAGCACATTCTAATAACAGTATATTAGTCTAATGCTTAAATGGAGTGATAATAGACCCTTAACATTTCGGATGCTGATTCTTCATCAAAATGGATAACAGAAAAAAAGAGAGGATTCTTTCAAGGAGAAAGTTTAAGGAAGTCAGAAGGAAGCTGAAAAGACTTCAGCCAGAGAGAGGTTTCAAACAGAAGTAGAGAGAAAATGTGTGTGCATGTGTATGAGTGTGGTAATGTACATATGTGTGCATGTGGGTCAATTGTATTGAAGTAATTACTCATCATCATCATTTAATGTCTGTTTTCCCTAGAGAGAAAGAACTAGAAGTAAGTAGATGGCTATGGTAGGGGTATTTTTTTTTTTAAATTGATTATGTTCGTGTGTGTGTGTGGAATTATTGTGAAAAAGTGTGTTTGAACGCAACAGTACGTCTGATTAGCTGATGTGTATGAAGTGTTTGTGTGGTGGGAGAAGTCCTGAGAGTTGTGGGGTTTATATGAGTGTATAAAATGTTACTGCATATATGTGTGCTACCCATACTTCCAAACAAGCTTTTGAATTTACAAATGCAAGCAGGGAAGAGTTGTTGCATGTAATAGAATTGATTTATTCTAAGTCAAACCTTCTCCTATCAAGTGGCTCTCTTGTTAATGATGTTATTTAACCTTAGATCAACCCTGATTGAGCAGACTTCTGATCAAAGACATTCTCATCTGTCTAAAGTCTAAAGTCTAAAGTCTGTCTCAAGCCAGGAGGCTTGTCAGGCTTGGTTTTGTGACATGAAGTGACTGAGAGTACAAGACTCCCACCTGGACAGGATGCCAGTCTACTGCAGGATTAAATCCCCAGCTATACAGAATATACTGGAGCAGCAGGAAATTAAATGTTTTGCTCAAGAACACAACACACAACCCAGCCCAGGAATCGAACCCACAACATTATGATCATAAGTTCAACACTCTTACCACTAGGCTATACACCTCCACATTCTCATCTAGTAGACTTAATCCATCCTTCAGTTTAACACCACAACTTGGTTCGTGTAAGTATGCAGATTAGTTCTCCAGTTTAAGGATGCCTCTTCTTCCTCCCTCTTTCCAACTTGGACACCATGAAAAACTTAATGAGCACTACCCTTCCTTCCCTAACTAAATAGTAAAAAGAAAAGTGGTCATGTTGACTTATTCAGAGTATCTTAGGTTACATTATTAAAATGTCCTTAAAAGGGCGGTGAATTGGCAGTATCAGTAGAGGGTCGAACGCCATGCTTTGACGCACAGAGTTACGGACCTTGCCAATCTGAGTTCAAATCCCGCCGAGGTTAACTTTGCCTTTCATCCTTACGGGGTCGATAAAATAAAGTACCCGTAATGTACTGGGTAATTGCTGGCCTTGTGCCAAAAGTAGAAACAATTATTAAAATGTCCTTCTCATTTTGAAGGTGGTAAAGTATCATTTGTCTGCTATCTTTGGCAGATCAGATAACAACAGAGGCCCTTGATGATGGTCATTGTAGTGAAGAAAATAATGGTAGTGGCAATGATCAGTGATTATAATGAAGATGTTGATAATGATGACAGTGGTGGTGGTGGTGGCAGTCATCATCATCATCATCACTGTTTTACGTCCATTTTTCACACACTAGCATGGGTTAGAGGAGTAATCCTGTTGTGGGCAATGCTAGGTCAGGTGATCATGTCTTGCTTATACAGAACTGATTTTGTCTTGGTTTCTACATCTAGATACCCTTCCTAATGCCAACCTCATTTACAGTAAGTATTGGGTGCTTTATGTCATGACGCTTATACTGCCACTGTACAGTGTGGACTAGGTGCTTTTTGTCATGACACCTACACATGATAAGTAATATTAATAGTGATAGTTGTGACCATCCTCATTAAGATGTTGATGATTGTGGTAGGAAATATATTAATTACTTGCAAAATATCCTGTTAAATACTTTATTATTTCATTGTTGTTGCTCTTTAAAGTATAGATATGAGGGTGAATGAAGGAGAGAGAAAGATACAGAAAGAGAAAGATATAGTTAGAAAAAGAGAGGATGAATGGAAAATAAAAATAAATAGTTTATGTGTGTTTGAGAGTGGGTGTGTATGTTCATGCATGGAAGAAGAAAGAAATATTGGGGAAAATAGAACAAGTGAATGATAAGAAGAAAATGAAAAAGAAACAGACAGAAAGAATTGAATAAATACAAACAAGAAAGGCTGAGAAAGAGAAGCAGAGAGAGAGGGGGAGATAGAGAGATAGTGATTAAAAAGTGATAAAGAGAATAGAATACAAAGTGATAGTAAATGGAAAGAGATGGTAAATGGCAAGTGAGAGAAAGAGAGAAAGAGAGAGATGGACAATCAGACAGACAAGCAGATAGATAGACATATAGATAGATAAACAGATAGACAGGTAGATAGATATGTTTCTTTATTAGCCACAGGGGCACAAAAGAAGGGGACAAATACAAAGGGGGAAGTTTACATACAATAAAAACGTGTAAAATGTTATCACAAATGCAATTTAAAAAGTTAGTCGATTTTCCCCAATAGAGGGAGACAGTTTATATGGGTAACACATACCCCCGAAAAAATGTGCAACCCTCATCTCCAGGAGTACGAAGAGTTTGTACTCCTTTCCTCTCCTCCTCCTTTTCCTCAACCTACAGGCTGATATAGAGAGAAGGCCCATTCACTCGGGCCATTCTCGCCACTTTCACCCACCTTTCATAAAACTTGCTGGAGTACAGCACCTCTCTCTCCATCCTGATTCTTCTTCCAAAGTGGTATTTGAAAAAAAGAATCAGATAGATAGATAGATAAATAGATAGAATTAGATAGAAATATTAAACCGTCATTAAATTTGGACAATGGAAAAAATTAAATATACATTATCTCCATTGATTCAACTCATTACGTAACTCCACCATCAATCCCCACCTCTCATTTACTAACTCTTCCATTTCTCCCCTCCACACCCTCCTCCCCTTCTTCTCATCTACATATGCTTCTTCCTTTCTTTCTCTATATTTCTTTCTTCTCCTTACTCTTTTTCCTCTATTATCTGTTGTTCTCTTTTTCAGCCATTTTGTGTAATTTGTTCTTTTTTCCTTTGTTTGATTTTTCATGTAATATTTTCCTTTATTCAAATGTCTTTCATTTTTCTCCTTTCTTCTTTTGGTATTCTTATCTTTACTTCTTTCTTTTATTCTAACCCCTTTTAAAATGTTTTCTTTTCTTTGTCAGTTTCTGTTTTCTTTATTAATTTATTTGTTTTTTTTATCTAATAACTCCGATTTTTTATTTCTTCATTTCTCACCCTGTTTCTGTGTTTCTTTCTTTCTTACTATCTCTCTCTTTCTCTCTCACTCTCTGCCTATCTGACTGTCTATCTATCTATCAATCTATCCTCTTTTCCTATTTATCTTTTTATTTTTTGTTTATATGCCTATTTGTGTGCATACATGTAAAAATGTGCGTGCATATATATATATATATATATATATATAAATATTTACACATACACCAATTAAACAAAGTCACAGGTATATATGTGTTTTTGTAACTTTTCACGATGTGGCTCAATGGAGAATTAATAAATTAATCAGAGCGAAATACTATAGAGTAAAGCATGTCCAGAGAATTATTTGATAATATATATACATCATCTCTCCTCCCAATCTGCATAATTAACCACACAAAGAATCAATTAGACCAGGCTATAAGAATAAAAGGCATCTATGAAGAAACAGTAAATAAATATGCTATCGTGGCGTCTGTGCATGCAACCGCTATAGAATATTTACTCAACATTTCAACAGCACGTGGGAAATTAATTAAATACACGGTCAACCATACATAATTAGGTAAAAATTAATGTTAGAAATGCTTATATACAAACCATATATATATATATATATATATGTATATATATATATATATATGTATATATACATATATATACATATACATATATATACATATATATATATATATACATATATATATATATATATATATATATATATATATATATATAGAGGGAGAGAGAGAGAGAGAGAGAGAGAGAGAGAGAGAGAGAGGCACATGGCTTTGTGGTTAGAGCATTGGCCTTGCAATCGAAAGGTTGTAAGTTCAATTCTCAGACCTGGTGATGTGTTGTTTCCTTCAGCAAGACACTTTATTTCACATTGCTCCAGTTTACTCAGCTGTAGAAATGAGATGATAGGGACTGCAAAGTGGTCGTGGAGGTGTCACGGCAAAAAAGCACCCAGCACTCACTCTAAATGAGGTTGGTGTTAGGAAGGGCATCCAGCTGTAGAAATCAAGCCAGAATCAGTTCCCATCCCACCCTTGCAAGCAGGGAAAAGCGGACATAAAATGAAATGATGATGATGATGATGATATATATATATTTATGCACACATATTTGCTTGCGTTTGCATATGATTTCACATATATATTTTCATGGTTAGTGGTTTGATGTGTGAAGATCAATGTAACAATTATCATACTTAAAAATAGGCAAGTGTTGGTGATGGGAAGGGCATCTGGCTGTAAAATACTGCTTCAATAAACCTCATCCAACCCATGCCAGTATCGAACTGTATATGTAAGTGGTGATGATGTTGATGATGATGATAATGATGGATCCGGGACTATATTATTTTGGATATACATGTCTCTTTCAGTTTTTCAAGAGAACACTGTATGGTGGTTTAACCCTTTTACCACCATATTTCTAATGAAAGACTTTCTGCCCCTATTAATTAATGAAGAATTTTTAGGAATTTACTAAAAATGTTTAATTATTTCATTGCTACGGTTCTTATATGAAATTAATTTGGAAAATTTTAATTCAAATAGAAATTATTTAAAATGGTTGACTTTGTTTCATAGAACCAGAGTCAGCTTTGGCTGAGTTCGCAACAAATGGGTCAGATATTTTTCCAGGCTTGTATGCATCAAAATCATCATCATCACCGCTTTACGTCCATTCTACCATGCTAGCACGGGTTAGACGGGTTGTCATGTTGTGGGCAGTGTCCAGTCGGCTGACCTTTTCTTGCTCTTACAGGAACTGATTCTGGCTTGATTTCTACAGCTAGATGCCCTTCCTAACACCAACCTCATTTACAGTGAGTGATGGGTACTTTTTTTTCAATGGCGTCTACACGTCCACTCTACAGTGAGGGCTGGGTGCTTTTTTGCCGTGGCACCTCCAGACCACTTTTCAGTGTATATAAATATTTTATAAGGTGTTGTTGACTAATGTTGAAATCACAGATACTCATTGTAACACAAGAATTTAACATTCTCAATTATTTCTAAATTGTTGAAGTAATCAATTACACAGTTGAATGTCCTTATTATTATTAACAGCCTGGACAGTATCTTGTTTGCCAGTCTGTGAGGCTCCTAAATGTAAAGTTATATGCTTTGCCAAAGAATTCAACATAACAAGAGAGGCTGTAAAAATAAGGTTATGTTTGTCTTCATAACAAAGTGATCAGTTGTCTAGCACTTCATCTGACAAGCTGGTCAGTTGACTAGCTCAGTGGTTCCCAAAGTGGATTCCACAGAACGCAAAGGTTCCGCAAAGGGGTATCTGGGGTTCCACAAATAAAGGTAGACAAGTATACTTATATTACGACCATATTAGACTTTGGGGTTCCCCTAAAAGTTTCTGGACCAAAAAGGGTTCCACGTTTGAAAAAGTTTGGGAAACCCTGGTCTAGCTGTTTAGTCTTACAACCATTGACTATCTTTATAAGAGTACACATATAAGAAAACTGTTACATGAAGATGCTACTTGAATACATCAATTAAAACATAGTGTAGATAAACACCCAACATTTGATGTCAATGTTGTAATCAATGTATAAAATACTTTATACCTTTCATCTTCTTTACTTTCAAGTCTTTCACCCTTACTTCATTTGCACTATTTATATAATTCTCTTTTGGTATAGGTCTATCTTAGTTTTCTCATAATGCAAATTGTATTGTATTCTCTCTCTCTCTCTATCTCTCTCTATCTCTCTCTCTCTCTCTCTATATATATATATATATATATATATATATATATATATATGTGTGTGTGTACTTGTGTTTCATGCACACTTCCAAACTTTCACACACAAGCATGCATACTCCTCCCCAACACACACTCACATACATAAACAAACACACACACACAAAACAATTTCTACTGCTTCTACTACCACTACTACTACTACTACTACTACTACTACTGCTATCTTTATCTACCAATACATTCACCACCCCCACTAACGTTATAACAGCACACCCACTCTTATTCTTTCTACCACCACCACAATTACCGCCACCAACAACAACAACTGAAACAATAATAACAGCAACAACAACACATTCACTTCCTTCCCCTTACCATTGCTTTAACAATAAAGCTTATTAGTAATTGGTTCCTGTAAAGGCATTGATAGACTCCCCCCCCCCCATTACCATCATACACACCATCACATACCCAACACAACAACCAATTCCTACACAACTACTATCGCTACTATCAATATTACTAGATTCCCATAACAGCATAAAAAAGTCAACACCAACACCAAAAGCAGCGCCACCATTAAAATCTACATCAATACTAAAACCAACACCAAAACCAACATCAACCCCAACACTAACACTAGCATTAATAACCAACACCAATATGACATTAACATATCCACCACCACCACCACCACTACCATTACTACTACCACTACCCTTTCAAAGAATTTATCAGTAATGCCTTACCATCTCCATCATCATTAGAACTAACAACAACATTGATAGCATCAACAATATTTTATCACCTCTGCCACCGCTAACCTGCGCAACATCACCACAGCCACCAACCAACACCAAATCACCAACACATCACCAGGAAACATTTATGTGGTCGCTTAATCTGCTAGAAATATCAAACAAATCTCTATCAAATTGTAGCTAATTATTTTAAAAGAGACACATTGGGTAACATAGTCTTCGTAATAGGTAAAAGATGGGATGCATGCTGCTATAATGTATTTGATCATAGGTATGCTTAACCAAGGTTGACTTAGGACTAAAAAACAACATCAACAACAACCATTTGAAGCCAATGAAAGAAGCTCTATATGGTCACTCAACTTGCTACAAATAATAATTAACCCCTTTAGCATTTAAACCAGCCATATCCGGCCAGAATTCTTTCACCTCTCTCTGATCAAACCGGCTGTAACTGGCCACTCATACTGATATTAAGGTATTGTTCTCAAAATAAATAATATCAAAATCTCATAGATTCGATATTATGTGAGATAATTATGTGAGGTAAAGACTTAACTATGAAAATATAATAGTATATATAGAGTAATGTAAATGTTGAAGGGTTAATAAGAGACCTTGCAATCTTAAAAGAAGGAAAGGGCACAACTAATGATGGATCGTCCAACAGTTTTGATGATAACCATTCAGTTGTTTGGATATTGTCTGAATATCTGAATCAAGAATTAACATATAAGTGGTTGAGTATTCCAATGACATATGTATCCTTAACGTAGTTCTCAGCCAGAATCAGCATGACACAATATACGCAATGACTGAGCTTTTGAATGACAATTACAATCTATCCGACAGCCTTCCACACAGTTTACATCTGGTCAGTTTCATTCACAAAAATTGGGCAACTTCGAGGCAATGGAAAAGATACTTGTCCCAAGATGCCATGCATTGGGAACAAATTCCAAATATCATGATTGTGAAGCAAACTTCTTAACCATTCAGCAATGCCTGTCTTCACATACATTAGATAATGTAGTTCTAGATATCCCTAAAAGACAGGATGTCAAAGAAATAAACTATAACAGCAAACCCCAACTCATGAACCCCAACTCTGCTTCTGCTGCTGCTACTACTACTACTACTACTACTACTACTACTACTACTACTACTACTACTACTACCAGCACCATCACCACCACTACCACTATCACCACCACCATCACCACTACCATCACCATCATCACCACTACTACTACTACTACTATCACACACTTCCATCAATAGCACCATCCTTAAAACTACTTTTACCAGAACTACACGCCACCACCAACACCACCACTATTACCACTGTCACAATTAAATACATTACACGGCACTTTTTCTATTACTACAACTACCACAAACATCCTTCTCCTTCCCATGTATACATATCTATTCCTTCATTACCATCATCAGAACTATATACACATACACATACACATACACATACACATACACATATGCATATGTATCTATATATATACACACATACATTCACATACACATACATACACATATACATACATTCCCATGCACATATATACACATATATATACACATACATACACATATGCATATGTATCCATATATATACACACATACATTCACATACGCACACATACACACACATATAGTCACACAAAAGTACATATATACACATGGAAACACACATATACACACATGCACACCCATATATGTACATATAAATATACATATATATATATACACAAGTACACACACATATATATGCATATTCACACATCCACAAAAACCTACATACACATGTATTTCACATGCACATGCACACAGATACATATATACAAATACAGTCACATGTATGCATACATGGATGCATGTATGCAGACATACCTGCACACACATACCTGCACACATAAAAAAACACATACATGCCCATATGAAGGCAGTCACTTAGTACAGCTGTCAATACTGTTTTCTAATGTTTTAGCTCTTCATTTAGAGTTAATTCGATCTTTGGTTTATTGTTGTATTGTTGTTGCAGTTGTTAACTTTTTATCAAGGTGAGGGTGATTTTGTCTTTTATATTCATTTCCTTGATTTCAACTTATTCGTCTATTACAACCAATAGCATCACCACCATCATAACTACCACTGATAAAAGTCATTTTTACATCTTGTATATGAGCCTGCAATTATACAGACTAAGTTGAACCAGTAGAATCCACAACATATGCATGTATGTATGTATGTGTGTATGTATGTATGTACATATGTATGCATTATGCATGTCATGTCAGGTCACTCTTCAACACTACTGGTAATATGTAACCAAGTACTACCTGTACATAAGTGTGTCATCAGAGACTAAACTGGCAACTGCCATCAAGCTTTCTTGGTGAGGAGGGTTATTTTGGACACCCTGCAGGATGAAAATAAGACACATCAAAGGGTGGAGTAACACAGGAGAGTCAATGGCCATCAAATAAAGATGTTTTTTTGTGGAGCAAGAGACTCGTAGTCTTCATTAAGAGATCTCTCTAGGAGAAGGTCACTCTGATATAAAACCAGCGACTTCATTTGCATCCAATGATGTAGATCAGTTCTACGTTTTGGGTAAATGTATTCAATGTTCAGAGAGTGGGATTGTCCCTGCGCAAAGCCTTTCCTCATTTAAAAAAGCCTCAAACACAGGCATCACTTCATATGCAACATTTCTTTTTATGCATGGCATTGCTCGCCATAGGCAAGTCCCTAGCAGGACTAAAAAGCCATGTCTAGGATATTCATACTTAAATATCAAGTGATGGCATTACTCAAAATCTAGTTGCAGCCATCATTATGCATGCATGTTTGTATCTATGTACTATGTATGAATATATGTTTATATGTATGCATGTGTGTATGCATGTATGTATACACATATGATCGTGCAGTTAAACCATTGGAAGTGAAGGACCCCTAGCCTTTCTCAGGGCATTCTTCTAGAAGGCAACTCAGGAAACTGGGATAACTCTGATATAAAACCTGTGGCTCAGTAGTTACCGATGATGTTGATCTTTTCTTCTTTTGGGGTTACAGCTACTGTCACTCAGAGAGTGGGATTGGCTCAGTGCACAGTCTTTGCTCACTTTAAAAAATATCTTCTCGCACAGGCATTGCACGATAGAATTAATTAATAATTATTGATAATGGTATATCGTGCAATGGCCATACTCGATAACGAGGGGGCAGCCATCATGCATGTATGTAGGTATGTATGTTTTTATATATATTATATATATTCAAGGATGAAATTCCGAAGGGGGTCGTGAAAAGCCACAGTTAAATAAGCCTCAATATTTGGACTTTGTTGAGGATTTCATATGAATGAAACAGTTCTAAACCTGTAAGAGTCATTTATGGTATGTTTACATATATATTGCATTTAAATTATAGCTTCGAAATTCAACAAAAAATAGGTGGGCAAAACAGTGAGAAAAACAGGTGGGCAAATTTGTGTAATCAACTAGCACAATTATTACAAAACTAAGAATTGTGGGTTCAATTCCTATGCATACTTGGGGCTTATATGCCTACTTTCCATAGTAAAAAAAATACAGCAAAAGTTACTAATTCAATTCACTATTCAAATATTTATATCATAATCATTTAACGTCTATTTTCTCTCTCTATATATATATATATATAGAGAGAGAGAGTTTACAGTGCTGAGAAAAAGGCTTTCTGAACACTCGATCTGAAACTGATTGTCGCAGTGGTCATGATTTTACACATCTCTCTCTCTCTTTCTTTATATATATATAACATAATCATCATCAGTGACATCACTTAATTAAAGACTAGATAGAGTATACTGATGATTAAGTGCTATTTCTCTTTAATTACAATTCAAACTCATGTTAACAAGGAAATACTTTAATCTTTTAAATTATGTAAGTTTAAACATAAAGAGTTTATATTAACCTGAGGCCATTATTGATACTATTAATAATGCCATAAAAATTAATGTCACTTAATTCAAGAATATTTAAAGCATTCACACACACGCACACACACACATATGATATATATTCTCCTATCTGTTTGTATTTATCATTGTTGTCATTATAAGTTATAGTCACATACTCCTGGTCGTTTTATTCATTGTCTCACATTTTCTTAACTTTGTGTTTAATCTGGACAAAAATGTATTAACATTTTGCACCATCAAGTTCTTTGTCACCATCTCAAATTATTTGGTTGGTATCTGCTCTACTGCAGCTAAAACTTCGATTTATACCAAATATGATATATATATATATATATATATATATATATATATATATATATATATATATATATATATATATATATATGTATATATGTATGTATGTATGTATGTCAGGTCACCAGTTGGTGCTACTGGTAACATGTATCCCAGTACAACCTGTCTCATAGTCGGGTCGTTGGCGACTAAACTAGCAACCCCACCAAGGTTTCTTGGTGAGGAGGGTGACTTTGGACATCCTGCAGGACTAAAAACAAAACCTGTCAAAGGGCGAAGGAGCTCTTAAGAGTCAATGGCCATCCAAAATCACCGGAAGATGACCCCTTAGCCTTTGTCAAGGCAGAATTCTAGGAGAAGGAAAACTCTGGTATAACACCTGCAACCCTGATGGTATCCAATGATGTTGACTTGTTCTTCTTTTTGGTAAATATCATCTTGGTTAAGAGAGTGGGACTGGCTTAGTGCAGTGCCTTTGCTCACTATAAAAGCTTCATGGCACAGGCATTGCTTTATATCTGGAGATCTCTCTGCACTTGTCGTCACATGGTACCAAGGGCCCAGCACTATATGTCAATAATTGTCACAAGTGTAGTGTTTGTACCAGAGTTTTCAAGTCGCTGGCTTGACTAAAAAGTCACACTCATTCAGCGCATCGGTAGTTCTCCTACATGGATATAAAGTAGTGGCCATACTCGAAAACGAGTTGGCAGCCACCATGTATGTATGTATGTATGTATGTATGTATGTATGTATGTATAAAATTCAATGTAGAAATGGCTTCTGCAGTACTAAAACTATTTCATTTGAAAGAAATCATCAGGGCTTTCCTGATGATTTATTTCAAATGAAACAGTTCTAATCTTGTAGAAACTATTTCTACATTAAATTTGATGTTTACTGTCTACTAATGTATTGAGTACATTAATTTTTGTGGTTACCCCCTATTGAACCCAGGTCTCATATACATATATATATAAGGGATCAGACACCATACCTTGTTGACTATGTATGCCCTGTGGGGTAAGTTGACACAACCTATGTTGCCTATTGGACTCGGCACATCATCCTAGGCAATGACATCGCATGAGCCGGGACACGGTGGCTCAACTTCCACAGATATTCAGTCCCGTACCATACATCAACAAGGCACTCTATCTCACCCACAGTGACATGCTCCATTATGGCCTGTTTACGCACTCCCTGCATGTGTATCCTTTCATTAGTATGTGCATATTCTCCAAGCATTCCATTATGTAACACCCCATGTATTTTTTCATATACAAACCAATATGTATCTTTGTGTACTTTTCTTATATAATTTAGATATATGTATTTTTTTATATATTCTGCATACATTTATATATTCTGCATGCATTTTCTATATACGGTCTGGGCATACCCTTTACATTAATACCATCAACTCCCCATATGTAGCCTTGCTCAAGGTGTCTATACGTGGGTTTATCCACGTTGGCAACATAATAACAACTCTGTCAGCACGTACATCAAGGTGCATTTTTTCATGTACAGCCCAATGTGTATCTTTATATGCTTTTCTTATATGTGTTTTTTTACATATTTGTTTATGCGTGTGTAGATGTGTGTGTATATATGTGTGTATATGTGTGTGTTTATGCATGTGTAGATGTGTGTGTTTATACATATATACATATGTGTAAGAATATATGTGCGAATGTGTGTGTGTGTATGCACACGTGTAGGGGGGAAAAATATATAAAGGTATATATATATATATATATATATATATATATATATATGTGTGTGTGTGTATGTATGTATATGTATGTATATGTATGTATATATATATATACATGTGTGTAGATGTATGTGTGTATGCGTGTGTGTGGGCTTGTGGGTAGGTGTATATATATATATATATATATATATGCAGGTGTGTGCATGTGTGTATGTATGTGTATGTATGTATATGTATCTGTGCGTGTATATGTATGTATATGTACGCATGTGTACGTGTGTGTGTGTGTGTGTATGTATATGTACTGGTGCGTGTATGTGTGTGTGTATGCGTGTGTATATATACACGTGCGTGTGTGTGCCTCTCTGTGTGCATGTATGTGTATATTTGTGTGACTATTTATGTGTGTGTGTATGGATATGTGTGTATGCTTCTGTGCGTACATGTGTGAACATATGCCCACAAGCTACTCTGTATGTATTTTGTCCGTATTTCTGTGCATGTGTGTGTGTGCTCGTGGGAGTGTGAACAGGAAACACAGCAGTAATTTTGCTGACGGGACAGTGGGTGAGTGACAGCTCATGCCTTGGTCAGTGGGCTGCTACCAGTGGTCAGAATTATGATGACGTCCCTAACCAGTAACCAACCCAAGGATGGACGCACAAAGAGGATGAAGGTGGACGATATAGACCCATAGGGTCTATAGCGAAAGAGGATATGCTCCGAAATCAATAGACATGCCTGAGGAATCTGTGAATCCAGCATCAGGTCGATCCACACACAGATCACACCTCAAGCTGTTTGCCGGGGAAACAATTGTAACACACAATAAATTGAGTTCCGATGCATCACTGATTTTTCGTTTTCCATTCTATCATACTCTGCTCCATAGGAGCATAGAGTGCTCAACTGGCATACCACCTATGGAAGCATCTTAGCTACCATTAGACATATATATAAATATATATATACCCAATATCGGTTTGTATTTCTTTTCTTGATTTATTGTTTTAAATTGAGTCTGGCAAACCCTATTGTTAATAGTATTTTTTTCACCCTAGCGAATCAGGTCCCTTACGGTTTGAACACATATATTTTTATATCTGTGTTTATCTCTCTTTTATATTCATTTATATTACACAGCTCAGAAAAACCTCTTTCTTTGAGCTATTTAATTGTAAGAGAATATTTTGAGTTTCTAACTCAATATATACCTTTGATATATATATATATATATTACAACTAAATGTATGTGTGTATTAAAGACCAAGAAAAATAAAATAAGACACCAATATTTGGTTGGGAACCACACATTTCTCAAAATGAAATATCATCATATGAAGTTTGATGAAATAACTATATGATTAATTCTATTTTATTTAATTCCTTTTGTAGACTCATTTTCATAAGTTTCCTTTCCATTACTAGGTTTAACTCTCAGATTCATGCATTCTACATGAAATTTCCCTGTAGGACATACACTCACGCCATGGTTATCAGAATGATAGAAATTAAATCTTGATTCTTCTAAAATCTTGATTCTACTTATGATACGACCTCCAACTCTTATGCTCCTGTTAAAAACTGAATATGAGCACATTGGATTTTCAGAGAAATGTGTGGTTTTTAAGGTGCAAAATATTAACCTTAATGACCATATGTGTTTCAATTAATTTTGAAAATATAAAATTTGGAAAGCTTTATCAAAATAACTTTCATTACGTTCTTACAGAAAATTATTATGGAAGGTTGTAATTTAGATATGGACACTTTAAAATTGACTGTTTTATCACAGAACCAGTGATTTTCAGGTGGTTTGGTAGAAAAAGTGTTAAGTTGAAATATCCTTAACTTCAAATATTTTCTCTTTGCACAGTTTACAGCAAAGTGCATCATCACGTTGATACTGAGGCAAGAAAGAACCTCTACATACATAGTCACTAACATTGCTGGAAATAGTAGCCTAGATATTGGATAGATATTGGATAATGTGGTTCTTTGCATGTAGAAAATAGGCCTGATAGTTAAAGCTGGAATACCTTTCATCATCAGTTTGCTGGCTCAAGGCTGTCCTGGGAACAAATAACAATTTTAAGCTTTACTCATGCTTGGAGCTATCAATTATGAATATTTCTTAAAATACAGAGAGACTGAGCATAAGAGGAATCAAATGCTGTGTGCAAGAGAGGCAGTTGCGTTGGTATGGACATGTGATGCGTATGAAGGATGACAGCTGCATAAAAAGGTGCAATGGAAACTGCGGAGTGGGGAGACCCAAGATGACCTGGGATGAGGTGATAAAAGCCGACCTTACCCAATTACACCTCTCAAAGGCAATGACACACGACCGTGTCCTCTGGCGTCATGCAGTAATACAGAGTACCCGACCTCCATGGGTACAAGCTGAAGCATATAGACAATATGCCCCCACACCCCCCACCACAAGGTGGTCGTGGAGGTGCCACGGCAAAAAAGCACCCAGCCCACACTGTAAAGTGGACGTGTAGGCGCCACGAAAAAGCACCCAGCACTCACTGTAAATGAGGTTGGTGTTAGGAAGGGCATCCAGCTGTAGAAATCAAGCCAAATCAGTTCCTGTATGAGCAAGGCATGGTCAGCCGACCAGACACTGCCCACAACAGGACAACCCGTCTAACCCATGCTAGCGTGGAAGAACGGATGTAAAACGGTGATGACTATGATGATGATGACAGTAGAAATGTATTTTCTTTTGCGGAATTCTATCAAAGAACTTAATAAATGAACAGCTTAGAACCATGAAAATACGTGCACACACACACACACACACACACACACACATATATAATGGCATGTGTGATGTATGTTTTATCACTTAATCAAACCAACAACATACCCATCACCACTAAAAGCACATCCACCATTGCAAGTACTGCAAGTTCTAATGAGAGAGCTTCTATATGGAAGCATGACTTGCTAAAATTAGCAGCTAAATTTCCCTCATCACACCTCAAAATCAATATAAGAAGCACACTCTGTTTTAGGTGATTATGGGTTCATTTCACATAGGAAAAAGATAGGATTGTCACGTCTGGAATGCCTTTGATTATATGTCAACTTGATGAAGGCTAAGTTGCAGCTAAACAACAACAGCAGCAGCAACAACAACAACAACGGCAACAACAAATAAATCACTATCATCACTCACCCAGCAACACCCAAACAATTCTCCATCCATCACTACTTACAACAAAAAGTATTTCTACCTACCCCAACAATCACACTAAATTCCTATCAACATCACCACCACTTCCACCACCACCACAGCCACTACCACCATCCCCACCACCAACAACACCACAATAACGACAACAGCTACAACATCATCAACAAAAACACTGATACCACTGCCAGGACTACCGCCACCAAGATCAATACCACCACCAACACCACCACCACCACTACCATCACCATCACCACCTCCACCACCACCACCACCACCACCACTATCACCACCTCCACCACCATAGCCACCACCACAACCACCACCACAACCACTACAACAAGAACATCAACAAAATTACCACCACCACCACAACAAAAACAATAACACCAACAACAAAAACATTAATACCACCACTAGCACTACCACCACCACCACTGCCACCACTATAGCCACCACCACTACAACATCAACAACATCAACAAAAACACTAATACCACCACTAGCACTACCACCACCATCACTGCCACCACTATAGCCACTACCACTACAACAACAACAACAACATCAACAAAAACACTAATACCACCACCAGAACCACCACTACCACCACCACCACCACCACCACTGCCACCACTATAGCCACCACCACTACAACAACAACAACAACATCAACAAAAACACTAATACCAACACTAGCACTACCACCACCACCACCACCACTGCCACCACTATAGCCACCACCACTACAACATCAACAACATCAACAAAAACACTAATACCACCACTAGCACTACCACTACCACCACCACCACTGACACCACTATAGCCACCACCACTACAACATCAACAACATCAACAAAAACACTAATACCACCACTAGCACTACTACCACCACCACCACTGACACCACTATAGCCACCACCACTACAACATCAACAACATCAACAAAAACGCTAATACCACCACTAGCACTACCACCATCACCACCACCACCACTGACACCACTATAGCCACCACCACCACCACCACCACCACCACCACTACAACAACAAGAACATCAACAAAAACACTAATATACCACCACCAGAATCACCACCACCACCACCACCACCACCATAACAACAACAACAACATCAACAAAAACACTTATACCACCACCAGCACTACCACCACCACCACTGTCTAACTGCCCATTTTCACAACAGACAGTACAATTTCAGGATATTTAATTCTAGTTTTTCCATTTATAAAATCATTCCCAATTGATCCTTTCTTCGCTTGTTACCAAAATACTAAAGGAAATTCCTTTTCCTTTAATCTTTATGACAAATTCATTACCTGTCTATGAAAGAAAAATGACAAACATAATACACATTCTTCCATCATCTTTCTTCTTCTTCTTCTTCTTCTTCTTCTTCTTCTTCATCTTCTTCTTCTTCTTCTTCTTTTTCTTCTTCTCCCAATCACTATTACCATTATTATTGCCATTACTATTATTAGTAATGCTATCATCATCATCATCATCATCATCACCATCAACATTAAGAACACCATCATCATCATCATCATCATCACCATCAACATTAAGAACATCATCATCATCATCATCATCATCATCATCATCATCATCATCACCATCACCATTACAAACACCATCATCATCACCACCACCACCACCACCACCAGCTGTAGTAGTAGACATAGTAGTAGAAAGATGTATCTTTCATATTTTTTTTTTTTTGCCTCTGTGTGTGTGTGTGTGTGTGTGTGTGTGTGTGTGTGTGTGTGTGTGCATGCCTGCGTGTGAGTGTGTGTGGTGGTGGTGTGTGTGTGTGTGTGTGCATGCCTGCGTGTGTGTGTGTGTGGGTGGTGGTGGTGGTGTGTGTGTGTGTGTGCCATTGACTTTTTCTTTCTTTATCATATTTCAAATGAAATGAATTGAAATTGAAGAGAAAATCAAATAATTGTTCATCTTAAAGAAAGACTAGAAAATCTTTCCCACAAAACAGTAACAAAGTTAGCCAATCAATGTAGCCAATTATATATATAACGACTGGCTTATCATACGGCACTATCACTTACAATAAACACTGTAATAATGAGGACTATGGTGATAATGGTGATAATGGTGAGTTTTGATAGGAGGGGAGGAGGGGTAGATGGAGGAGGGGGAAGGGTGGAAGAGGAGGAGATGGGGAGGGAGAGGGGGAGGATGTTGATAGTAATATTCATCATGATCATGTTGAATGTTGATAGTGGGGAGCAATGGCAATTATGATGATGATGATGATGATGATGATGATGATCAAGTGTAGGAAGAGGAGAGGGTGATAATGATGATTATGATGTTGAAGAAGAAGAAGAAGAAGAAGAAGAAGAAGAAGAAGAAGAAGAAGAAGAAGAAGAAGAAGAAGATGCAGAAGAAGAAGAAGAAGAAGAAGAAGAAGAAGCAGAAGAAGAAGAAGAAGAAGAAGAAGAAGAAGAAGAAGAAGAGCAGGAAAAATGATAGTGATAAGGAGGATTAGGATGATGTGGATAGCAATAGTGATGATGGTAATGTTTATGCTGCTACAGATGATGATGACGATAGTGATAATGCTGATGATTATGCTAATGGTGATAGTGATGGTGGTGTTGATAACATTGAGGATTCTTTATATAAAGCCAGTTGTTAAGGAAAAAAAGATTATAATTGATCCGTAGAAAACCTGCCAGACAGTCCTATAGGAGCAAGTGGAACAATTCCCGTCTAAACCCATGCTAGCGTGGAAGATAGACGTATGATGATGATGATGATTATGAATCAGCCTCTAATATACCACTGGTACATTTTCATTAATAACAAAGACTTGTTGATTCTGTTTTGCCCCATGTTAGCTCTAATCAAGGTTATTCCAGTGGTGATCATTACATCTTTTTTGAATCACAGTATATGAAGAATTATATCAACCAATATGCTCTTCCTTTTTTTAATATGGTAGAGTGTGATTAGGGGAGGATTTGGCTACTGTTTCTTGCAAGTTGAGGGGTTACATAGAGGCTTCTTTATAGATCCCTAAAGAATGTATAATGAAGTTAAGTCTTGTGTAAACTCATATTCTCATCAATTGATTATATGATCCATTATAAATAAACTTGAGCGTAGGTATTTAATTCAAAGTTTAAACCTCTCAAAACTTGTATTTGCTTATAATGCTTTGAGAGTTGATAAATAAAGTAGCTGCAATATGCCAGTGGCAAACATAGCTGATTGATATTTTTATCTAAAATTTGTGGTGATGTGATTATGATATTTGCCATTACATAGATAGGTATGAAATCTATGATTTTTTTTAGGATGGTGTTATTGCTGTGAGTACTAGAACATCCCTTATCAATTAGACCAGTGATTTAAATCATTCCAGTTTTGAGCATCCCATAATTTTGTGTATATAAAATTGTAGCAGAATTGAATTAAACATTAAGCAAAATAAGCAAGCACTTAGGCTATCAAGGGAGGAGATATGCCATTTGTCATAATATATATATATATATATATGTATATATATATATATGGTGGTCACCATAATCTCAAGTGCCTAGGACCTCAAAACGCTTTAATCCAGCCATAGATAGCAGGGCATTATTTCAGAGAATTTATCTGATTTTTCTAGCAAATCAAATTTAGGTTGCGGCACTCATGTTTTTCCTAGAAAGCATTAAAGGAAGGAAATTAAGGGAAATGACTCCACCCCCAGATCCAAGTCAAATGCAGCCATCAACTATTGGAAGCTCACCAATATTTAAAAACTGGCCAAATAAGCTAGACAGGACTTTTACTTGATTGTTTCACCTGGTAAAAATTGCAGTCAAATTCCCTTCAAATCATACCCTTTTAAAAGGATATTTTAAATAACATGGACTTGAAGTATCAGTCATCTCCAGAATGCCTTTGATGACAGGCCAATCAGAGCTGTTCTGGGTTTAAACAACAAAAATAATGACTAAGAAAATGAAGTAAAAATGGTTTGAGCAATCAGACAGTATATGAATATTGAGTGCTCATTGCAAATGCTGATCACTTTTTCAATCTATAAGTAGATGGTCTTTACCTGATTTTTTTCTAAGCTATTATTTGCAACTTATCATTTTACTATGTTTCCTAGATTTTCTATGAACCTCACAACTCCTCAATGCTTCAAAACTTTGAACACAGGCCTCATACAGTCATTCTTTCTTATGTAGGGAGAAACCTTTTGTTGTCAACAGTAGGATTAGCTCTCTAAAATTCTTCCATCCTAACCTTATTCTAGCTATTATGCTCGTAGACCACCCTCCTTTGCTGCTAATTAAGTCACTTAGATAGCAGAAGCTATAAACCACTTCTTTGGACCCTTCCTGTGATTTGAAGAGGTTTATATCACTGATGCTCTTTCCCTCGATTACCCCTGTGCATCTTCTACATACAAAGTTTTCCCTTCCTGTTAGTTTACTTGTTATCCCACTACATCTCTTGTGTACCCAAGATATACATTGTGTACACCATATGGAGTTTATACCTACTCCTTTTCAACATATTTAGCAGAGCCACTTCTCTGAAGTCATCAGGGACCTATCTTTCCTACTCACTAGCACTTTAGCTTTTGGGTAAGTTTACCCTTATACCCTTTGATTCCAAATTCTGTTTCCATAGACAGAACATATACTCACACATGCATACAAACACACACGCACACACACACACACACACACACACACACACACACACACACACACACATATATACAGCAAAGAAAATCAAATTTTTGTTTAATGCATTTAATTGCTAACGATTGTTTCGTCCAGACAAATGTCTGGATTCATCGGAGTATATACACTGTTAAACAAATAAATAAATTCCTAATCCTTAGAATATTCATTAAGATACATGGAGGCACATGGCTTAGCATTGGCCTTGCAATCGAAAGGTTGTGAGTTCAATTCTCAGACCGGGTGATGTGTTGTTTCCTTGAGCGAGACACTTTATTTCACATTGCTCCAGTTTACTCAGCTGTAGAAATGAGATGATAGGGACTGGGGTCCCTATCATTCCATTGCAAAGTGGTCGTGGAGGTACCATGGCAAAAAAGCAACCAGCACTCACTGTAAATGAGGTTGGTGTTAGGAAGCGCATCCAGCTGTAGAAATCAAGCCAGAATCAGTTCCCGTCCCACCCTTGCAAGCAGGGAAAAGCAGACGTAAAATGAAATGATGATGATGATGATACATTATATTTGAGAAGACTAATTATAATTGTTAGTATCAGTTACAATATATTGAAGAGTAGGAGCAAAAGAATATTATAATGAAATGATAGTAAAAATGATATATACATACACACACACACACATATATATATATATAAATGAAGTATTTCCATAGGAAAGGTAAAGGAAAAGAGAGTGCTCTATGTAGGCTACAGAGCTTTTTAGTTATGTAATAAATAACATAAGAATGAATTAATTATCTTATGTTGTTTATTACATAACTATATATATATATATATATATACATATATACATGCATACATATATGGTGGCTGCCAACTCGTTTTCGAGTACAGCCACTACTTCATATCCATGTAGGAGAACCCCCACCGATGCGCCGAACGAGTGTGGCTTGTTTGTGCAGCCAGCGACTTGAAAACTCTGGTACAGACACTGCACTTGTGACAACTATTGACACACAGTGCTGCGCCCATGGCACCATGTGACGACAAGTGCAGAGAGATCTCCAAATATAAAGCAATGCCTGTGCCATGAAGCTTTTATAGTGAGCAAAGGCACTGCACAAAGCCAGTCTCACTCTCTTAACCAAGATGATATTTACCAAAAAGAAGAACAAGTCAACATCATTGGATACCATCAGGGTTGCAGGTGTTATATCAGAGTTTTCCTTCTCCTAGAATTCTGCCTTGACAAAGGCTAAGGGGTCATCTCTCCCGGCGATTTTAGATGGCCATTGACGCTTAAGAGCTCCTTTGCCCTTTGACAGGTTTTGTTTTTAGTCCTGCAGGATGTCCAAAGTCACCCTCCTCACCAAGAAACCTTGGTGGGGTTGCCAGTTTAGTCGCCAACGTCCCGACCATGAGACAGGTTGTACTGGGATACATGTTACCAGTAGCACCAACTGGTGACCTGGCATATATATATACATACATATATACATACATATATACATACATATATACATATATACATACATATATACATACATATATACATACATATATATACATACATATATACATACATATATACATACATTCATACATACATGATGGCTGCATACTTGATTTCGAGTAATGCTATCAGTTGATAGCATTAGCAACACGGGTGTGGCTTTTTAGTCCAACTACGGCCTTGCCAATAGCCAGTCATGCCATGAAATGTAGAAAATGTCACATATCAAGTGATATCTGCTTGAAGCTTTTTTAAATGAGGAAAGGCTTTGCATGGGGCCAATCCCATTCCCTGAACATGGAATGCATTTACCCAAAAGGTAGAACTGGTCTACATCATTGGATGTAAACAAAGTCATAGGTTTTACATCAAAGCAACCTTCTCCTTGAGAGAAGTCTTAATGAAGACTAGAGGTCTCTCACACCCCTCAATAAAAATACATACATACATAATCATCATCATCATCGTCTAACGTCTATCTTCCACGCTAGCATGGGTTTAGACGGGAATTGTCCCACTTGAGGCAAGATTGGTCGTCTCGCTCGTATAGGACTATCTGGCAGGTTTTCTAACACCAACCACGTTTACAGTGTGGACTGGGAGGTTTCTACTGTGTTACCTACACGGCCACATTACAGCATGGACTATGTGTTTTTTTGTCGTGACACCTACACGACCTCATTTATTTAGGACTGGATGTTGTGGTACCAACATAACTTACATATATATTGCTTCATCTTGTCAGATGATAGCTGTCTCAACATCATGTCATTTTTCCAGCAAAGTCACACCCTCCCATGTGCACAAAGGTGACTTTTCAATCCAGCAATTAATTTTACAGGTCTTTGTCACAAGTAACAGATGTATTTCAGTGTTTGTACAGCATTTATTAGATCAGGATGTGGAATTTCATTTTGGTGACCCTTAATATTGTGTATTAACCTGGAGGTTTTCTTACATATATTGTTACAAATTTGACAAGTAGTCACATCTGGAGGTGCAGGGAGATTTGTACCATAATCTGCCTGTATCATTGTCTGTTTGTATGTTTTCATATGGTTTACAAAACCAGCTTCAGAGAGAAGGACACAGTGACAGAAATTGTAATTCCAATAATCAATATTTTCAAGCCCTACCGACCCTTTCTTAGTGCCCATTTTAGGTCTGCTTTTGCTTTATTTGTTTCATCCAATAGTTGACACCCTGATTTAATTGTCTTTCCCATTGATTTGTACATACATACATACGCACACTAACACACACACAAACATACATATATACATACAAACATACATACATACACACACACATACATAGATACACACATACATACATACATACATACATACATACATACATACATACATACATACATACATACATACATACATATATACATGGGTTTGTGCAAGGCAAAAGCACCACTGATGCTCTCTTCCTAGAGAGGTAGTTAAAGAAAAAGTACCTAGCTAAAAGTAAGCTGCTCTACCTGGCATTTGTTGATCTGGAAAAAGTGAGGAATTTAGCATACAGGTCGGTGTCCAACAGGGCTCTGTTCTTAGTCCTCTACTGTTTATTATTGTATTGCAGGCTATAACAGAGGAGTTTAAGACCGGATGCCCATAGAAACTTCTGTACGTGGATGATCTTACACTTATAGCTGAATCTATGGCGGAACTAGAGAAGACATTCAAAACATGGAAGCAGGGACTAGAAAGAAGGGGTCTCAAAGTAAACCTGACAAAAACTAAGGCCCTCGTAAGTAGACAAGAAAACAGAACACAGCTCCCCTCAGGGAAATGGTCTTGCTCAGTATGTAGGGAAGGTGTAGGTAGAAATTCCATCCTCGGCCCCAAATGCAAAGTATGGGTACACAAGAGATGTAGTGGGATCTCAGGAAGTTTAGTTAAGAATGTAGGCTTTACATGTAGCAGTTGCACCAGGACAGCAAGCAGCAAACAGCCACAGGAAACAAGCACTACCAAATTCTGAGAGGGTTCTGTAGAAACAGTAGACAGCTTCTGCTACCTAGGTGACCAAATTAACAGCGGAGGTGGGTGTTCTGAAAGTACAGTAACCAGGGTCAGAACGGGATGGAAGAAGTTCAGGGAGCTACTACCATTGCTCGCTGCAAAAGGCTTTTACCTCAAAATGAAAGAAAGACGGTATGATATGTGCATACAAACAGCAATGTTACATGGTAGTGAGACCTGGGTGTTGTGTGCAGAAGACTTGCGCAAATTAGAAAGAAATAAAGCTTGCATGTTCTGATGGATCTGTAATAGTAATATACGTGAACGGCAAAGCATAAACGAATTGAGAGAGAGACTAAGCATAAGAGGAATCAAATGCTGTGTGCAAGAGAGGAGATTATGTTGGTATGGACAAGCGATGCATATGGAGGATGACAGCTTCATAATGCAGAACACTAAATGTCGATGAAAGCCTTGGAGTGGGGAGATCTAAGAAAACCTGGGATGAGGTGATAAAAGCTGATCTTGCCCAATTGCACCTCTCAAAGGTGATGACAGAGGACTGAGACCTCTGGCATTTCACAGTAATACAGAACCCGACTTCCCATGGGTACAAGCCATGCTGAAGCATACAGACAGTATGCCCCTACCCCCTGCCACTGTAAAATGGTTGTGTAGGTGTCACGACATAATGCACCCAGTCCACACTATAAAGTGGATGTGTAGGCGCCACGGTAAAAAAACACCCAGTACTCACTGTAAATGAGGTTGGTGTTAGGAAGGGCATCCAGCTGTAGAAATCAAGCCAAAATCAGTTTTGTATGAGTAAGACATGGTCCCCTGACCTGGCATTGCCCACAACAGGACAACCCATCTAACCCATGCTAGCGTGGAAGAATGGAAGTAAAATGGTAACGATGATGATGATGATACATACATACATATATCATCTTCATCAACACCATCATCATCATCATATACTTTTTACCAAAAGTCAAAGTAATAGCAAATTGAGAAGTTGAAACTTTGACTGCATTGATATTTCTTCGCGTGCACGCATGTGTGTGTGTGTGTGTGTGTGTGTGCATGGTTTTGCATGTGTGTATGTGTGTGTGTGTGTACGTGTGTATGCATTCACATACACCTACACAAGAAGAAATATGAATGGAGTTAAAATTTCAACTTTTCAAATTGATATTATTTTGCCTTTTGTTAAAAAAAAAAAAAAAGACCATCGGAAATAAGTTTAATTTGTTCACATTCAGCAGTGTAAATCATGCTATAGATGACATACAATGATCATGGGGGTAATTCAGAGGTGGAGATGTGAAGAAGGGTTGGGAAAAAGGGGAGTGAGAAGTGTAGAAAAGAAGTGCCAGATAAAGAAGGGTTTAATTAAAGGTACATTCTATTGCAAAGTTGATGTTTGTATTAGATGTCTTATTGATCCGGATATAGCTCAGTTATTTGACTGTGAGAAGAAGAAGAAGAAGAAGAAGAAGAAGAAGAAGAAGAAGAAGTTATTTAAAAACATGATATGAATTAGAGTTAAAGTAATTTCATATGAATGCTACATATCATACGAAAATAAGAAAACTCAATGTTATTGACCCCAGTCCATTACTGGTACTTAATTATTTAATTTCCTCATATCCTGCCCTACAAAAATTTGAATTTTGCCTAAGTAAAAAGAAAATAATAATAATAAAAAATAAATTAATCAACCATAGAAGAATAAAAGGCCAAGTAAAACCCAAAAGTTTTCTAACTCAGAATGTAAAGTGACATTATCAAAGCAGTCAAAAGATTTTAATTATCACACTGCCAATTCTATTAATCTACCACCTGGCTTAGAAGGTAAAATAATAAATTTTAAGATATTTTAGAGAGTGGAAATGGTTGATTATAACAGTCAAGCATTGGTACTTGATTGGTACTAAACTTATCGAAACCAGAAGCATGAAAAACAAATTTAAACTTGGATGGATTTAAAATAAAATCTATCTCAAGCCAAGAGGCTCATCATGAAGCAACTGAGTGTACAAGACTCCTCCCTGAACAGACACCAGTCCATAACAGGGTTAAACCCCACAGCTATTGCTGGTACTCATCGTTTAATATCTAAGTGCCTGAGATTTACAAAAATGAACCATAATGATAATAATAATATTTTTATGGAAATTGAAAAATGAGGCATCTTTAGGCCCGTACAATACCAGTGATAGTTGTTTCACTTGGAATGATAAAAAAGGGAACAAAAAATATTTGAACTAGATACCTGGAAAGCCATTTCTAGAAGAGATACAGAAAATAGTGCAGACTGGTACTGCCCAAGACCTGAGAAGAGCATTATCAATGTAAATACCTTGTAAAGATATTTACTGTTTTGTTTATGCCTTTGTGGTATCATTTGCATGCCAATTGATTTTTAAATGTGTGATCGACCAAATTTTGCCTCAAGTGTCAGGTTGACACTTGGCAAGATATGGGAAATAGTAGAATTCGAAGGAAATTTCACATATTAATAATGTTCATCTCTTAATATTGTGAACATCTTATATATGATACTCCTGTTTTCGTGAATTTTATGAGCACTTTGAAAGCCATCGTTTGAGATAGAAAACAAGTTATATCTACATCATTGTCATACACATTACATTAAAAATAATAATTCCTAACAGTATGATCTAAGAGAAATTCATCTGCATATGTTACAGTGTTGGTATTAGGATATTAAATAACAACATTTGGTTTTCATATAGATTGTATATTTAATTTAGTAATATGCTTCAGGGCCATTACAACAGATTCTACAGCTGTATTTCTCATCAGCTTTTCTTTCATCTTACAATTTGCATTAGATTGTTCCTTTATTTTCAAACTTCTTTTCACCTAATTTATATTTAATGGGTGATTTGGTGAACTCTGTAGGACTTACAAATACTTACACAATATCTCTCTTTCTCTATATATATATATATATATTTCTGTCTGTCCATCTGTCTTGGAGCCTATCTAATTGCTTATCTATTTTTTCTCTCTCTCTCTCTCTCTCTCTCTCTCTCTCCTATATATATATATATATAGAGAGAGAGATTTATATATATACATATATATAGAGAGAGATTTATATATACATATATATGTGTGTGTGTGAGTATGTGTGTGTGTGTGCGTGCACGTATATACATATATATACATTTATATGTAATGAAATTGAATGCTATACAGACATATACGTATGTATATGCTTGATCTGATTTGTGTTGTATTTTATGTTGTTTTGTTTTCTTTTTTCTTGTCTGTAGTAGTTATATTTCTTTTCTTTCTTTTTTTCCGTTTCTTAATGCTTCCCCACCATTCTCTTCATTCTGTTTTACTACACAATGAAACATGAATGATATTAAAAGCAGGTGGCTCTATTTTATAGAAAATATACTAGCATAGTATGTTGCTGTTTATACCCCTATTATCAATTTTGTTTCTCATAATTGTAATTCAATTTAAAATTTTCATTTACTTTGGTTTTTCTACTATCCATGGTAATAAAAATTATTAAATGGTTCCTTCTTCCTAAAGAAAAAACGTCCAAATAATTTGTAGGAGTGCCTTACATAATTATTTTTTCCCTTTCATAAATGAAGTTATATATTTGTTTTTGCTGTATATTCATTCTATTTCTAATAATAATTATAGTTTTTAATGTTGTTTTTATTGCTGATATTGTGGTTATTGTGGCTTTTGTTGTTAAGTAGCCCTAGTCACCCTTGCTTGAGTAAAACTATGACACACAGAAGCGCCCTACTAAAACCTTTATAATTTTATTTCTTCTCAAAGTACAGGCACTTGTCAGAATTTGTGACATAAGAAATACCCATCAAATGCTTCTTGAGCAACCCACAAATCCATCATTCCAGAAATAATAAACTTCTATGTACTTAAAGATAAACCTGATCTCTAAATCAGATGAGAGAAACAGTTTCAAATAATTTATTAACAGGTATAAGTATTAGAAAATTGTTAGCATTATGATGATGATTGTTATCGATTACCTCAAAATCAACTCCAATCAAGTAAATAAATAAAGAAAAGCATTCCAGCAATGACCACTCCATCTTTTCTCTTTGTTTCAGATATAGTTTATCGAAAGTGACATTATTCTTTAAGGTGGTTGGGATATTTCATTGATATTTCTTATAGTCTAAGCTGCTACATAGGAGCATAAATGTATAAGAGAAATTTTATTGCAGTTTTGCCTAATATAAAGTATTGTAAATGTTTACAATAATTCCTTATTAGTAAGTATATTTAAACACACTGATGGAACACAAGCCAAATTTTCTTCAAGCAGATTCTGTCCTCTCTCCACAAAACATGCCAAAAAATGAAAACTATATCATTTGGCCCAATATGAAAAGGATAATGCACACATTGCTAGAAACAAACATTGTAGAAAAGGTTAGATTTTATTTATTAAATCATACAAATAAAACAGAAAATGAATAAATGGTCATGAGAGGAATATTTCTCTATACTATATACATGTTTTCCTGCAAAAAATAACTCTAGTCTAAGAATAACTTTGGGTCCTAACAAACTAACTATGTATGTATTTGTGAAGTGGTAAATAAATATATACATATACATCAGGTCTGAACAAAATGGAACCAAACTACTACTGTCACTGCTTCCATATCTCCCACTCTCCCCATCTCTCACTATTACAAGCAAATGTAGGCCCACACGCTGGCCACCCCACGGCTCCAGCAGACAGAATAGAGGAGGCATTTTCCCAGAGGATGGTGAGGGAGACACACTGGAAGAGCACGACTAATGTAAGAAGATACCAAAAACATGCCAAGAAAAGGCTATACAGGTTTGTAATACTACTATGATGCATCATCAATGTTACTTATGCTTTAGCTGAAACGATTTTCATTAACTGGATCTTTGTTTGTGCCCTATCTGGGTTGAGTGCATAGATCACAAACACGTTGTCTTTGTACTTGGCCACCCAAATATGTGAATAACTTAAGCTACACATATCCACCGGCATAATAAGTACTCCAATTTATGTTGCTGCATCCATGCAATCCAGTTGTTATCTGTCAAACAATTTGAAATTCCTGAGCTAGTTTAAGACGCTCTTGTACTTCTCTCTTTGAGAAAGAAGTCCCTTCCAATTCTACCTTGCAGCTAAGATACTATTACTAATAAGCAAGATGTACCCAGAAATGTCTCCCAAGCGTCAGACGAATTATAGGTGTCTTGCCTTAGCATATAACTATCTAACCTCAGGATACCACCTTCATTACCATTGACTTTCAGAATCATTAATTGTCATCTGGTTCATAAAAGATCTTAACCTTTCCTGCATAACAGACCGACCACTGGTTTTCTGCATGTCTCCAAGTTCCATTTCCTACCTATCATCACAATATGGTGGTTTGGAAATGTTACCTAGAGCGAGCCTCTGGATGTCTCTGTGCTGGAGAGGTATACATTTCTAATTTCCAGTAATGAAACGTCGTAGTTACTACTACTTCTGATGAACCTGATTCGGCTGCATTCTTTCCCGTCAAATAGTTTGTAATAAAATGATTTATGAATATGTGAAAGATTAACATGCAATGTTAACTTTTTCTTATAGAGATGAAAACAACTGCCCAGTAGCCATAGCACCTCTATACCCACCACCCTACAAAAATAACAGCATCAATGACTACAACAATATTAACTACTAAAAGTGGATTAAGTTATAGTAAATATTTTAATAAATATATTGATAATACGTACATTTTAAAATTATAAAGAAGAAACCCAAATTTAATTATTAGTAGCATTTGGCAGCAGAGTGGTAAGAGAAGGAATATTAAGAAGAATGTAAATAAGAGAGGGTGAAGTCTGTAATAGAAAGAAATAATTGTTTCTACTTTAGGCACAAGGCCAGCAATTACCCAGTGCATTACTGGTACTTTATTTTATCGACCCCGTAAGGATGAAAGGCAAAGTCAACCTCGGCGGGATTTGAACTCAGATCGTAAAGGGACGTAACTATGCTGGAAAGCATGGCGTCCGACCCTCTACCGATACTGCCAATCCACCGTAATAGAAAGAAATAATAAAGGGAAAACATGATACATTAATCAAAAAAATATTTAATCAAAATAGAGAGAACATAACAGAAATATACAATAAATAAATAAATTTCTTTATGATCCTAGCATCTTTGAGAAATTGGGTCTACTACATCTAAGAAAATAGTAGAAATCTGTTGAAGGGGATACTCATTCTTCCCTATTTGAAGGAGACAATTCATATGCCATTCACCCTGAGATATTCGTCTTGTAAATTATATACTTCAATATACATTTGATATCAGGCGCACAACATATATTGAAAATGAAACAGTGGATACGTTTTCACGTGTTTGAATGAATACTTCTACGTTTAATGATAGTGACCAGACAGCATCTGATCATGAGAGCAACGACAACGGAATTCACATCTTTAAGAAATTCCAGTAGGTTTTTCCTTACATAGAATAATCTGGTGAGATGACTCCGCCGGTACTGAACACACACCTTTCAATTTTAAGCACACCTCAAGGTTTATCACAACCAGAAGATGCTGCAGTGTAACACACATGATATCAGTACGTTTTGTTTGTACTGGTATCATCAAAGACATTAGATAATGGGTCAGAAACGAAAATTTCATCGCCACGTCAAGTCACTATTATGCTCCTTTGCGTCATCTGTCGCCACATTCAAAACATTTACATAAATCTTGTAGGCCTTTCTTAGAAATGTACATATCTGTTCACCTGTGTCGATAGATTTGCCAAATAACCTGGAGATATCTCATTGACTAACGTCACTAAAAATAAAAAAAAAGAGGAAAAGATAAAAAACAATCGCTAAGGCGTCAATACGTCACAGGATTACTAGAAACGGCACACCATCTACTACAACAACTGATATAGGACGATAGTCCGAGTCTAATCTGTTCACAGAGTTAATATGATTACTGGGCTGCAATTAAACCCATACCATCCCATACCGCCCGACAGCTAACGGAGTGGGTGAACATTTCCATCGATAACTACAGATAGCACTGAAAGAACCCCCACCACCCAATCCTAGTAGGTGGAACAAGTGACTCCCTCTCGTAATGTTGGGTATATAATCAAAGAGGAAATAAGGTAAGTTGATACTCAAATTCTATATAGCACTATTTCAATTACCAGAGCATGTCTGTACCTACTTGCTCTACTACAAGTTTTGACCCGGCACAGTGTGTCTACTGAATGCAAAAAAAAAAAAACAACGCATCTCCCTTACCATCCTCCGGGAAATCGCTTTCTCCATTCTCTCTGCCGGGGCCGTGGGGCGGCCAGCACGTGGGATTCCATTTGCTCATAATACAGAGAGATGGGGAGGGCGAGAGAGATGGAGGCGATGACAGTGGGAGTTCGGGTCTTCCATGTTCAGACACATTTATCAATTCTATGTTGCTGTTGATACTTAAATATCTGATACTTATTTCTTCATTAGTCACCAATGTTTACCATACCGAAGTACTGCACAGGTACCGCATCAGTAGTTTCAAAAAAGGTCACATGTTTTCACCGTACGATCTCTGTCAAAATTAATCACCAGAAATTGCTCATTTATCACCAGTCACAAAACAATCAAAACTTGGTAACATACATAAAACATTCTTCAAGATTGTTTCGTTTGCAAGATTGCTTAACGATTGTTATTCCTTTCGAAATAATCATTTGGGATTTGAGAATAATGTAGCCATTGGTAGTGTGTTGAAGATTGAATTTAAGTTGCCTGACTTGTAACTACGTATTACATGGAAATAAAGGTTTCTGAATTAGCCACAAGGCCAACAAGTTTGGCTGACTGAATAATAAATTGTTGATTCATTACATTTGCCAAAAGGATTTTCAGTCTTAGAAGGGTGAATGTCTAAGGCTGATACAACTTAAAATAATCCTGAACAGGTATGTTCTACACTATGGGGGTAAAATCTCATTAGCGTCTAGTATAAATAAATTACTTTTAACACTTCCATAATTTTAATTTATTGAACTTTCTTTTTAAACCTAACCATCACTTATTATCTATAACATTTTCCTATAGGTTCTTTTTCACTAAATCTGTGGTGTGGCTTTGATAAGCTTTCTGTGAAACACAGGGGATCATAGAATATGTTTTGAATTCTTCATTACTTCAAAATAAGGATTCCCATTATCCAATTTGTCCATCTTTTGTAAGGTTCTAGAAGACCAGACCAGGTGGTGTCAGCCTATTCATATAAAGTTCGGGCTCTTTTATTCTGTTCTGTTACTTGTAAGTATATCGTATATATTATATGCACTTGAATATTCTGTAATCCATATATGAAACGTATTTAGGATTGGCAGTATCGGTAGAGGGTCGGACACCATGTTTTCCAGCATAGTTACGTCCCTTTATGATCTGAGTTCAAATCCCGCCGAGGTTGACTTTGCCTTTCATCCTTACGGGGTCGATAAAATAAAGTACCAGTAATGCACTGGGTAATTGCTGGCCTTGTGCCTAAAGTAGAAACAATTATTAAAATACTTTACGGCCCTTGCCACTCTGAGTTCGAATCCCGTCGAGGTTAACTTTGCTTTTCATCCTTACGGAGTCGATAAAATAAAGTACCAGTAATGCACTGGGTAATTGCTGGCCTTGTGCCTAAAGTAGAAACAATTATTAAAATACTTAATAATTAAGGGTGGTGGATTGGCAGTATCGGGAGTGGGTCGGACGCCATGCTTTGACGCATAGTTACGGCCCTTGCCATTCTGAGTTCAAATCCCGCCGAGGTTAACTTTGCCTTTCATCCTTATGGGGTCGATAAAATAAAGTACCAGTAATACTCTGGGTAATTGCTGGCCTTGTGCCAAAAGTAGAAACAATTATTAAAATACTTAATGGCGGTGGATTGGCAGTATCGGTAGAGGGTCGGACGCCATGCTTTCAGCATAGAGTTACGGCCCTTTATGGTCTGAGTTCAAATCCCCTCGAGGTTAACTTTGCCTTTCATCCTTACGGGGTCGATAAAATAAAGTACCAGTAATACACTGGGATAATTGATGGCCTTGTGCCAAAAGTAGAAACAATTATTAAAATACTTAATGAAATGTTTGAAACGAGGACGATATTTTACAACCTACCCGAGTCTATTAACAGCTTTGCAAAGACCTACATACTAGATGACACTTCCCACACCTTTCCGGTACTTTCTACCTGTGTAGAACTAGGGTTTTCTTATTTACACTTATTCAGAAAGTTACCTTTCTTGGTAAACGATTTACTCTAATAAAGAGCATCATCCCAGAATTCTTAATGTAAGCTAGATGTAAGAAATGCAAGCATGTTACCTTAATGTAAGAAATGTTACCTAGATGAAAAAAAAAAAAAAAATACTAAATTTATGTTAACATATTTAATGCAGTGACCATTCATTTAGCGGTGACTAATATTAATTTAGTTACTTCGGCATGTACGAAAGACAATTTTCGACAAGTTTTGGTCTTATTAGAATTCACCAGCAAAACAAAGATTTGTCGCGGATGGAAGAATCATTAATTGACAAAATGAGTCCGTCCATTTTTGAACTAAAACGAATACATATTCTCATAACTGGTAAATGGCAAAATAGACTACTTTCTTGTCCCTATTGTTGTTATTATTGTTTGTGTCGCTGGTTCCATCCGAAATCATTGACATTTCTAGCTATGTTGTTGTAGATGTTTGGCCCTAGTTCAGCTCTGATAAAAGGGGATTTAAATGCAATCATCCCGCCTTTTTTTAGAAGTAGAGTTAGTTATACTATTCTATGTGATAGTCATTTGGCAGTATCGGTAGAAGGTCGGACGCCATGCTTTCCATCATAGTTACGTCCCTTTACGATCTGAGTTCAAATCCCGCCGAGGTTGACTTTGCCTTTCATCCTTACGGGGTCGATAAAATAAAGTACCAGTAATGCACTGGTTAATTGCTGGCCTTGTGCCTAAAGTAGAAACAATTATTAAGACGATATATGGCCTTGTGCCAAAAGTAGAAACAATTATTAAGACGATATGGTGTAATTCTAGGTAGACTTAGCTGCCATTTATAAGAGATTGGATGACTATGTAGGGGTTGTTAGTGTATGTGTCGTTGTTCTTGTTTGTGACATCGCCAACCCCTTCGAATGGTATCAGTGGAGCCGGCAGTCAATATTTATATATTTGTTACGAATTTTAATCAAAATTTTCTTAATGAAAATTTGCTTACTTTCCAAAAGAATATTAATTGAAGAATTCGGCAGTCGTTGCTTTTACAATATCAAAAAGTTCACCTCTGGTACTCACCTTCCACCGCATTGCATATTTTTCAACTGCTGATGATGTTCTTGACATATCGGAAAATGCCTGTTCATCGAGCAAACGATAAAGACAAATGAGAATAAAACTCTCCTGTTTATGTTGAGATATCGAGAGGTTCTTCATCTCGTTAATATCTTCTACGATTAGAACAGAAGAAATTCTGGCCTTCGTTAGAAAATTGAACTTGCCGTAAATGAGTCCAAGAGAAACTTAAATGTGTGGAAATCAGAAGGCTAAAAGACAGTCTGTTACATAAACAGACCTGTCAACTCTCGCCGCCCGAGGGAGAGATCTCTTATCAACTTTGGGGAGTGTAAGAGATGTCTTGTGAAAATAGGTATAGCTTTCATTATATAAATTCTCCCCATTTTGCCTCATTTCGCCCCGTTTTGGGGCACTTCTTTTCATGGTACTCCCGTTTGCGTTTTTAGAGGTTGGCAGGTTTGTATAAACATGTAAGGAAGAATCTGTTCAAAATTACAATCTCCTTTATTTTCACTACATATATTCAACATTGCTACGTAGAAAATATGATTATATACAATAATTCAAATATCAATTACAATAAAATGGATACTAATAGTTATAGCTCTTTAACTAGCAGGGAACATCATGAGCCCATGCCAGGAATAACCACGAATTCAACACTATCACTAACATTTTTTCACCTTTTACAACCGCAGTTTTCACTCTACAACTAAATTTATTTTTCCAACTCAATTTTCGCCAAAAACACTTTAGCAGCAATGTTTGTACTAAACTGCAAATATGACTGGCGATTCATATGCAGGTTTTACGTTTATTACCACACGCATATAGTTATACGGCATGCATCCACGGTTGGATATGTACCACGGTTAAACGATGTGTTTAATTCTATATTCACCTATTTTAGTATATCTGTAACAGTCATATTTCGTGTTTTCACCATTCGTGTTATTTTGTTGTTGTTTTTTTTTATCATGGATGTCAAAATTTAAGCCCATATCACGAGTACATTTTATTGTGAAGGATATCTTGCCACAACTAAACTGATTTATCGATGAATAGAGAATATATTTTCCTATAGGAGAAAACTGTTCTTTTTATTTTCGTTATTTTGTTAGAATTTATATTTCTCTAGAATCTTAAGCGTGATATTGCAGCTATGAGATCAGTGAAGATGATAGATATAAAGCTATGGGAATTTAAATTAGGATAAAAATCTATAAAAATGCATTTCATTTGGGATAGCTAGAATATGGATAAGAATATTAGAGAATTAGTGTGTCAAATAAGGAGTGAACCTCCGTCAATTTCGACGATAGGTATTCAAGTTGTTCGACCAATGGAACAGCCTGCGCATGAAATTAACGCGTAAATGGCTGAGCAATCCACACACACGCGTACCTATAACGTAATCCCCAGGGAGATGCAGCCTAACATACTGTGTAACAAGCCTGGCTGTTTGAATTACGTGTAGAGTCCAACCAACGGGCATCGAAACAACTTTCGTCTACCTTCATATGGCATGGGTAGGCCCGAGGCCATGATAAATGACACATGCCCAAGATGCCACGTGGTAACATCGAACCCAGGACAGAATGGTTGCGAAGCGTAACTCTTAATTATTCGACAATGCTGTATCCACTGTATCAAATAAAATTACAATAAGAATTTCAAATGAGTGAAAGATCTAGTCCATCACTCGTTTTAACGTATCACTTGACCCCCGGGGGTCTAGTAGAGTCCATTCTGTGGTGTCTGCTTCTTTGAAAAGCAGCTCGTTAGTCATGGTTTCTTCCTCCTTGTCATTCCCGAATCGGAGTCCCTTTAAAAAAATGTCACAGGCGCTGCGCTTTCTTTCACCGACTGTCATAAAAATAAATCAGGACACTGGAACATATTTTATCAAGAATAGACTTGGTAGCGCAAATACCAAATAAAATAAGCATGGAATGTATTGGGCCACAACAATACTCATCGTAATTCGTTCCAGGATACGACAATCTCCAGCATAAAATCGAATAATCGAGAAGGAAAGGGAAAATAAAAATAATTCAAATTTTCTCCCATCCAATGATGTGAACCAATATTTGTTTAAGATGGATTCTGTCATGTTTAAAGAGAAGAAACATTATCAACAATTGTACTTTAGACTACATACAGTAAGCTGCTTATAACTTAACCTCAGCACTAAGGTCAAGTTAATCAGCTTACTTTTGGCAATATGTCACTCAATAATGACAGCTATTTGAGGTTGAATACGTAGGATATGTAGCAAAATCTGATCGAAATTAACACATGTCAAAACTTACCAATCAGTCGGTGGTAAAAACAAATACACACATGCACATATATATATGTGTGTGTGTGTCGTCTATTAGTTGTAATTGCATCTTAATGTATATTAAGTGTGAATGTATGTATGTAAGTATATACATCTTCAAATATTGGAATTCATTAAAGATAGAAGAGGAGAGAACTCAATACATGGCGTACGGCATTATGTTTATTTAAATAGAATTTCTATTTTTCAGTGAGTCGAGCTTTACTCCACTGCAATCACCGACCAACTGAATTTTCGGTAATTTTTGTTGCCCTTTTCTATGATGTTGTTCTCACCTTTCGTTGGGTTGATTAATCTGCTGAAAAGTTGGTTTTGTGGGCCTTCGGAGTGATGTATAACAAAGAATTTGGTTCTAATTCCTGTTCTTTGGTATTTGCTTTCAAAGCAGCCAAATTTTCCTTAGATATCTCAATGCTGTTTTAAATGAGGAAACATTAAACAATCTAATCACTTGTGTTCAAAATGATGGAATATTCGAGGCTGTAAAGCTTTTGATCATCGGTCTTTGTGATCAGGGCTAACTTGTTTAACTGCAATAACAATTACAACGAGGTAAACATACACTGCCAACTGAACTTAAGTAGAAATTATTGTCTCTATGGCACAACCTTCTGAAGCTGAAATGACGACACGTCTGTTGAGTAGGGTTGCACATATTAGTTGAAAGGGAAATAGTTTTGGCAGTTTGTATATCTATCTATTTTTACAATTATCCAACTCAGTATCGTTACCCAAGTGATGCGGACTTTAGTGTCTGGGACATTAGTAAGTCGGAGGGCCTCTATCATCCAAGAGTGGGGAACAGAATCAAATGTTTTCCTGTATTCCATCCAAATTGTAACCATATTCTTCCTAAGTTGTCGCACCTCTGACATTGCGGTTTTGTTAATTCGTAGTTGTTAAGCACACCCCAAACATCTTTCTTCCCAGCTGCCTGCTCATCTGTGATGATGTTATTACTATCGCAGTGATCTTGGAGAGATAGTGTCAGGTAGACTGTATACATTTTATTCATTGGATTCTGGCCTGCAATGAGTCGGTAGTTTTTGTCAAGTGGGTATCTTTGTTCTTGGGGACTAATATTGTACTAATATCAACTACACTGATATATGAGAGCTTTCTGGTAGAGGTTAAGATACATCCGATAGAATGTCAGTTTTTTGTACCAGTAGTCGACAATCAAGTCTCTTCCTGGTGTTTTCTTATCTTGGAAGTTTCCTATCACAGTTTCAAGTATATCATCGTTTATTCTGTATGTTTTTGTTGTAGTGTAGGGGCAGTAGTTTTTTTTTTTCTTTTCTTTTAGCCATACTGCTTCTTGGTTGAATTTCTTCTTTTTGCCCCATATTTTTCTCCAGAAAGAGTCTGTCTTTCTGGAATGGGGCCTCAGTGACATTTATTACTTTACCCTGTATATCTCTATAGACTGAGGTTTAGTTTGGTCTGAACTTTTTATTAATTATTTTTCTTTCGGCCACCCTCTTCTGGTATCGAGCTGACAGCTCTCAATTCATGTTTGAGGGTGATCAGCTTATAATGTTCTGGTTGTACTGTCTCCAAACATCGTTTCTATTTTATTTTTCACTCTTTGTTGGTGAAGAGTATAGTTTCTTGTTTGTTTGTTTTTTGTATGTAAGGAGCTTTGCCACATATCCTATAGTTTTCCGTATGTGTGTATGTATGTGTAGTGACCTACATTCCGAGGGCTCATGGATACATTCTCCGTGCGTTGTTTGGCTCAGTTCAGCCAATCGCCGCCAGCGTAGGAGAATGTGTCTCGACATCCACCCAGAGGGAAAAATCCCGCGGCGATTCATAAATCTATCTCTTACAGCACAATGCCACATTCACTTCTTAACTCTTGATTTTGTTTGTTCTTTACTTTGACATGACAACTCAACTTAACTCTTTGTAATTAGTTGTGAATAAAACATGTAAAAATATTAACGAAGACTTTACGACTAATTCAACAAACATTTACTTCGTGGCTAACTTTGTCTCTGTCTCACTATAACAAATAACAACAATAACAATATATCCTTTCTTATTAATATTATTCCAAGTAGGCATAATATTATTTTTCTGCTAAATATGTATGTATGTATGTATGAATGAATGCGTGGGGACATAGAAATAATTGGGCTGGATACCCGACCGCGCGGTTAAACCACTAGCAGTGAAGGACCCCTAGCCTTTGTCAGGGTATTCTTCTAGGAGAAGGCAACTCAGGAAACTGGGATAACTCCGACATAAAACCTGCGCCTCTGTAGTTACCGATGATGTTGATCTTTTCTTCTTTTCGGGTTACAGCTACTGTCGCTCAGAGAGTGTGATTGGTTCAGTGCACAGTCTTACCTCACTTTAAAAAAAAAATATTCACGCACAGGCATTGCACGATAGCATTAATTAATAATTATTAATGTTATATCGTGCAATGGCCATACTCGATAACGAGGGGGCAGCCATCTTGTATGTATGTATTTATGTGTGTGCGTATGTATGTATGCATGCGCGGGGCCATAGAAATACTCAGTTTGGTGCTCGAGCGCTCGGCTAGCCCACCGGGAGTGAGACAGCTCTAGATCTTGTTAGGACATTATTCTATGAAAAGGAAAACTCTGATGTAAAATCTGCAACTCGATAGCAGCCAATGACTTGCTGTTTTGGGATATCTGCTACCGTTGTTCAGAGAATGGGATTGGTCTAGAGTACTCTACAGCAAGGCCGTTCTTCACTTTAAAAAGCTTCACGCACAGACATCTCTTAATCTAAGCGATTTTCACGTATGTTGCGTGAGGATGGTCTCTCTTTTTTGTTTCGCTGCAGCATATGAAAGAGGAATCTAAGTCCTTGGAAGGACTAAATCTCCATTTACGTGTAAATAATAAGCCCAATTTGAAAGATGTTACTTTAGCCGACATTATTTTAATTCGTTTTTCTTTTATCACTTACATGTGTATATTGATTCATAATGATAATTTTTACCCATCCTAAAAAGATCAATTATTGAAGACAATGGTAATAGTTGGTTTAATTGAATCCAGTACAATAGTCATAGTATCTAATCAACTTCGGATGGATGAAAAATATGATTTGAACTCGAACAGGAGAAAAATGACATTAAATATTGTATGACATTTACTTACCCCAGAGCTCTAACATTTCTTCTAACTTATTGACTTTACATTAATAATTGTTTCTACTTTTGGCACAAGGCCATCAATTAATCCAGTGCATTACTGGTACTTTATTTTATCGACCCCGTAAGGATGAAAGGTAAAGTTAACCTCAGCGGGATTTGAACTCAGAACATAAAGGGCCATAACTCTATGCATGCTGTCCGACACCCTACCGATTCTACCAATCTACCTTACCTTAATAATGTTCCTCTACTTTACTGCCGGCTTCATAAAGTGATTTTTTAATACACTACGCCACTATTTCCACGAGTTTTAGTCAAACAGATTAACCCTACTATTTATTTTTAACTGATACTTATTTTATCGATCATTCAATCTTCATCGAATGGATGTTATATTTTATTGTTATGGGACGAAGTCCGCCGCAATATTTTACACTAATGTGCATAAGTCACCCACTCATGCCACACCACCATACCATCACACACACACACACACACACATACACACATCGGATGTTCGGGATAAAAAATGAGAAGACCACTAATCAATGAAATACTCAATATTTTTTAAGATGCTCTGTGGATGTATATTTTAAGAGCTTCATAATAAATCTGTGTGTGTGTGCGGTGTTTCCACACAATTTCTATCCACGAAATTCCACTCAAATGCTAATGATTATCTCGAGGTTACACTAGAAGACATGTGGTTATATAGAAAATATTTTTTTCGTACAAATCCATTAGCGAGAAGTCCCAATAAAATATGAAAAGAATCAAATTTTGAGCGTTATTAAATGCACATATATATAAGTACAGCTGTATATATGAAGAGAAACTTCAAAATGTAGTAAAGTTACATACATATATATATATATATATATATATGTAACTTTACTACATTTTGAAGTTATATATATACATATGCATATATAAGTTGTTTTGTGACACTTAGTTGTTCACAGAAATCTTTGATCTCGTGAAACCTTTCTCAACGGTACTGCAAAAAGTGTTTCCGTTTAAATAGACCATAGCAGAAAAACAGTCAATATACCGACACACACGATATATCAAAACTAGAAGTACAATTTGCTGTTTTAAAAAAATGCTCTGCGCGTGTGTTGAAATTAAAGAAATCACCAATTAAAGAATTCAATTTGACTCTGAGTTGTTATATCGAAAATACATTTTTCGTGGAAAATGATTAGCGAGAGGGCTCAAGTATTTCCCATAAAACTATAAAATATTCATTGATATAATTGCTCTAACATTTCGTTTCCGTAAGTCAATGTTTAATTCTATTCTAAATGTTGATTTCGATAATTCGACCACTTTTGCAAAGCTTTTTGCAAAGCAAAAAATAATTGAACTCTTGGTATTTTAGCTGTTTCCGTATATCAGGGGTTTTTTTTTTCTTTGTTTGCGCGCGCGTGTGTGTGTGTACGGGTGTGCTACGATGTATACACATAGCAACACACTCTTACGATTCATTGTACAGTCTCGAAGACAAAGACTTCATATAAACACATACATTTGCGTATATCTGACTGCCAAAACAATGTGCCAGAGCTGATGTATATCATTTGTATATTTTTTACTTGTTTCAATCAGTAGACTGAGGCTTTACCGGGACCTTGCCTTGATTTAGCCTATCATATTGCGATATCTAAAAAGGCTTGTTCCTTTGTATTAATCTCCATTGTGAATTGGGTTTTGCTGTTTAGGTTATTTATCATAATTTTGAGTTATGTGGGTGCTTCAATGTGTCAGGCCTGTTAACTCTCTCCATCGGACGGGGAGATCTCCCACCCACTTTGAGTGAGAGATGTCTTCTCTTGTGAAAATGGGTATAGCTTTCATTATGTAAAACTCCCCGTTTAGAGGCACCTTTTTTTCATGGTACTCCACGTTTTTGTTTTTAGAGGTTGGCAGGTCTGATGCTTTCCTGTCGTAAGATAAATACAGTGGCAGTGAATTGGCAGAGTCGTTAGAGCGTCGGATAAAATGCTTTGTGGTATTCGTTCCGGCTCTCTACTCTCTGAGTTCAAATCCCGCCGAGGTCAACTTTGCCTTTCATCTTTTCGAGTTCGATAAAACAAGTATCAGTCTAATACTGGGTTAATTCTTCCTCTATATCTCTTTCTCATCCCCCCCCCCCCCCCTCTCTCTCTCTCACTTTCTATCTTTCTCTGGAAGATATCTGCTGTACACAGGCCTGAAGAGGGATGGGCTCCGCCAGGTTTTAAAATGCCCAAGAAATGACATATGTCAATACGTCTCCACCAAGAGCTACGGGACCATACATATAAAAGGTAAATAAGTCATCGAGGTACCTTTTCCAGTTGATTTTTATTTGCCTGTGAAATGTGTCTCCAAACAGTATGAGTAATTGGTTGTAAATCTTTTGTTAATGGAATCTCATGACTAAATAAGTGTATATCAATAATCTGATTACTTTTCATTTCATTGAGCCCCGTTGCTGATGGCTTTGCACGAATAAAATATTTTCGGAATAGCTACGAAACATCTATTGATAAACTAAATAGACACACAGGCACAAACACACATTTCTTATATATATATATATATATATATATATAAATTGTATCGATTCTGTAACTGAGATTCAAATTCATTAAACCTATAATAATTGTTTCTACTATTGGCACAAGGCCAGCAATTAATCCAGTACATTACTGGTACCTTATTATTTTATCGACCCCGTAAGGATGAAAGGCTAAGTTAACCTCGGCAGGATTTGAACTCAGAATGGCAAGGGCCGTAACTCTATGCGTCAAAGCATGGCGTCCGACCCTCTACCGATACTGCCAATTCACCACCCTCATAATAATAGTTTTCCTTATATCCTACAATACAAGCTACAGCCACACGGTATGTCATCACCCCCTTCATAAAAATCATCACCATCACGACATCACCACAGTTAATACTACTACTACTACTACTACTACTACTACTACTGCTGCTGCTGCTGCTGCTGTTGCTACTACTACTAATACTAATAATAATTTTTCTACTTTTGGCACAAGGCCAGCAATTATGCCATTGTATTACTGATGGTTTCTAAGCAATTTGTGGGGAGGGGAATATCGATTAAATCGGCCTCAGTGCATCACTGGTACTTTATTTTATCGACCCCGTAGGGATGAAAGGCAAAGCTAATCCCGGCGGGATTTGAACTCAGAACGTAAAGGCCCCTAACTCTATGCTGCAAAGTATTTTGTCCGACGCTCTACCGATTCTGCGAATGCACCGCCCTTAATAATTGTTTCTACTTTTGGCACAAGGCCAGCAAATACCCAGTACATTACTGGTACTTTATTTTATCGACCCCATAATAATAATAATAATTGTTTCTACTTTAGGCACAAGGCCAGCAAATACCCAGTGAATACTTTATTTTATCGACCCCGTAAGGATGAAAGGCAAAGTCAACCTCGGCGAGATTTGAACTCAGATCGTAAAGGGACGTAACTATGCTGGAAAGCATGGCGCCCGACCCTCCACCGATACTGCCAATCCACCGTCCATAATAATAATAATAATGGTTTCATTATTAGCCACACAGGGCTTACATTAAGAGGACAATAAAGACGGTAATAACAAAACTACTACTACTACTACTACTACTACTACTGCTGCTGCTGCTGCTTATGTTACTATTGCTGCTGCTGCTGCTGCTGCTACTATTGCTGCTGCTGCTACTACTGCTGCTGCTTATGTTACTATTGCTGCTGCTGCTGCTGCTGCTGCTATTGCTGCTACATTGATATATATATAAAAAGTTCCACGAAAAGAAAGAAATGTTGTATTTGAAACATCTGCAGCAAGTTTTAAATGCTATTTCGGGATTATAACCTGCTTTATGACTGGAGGTGAAGTT
>OZ024743.1:149410027-149427527 GCA_964016885.1 Eledone cirrhosa
GATTATGTCGGTGGTGGTGTTGGTGGTGGTGGTGGTGGTGGTCAGAAGGTTAGTGGTTAAGAAAATGTGTGATGACGGAGCTAATGATTATGATGGTGGTGGTGGTGGTGGTGGTGGTGGTGGTGGTCGTAATGATGATAACGGTGATGGTCATGATAAGGATTTATTACAACGATAACGGTGATAATGATGGTGATGATGATGGTGATGATGATGATTTTTAAGTTCTTAATTTCTATCACCACCTTACCACACTTTACACACTCTAGTATATATTTCCTTTACCCACTACCCACCATTTTTTTTCTCTTTCTCTGTGGGAAGTTTGTAAGATCAATTGCCTCTTCGTATATATAACATTGATACTAATTATTGCAGAAATGTAACAGATATATCACACCTCGTTCCAATGCCACCCTCTCCTCTCTTTCACCACATTTTCAATATTCAAATTGTTGGTATCCAACACTGCACCCACCGACAGACCGCCTCCCCATCGTCCGTTCATTTTCTCGCCTCCCCAACATGATATATATACTTTAATACATTGGATATCTTCCTATTGAAAATAGATAATTTTTAGTACACAGGTACACTACTTCAATATCCTGTGTTCTCTCATACAAGGCACCCACTAATGCATGATACTTAGCAAACATACACATTTATATATAGAAATATGTTTAATGTATATATTAAAGTGTGTGTTTGTGTGTGCATAAAATAATCTTTAAATAGCCTGCAACATATATCAATATGCAAAATTTTATATATATATATATGTATGTGTGTGTGTGTGCGTGTGTATGTATATATATATATTATATATGTATGCATATTATATATATATGTGTGTGTGTGTATGTATATATATGTGCGTGTATATATATATATATATATATATATATATATATATATATATATATATATATATATGTGTGTGTGTGTGTGTGTGTGTGTGTGTGTGTGTGTGTGTGTGTATGTGTATGAATGGATAGATTGATAATATATATATATATATATATATATATTATCAATCTATCCATTCATACACACATACATACATACATACATACATACATACATACATACATACATACATACATACATACATACATACATACATACATACATACACACATGCATACATACAAATTTCTGTATCCGGATATTTGGCCTCTAAAATTTTTTTCATAAAAATTTATATACATTAGTTTTCATTTTTCTTATAAAATTATCTATATAAATATTATGGCTACAGATCAAACGTTTTAGTCATTGTAAAATATTATAGCATAAAAATATTTTTGAAGCGTTAAACTATTTTTTGATGCCACTTATTGTTCACGACTTCCTATGAATTTTCTATGTTATCTTCAATAGTGCAGGCGCTAATTACGATTCCTACAAAAATTCCTCGCGCTCTTGACTTTAGGCAATATGCATGTGAGGTCATCATTGAATTTAGAGAAGGCATTCACTACTGTCGTCTATAAGGAATTATACTGGCTAAATTATGTTGATGTCATAGACAGGATCTTTCAAATAAACTAGTTAGAATTCTTCCTTTCTTCTTAGTTTAAATAAGACGGTGAATTGGCATGTAGAATGTTTTGCGGTACTCGTTTCGGCACTTTACGCTCTGAGTTCCAATCCAAACGCGGTTAATTTTGCCTTTCATCATTTCGAAGTCAATAAGACCAGACCATTACATGGGTCGATTCTTCCTCTATATCTCTTTCTCTCTCCCTCTATCCCCTTCTTTAGAAGAAATCGGCTGTGTTCAAACCGAGAAAAGTATGAGCTAGCCACGTTGAAACTGCGTATGTCATGTCACAATAAGGAATTATAACGACTAAATTATGTTGATGTCATAGACAGGGTCTTTCAAATAAATTGTTTAGAATTCTTCCTTTCTTCTTAGTCTTAATAAGACGGGGAATTGTCAGTGGTTAGCACGTCAGATAGAATGTTTTGCCCCTATGACTCAATTAGGAATTATGGGTCAATGCATACATACTTAGGCGGCGAATTGGCAGAATCGTTAGAATGTCAGATAGAGAGTTTGTGGTATTCAATCTGGCTTTCAGCTCTCTGAGTTCGAATCCCACTGAGGTGAAATTTACTTTTCATCCTTTCGAGGTCGATAAAAAAAAAGTACCAGTCTAGAACTGAGGTCACTTCTTCCTCTCTATCTCTTACACTCGCTTTCTATCCTTCTCTGGAAGAAATCTGCTGTACTCAGGCCTGGAAAGGGTTGGGCTCCGCTAGGCATAAAATGCCCAAGAAACGCCGTATGCCAATAAGGCGGCCTGACGACTCCATCAGAAGTTGCAGGTTCATATTAAGACTAAGTATGCAGGGAATGCCATGCATACTTAGTCTTAATATGTTCTGTGTGACGGCAGTGGATTGGCTGAAACGGTAGAGTTAAACAGAATTCAATGTGATGTATATGGTTATATCCCTTTGAGTTGTGAGTTCAAATTCCATCAATATCGACTTTATCTGTTATCCTTCTAGTGTATAATATAAAATAACTACCAAATAATTAATAGGTTAATTTTAAACACCCATCCACTGAAACGTAACGTCTTATGCTTCTGTTGGAAACTGATATTTTCTATCCTGCGTGACTGTTGTATTCGTGATCCCCCAAAACTTATATGTTTCTCTATCTGGCTCTAAGCTAACTTAAAAATTTGATTATTATGTTGTACATCAGTGCACAGTTCTTGTTTAGTCTTTTCCGTTTCTTTCAAAAAATACACAAATTTACATGACTTTGGTTAGAATAGCAAGACTACCATTCAAATAACATATTTAATCAATCCCCCAAACATTAACTATAATTATTTGATAACATAAAACATTTTGCGAGTGGAATAAAGTAAATAAAGCATCCTTAGATTGAAGCAATACAGAGACAAGGAATTTGCTGAGTTATTAGAGCATGTGACAGAAGTTCTCGTTCTCGGCGTTCTAAGTTCAAATCCCGCCGAGATCAACTTTGCTTTCTAGCCTTTCGAGGTACTAATCTATGTCGTCGGACGGATTGAATTGTTATTGTTGGAATAAATATCTTGTGATATTTCTTATGGCTTTTTCTGTCCCAAGTTCAAATCCCATTTTGGCCTACTTACATGATAGATTTAATCTATTACGTGGTTTAACGCCACCAACTAGCCCGTGGGAATCTTTAGGAAGAAACTTTACTTCAGTAAGATCTTTTGATTTTTCAGAATTTTTATTAATGAAATATTGATTTGGAGTATATGCGTCGATTGTTTTTCACGCAAACTTCGAATTCTGAGGGATTAATGACTGAGAATTGAGTGATAATTGTACATTATAGTTTATTTCTATCCCAATTACAACTTGAGTAATAGACTTAATCTTCTGCCTCGTTTATTACCACCATAATCCGTTCCTTGGGAAGCATTAACATTGTTCACTCAGTTGCAAGCATTCTGGTCAGGCCTCTGGTTTGAGGATAACTTCATCCTTCTCATCAGTCTAGGTCAGGGGTCCAATACTCTGCCCGTGGGCCACATCCAGCCCGCGAATGAATTTTGTTCGGCCCGCCAACAGGTTTCAATCTTAGACCAAATGATCCCTGAAAAAGTGCTCTGAAATATATTGGATTAGAATACCGACTAGAGAACAAGTCTAACCACAAGACTCGTTTAGCTGAAGGTATTTTTTTGCGTGACAGTAACAAACAATCAAACTCAGATAGACAGAATAGTCAGACATCGAGGTCAAGGGAACTGTGTGTGTATGTACTCGTGTATATATGTACATACATAATATGTATATGGCTGGGATGTGGAATGACCCAGACTTACCAAAAATAAGTCAGCGTGTCTGGCATACAGTTATTTCATTTCATCCTCAAAATGTTTCATTTGAGTTTGCTGTCTGGTAGTAAAACATCTGTAAGTGACTGTATTCGATAATAATCAATGTTTATTTATTTTTCTATGTTAAAGGTGTTCAGTATTATTAGATGTACATCTTTCATCGAACAAATGGCAACCCTGATCTAATTACCTGACCAGGTATATGGTTTTGTCACAATTTATTAAAAATGTCATAGTATTTTATCATATTACTGAGACACTACATAACTATGTGGCCCGCCAACGTGACACTGCAAAGTAATGTGGAACGCACATCCCAAAAGGCTGCCAACCCCTGGTCTAGGGATTTCTGAAAAGAGCCATAGACACTGGTCATTTTTCGTTGATTAACCGTCATGTACAATTCCCACACAAATTTCTTTCTGTCTAAGAAAAATTCTTTAAACTCGGTATCACTATGAATTTAAAAATACTTAAATCTAATTTCTATTGTACGATTTTGTGGAGAACATCCCAAAAGAAACATTTTGATATCTCATTTGTGAAATTTGGATGAATAGTTTAGGGAATATGACAATTCGAATGGTCGAGAATTGATCAAAATATCGCTTAATTAGGCATAAATGAATAATTAGCCATATTTGTGGTGTCATATCTTTGTGACTGAGGTGATAATTATCTTTAAATTAAACAAATTAATAGTTTTTATGGGATAGCAGTTGCCTATTGTTTTTTCCGGTTCTTGAAAATGAAACTTATTTTTGTCAAACTTTTCAATATTTATGTAAACTTTTCATGTTTTCAGACCTAGCTAAATCCAAACGTGCAAGCCGCGGGGACTTGAGTTTTGGCACATTTTTCGTTAGTGAAGAACTAAATTAATTGATAGATTTGGGGACATGATACCATTTCAACAACATTTTAAAGGACTATTCACACTGGCTATAAACAATTAGATTACAGTGATTAAAGGCCGTCTTAAGCTTTTCATACAGTTTCAGACAAGGTTATATTGCAATCCATTATATGTAGGGAGGCTAGGGCGGTGGATTGGCAGTATCGGTGGAGAGTCGGACACCATGCTTTGCAACATAGAGTTACGGCCCTTTACGGTCTGAGTTCAAATCCCGCCGAAGTTAACTTTGCCTTTCATCCTTACGTGGTCGATAAAATAACTCACCAATAACGTACTAGGGTCGATTTAATCGACTTTCCCTACCCCCAAAATGATTGGCCTTGTTCCTCTGCTAGAAATCATTATATGAATGGAGGCTCAGTTTTTATACACTTGTACGTGGTATAAAACTGAATTCTCTCTGTAAGGTTGAAGCTTTACAATACATTTAATAGGTATCCCTGTAGAGCACGGTGGAAAAGGTGACACGCACATTTTTTTTGATAATGTTTATGTCAAAATATATTTACTTCTCATATATAATTGATCAGTGATTCCTTAAATTTAATTTTCCGGAATTTAAAAGGAAGAACATTTAAATATACTTTATTTGCCAGGAATGTCTGATCATAGGTCTGCCTCGACAATGCTGACTTGGAGCAAAACAACAGACAGGCAGACGTCAAAATACCTCGAACGGAACAACTCCATCAATTTCTCCAAGTGTCAACAAAGGTCATAAGTGTTACTTCTCCTCTTCCGATTAATTCGTTAGAATGTTTTTTAAAAGCTACATATTGCCCTCGTGTAATAAAACTGAGATTAAAATTTCAATCCTACTATAATGCCAAGCCTAACAATTTGACCATACATCTATAATATTGTAAAATTCCACAATTAAGAATTTGGCATTGGTTTGAATGTCAAAGAATACCTCAGTACTGGCCAGTTGCGAACCCTCTACAAAGCTTAAATTCTGCATACGAGTACAGCTCATATATCTTGTTAAATGCTGTTGCTCTATCGTATCTCAAGCAGCGTCCCAAAAAGGGCTATTCGGCTAATTAGCAAATGTTACTCACTAACATCCTACAATCAGTAGTATATAGAAGTACTGTTTATTTTCTCTGTCTTTTCTACCGCTATTATAATGGCTTCTGTTCGCTGGAACTACAAACTGTCTGGTGCACTCATACCTTTTTTGCCATCTCACTTCAAACTATGCACAATACTTTTCCAAATCTTTGTTACCCGCAACTTCATCCGACTGAAATGAATTCCTTAGCAATGTTTTCTAAACAATCAACTACTTTAAGAAATTCAAGCTGGACATAAACTACCCTGTCTTCATCAGTCTTAAATTATCTCCAAAGAACTCAGTCACCACCTTTTCTTTGACTGCATAATAATGTTTTAATAAGAAAAATTATTATAAAAGCATTAACTCTATAATAGATGTCCCCTTTCCTTGAGAAAGGAATGCATTGTTCGTTATGAGATTTAGTTTGTGAACCAAGTTTATTTTTCCTTCTGTTAATATATTTCTCCAAATAGTGGACGGTCGATTGGAAGAGGCAGTAGTATATCAAACAGATGCATAATGGTTGGGTTCGAATCCCACCTAAATCAACCCTAGTACTTGACGATATTTGATAAACAAATATCGTCAAGTACTAGGGTTAATATGTACGACTTAACCTCTAACGTATGCCTCCACCCCAAAAATAAATATTCATGGCCGTGTTTCTGTGCTAGAAATCAATGTAATTGTCTCAAGAAATATAATAATAAATTTGTTTTATCTAGTTGCAGCTAAACTAGAGACTTAAGGTAGATTTCAATAAAAAGTTGAACCTTTAAATCAAATTCTTCTAATATTTGCTTCGCGTGTCTTTTCGTAAAAGAAACCTTTAACTATATAACCAAAAACACACATACAAAAAAAAATCAGAGTTCCAATGTGTATTCGATTTCAATAGTATTTCATTTAAAACGACTTGCAAAGAAATATAAAGGTTCCTAAGGGAAAAAAAGTTTTGTAGAAATAAAATACGAAATTAAGGAAGGAGACAAAAAAAATGGAAGATGGCATGTGGGGATGAGAAAAAGTAAAAAGAGGCTTTGGGAACAAATGCAGTTCAAGTTATATATACAAAATAATACAGATAACGGTTGTGTGTATGTGTGTGCGTGTGTAACCTTAAGCTATAAATGTAGAAAACAAGAGAATTCTACTTAAAATATAGCTATGAATTTCATGAATTTTTTTGAAGAATTAATTTCTGTGCACCATGCACAATCTGAAAGAGAGAAAAAATAATCATATCTGCAGCACGGCATTGTAAATCATTATTGGTTTCCTACATAGACAAGAAGCCAAAAATGTTTAGAGAAGAGGAAATAGGTTTATATGTGTTAGTGCGTCTGTAAACTGAAGTTTAATTTTATGATTATCGACTACTGGCATCGCTCTATCATCGCACCATTTATCATTTGGGGTAATATATTTAAAACGGACTTTTAGTGAAAATTATTTAACACTTTTGCATTGTCATTTTAATTTTTTAATATTCTTAGTCTATCAGTCTGCTGCTTCCTGATAGTAAGTTTTTCTACATAATAATGCCCTACCATCTACTATTTCTACTGAATTTTGCTTTTCAAAACATGATCTTGGACTATAATCAGATTTTCACTATCTTTCTGTAACTTACATCATTTTCAATGACTCGCATAAACTTTCTCCTTCAGTTTAAATTACTTGTTATTTCATCACAATTTCATTCTTGAGTTTGCTTTCCTAAACATCCGACTTACTAGATCTTTCTCACAAGACCCCCTGTTCTTTTTACGTGCGGAAACGTATCAGGCCAAATTTTAATGCGTGGAAAACGCATTAGGCCGAATTGAACTGGTGGAATGTTTCGGTGGGGAAATATAAAGAAACCATGTTAGGAGTTCCAATAAAATTATAGCTTAAAGTATAGTTAAAAGTATAGCTTAAAGATTTAATTTTAGAAAATAACTTCAAGAATCAGATATGGATTATGTTAAATCTGCTTCGGTGAGAACAAAATCATTCAGTATGAAAAGATAAGGAAATTGAGAAAAGACAGATAATACACTCCTTTCTTTAAGATATTTTGAACTGCAGAGAATTAGAAAAGTCAAGAGTAGTAGCATCTCAAAACCTCCTCCTCCTCCTCCCCCCTCATCCTACTTCTTCTTCTTCTTCTTCTTCTTCTTCTTGGGAGGGTCAAGGGGGATGAGTCCCCAAGCGCGCCTTCCACCTGGTTCTTTCAGAAGTAACCGTCCCCATTTGAGTCGACTGGATCCCCAAGAGAAACCAACTATCTTTCTCGGAGTCTACCATTGTGTCTGCTGCTGGTTGGTGTTGTAAAATCTGTCCAGTGATTCGCTGCCGAAACATTTCCGTAATATTAGAGCTGTGATCTCTCAACTCGGAGAAGTAGCGGCTCTACCTGGAGTAACTCACTGATCTCCGAGCTACGCATTCTGTCGAATGACGTTACTCCAAAGACCCTTCGCAGGAGCCTCATTTCGGTCACTTGTATTCGCGATTGTATTTTTTCGGTCATTATCCAAGATTCATGACCATAGTTAAGGGTTGAAATGAATACCGAATTGAAGATAGCGAGTTTGTCTTTTACACCTACTGCCTTTCTTCTGATGACCGAATGTTGAAACTGATGCTTTATTGCACCAGTATCTGCAATTCCTCCACTTAATTCAACTTCCTGCCTTCCATCACTTGTGAACACGATCTTGAAATACTTGAACTTCTCCACCTGCTTCAGTGGAACTCCACTCACATGTAGATTTCACTGTGAAGGCTTCCTTGTGAAGACGAGTGTCACAATCTTCGCAGTACTGATTTTCGTTCCTGCCGTGCAGTATTCGGTAGCACCCCATTCGACGTGAGTATGGGCGCCAGCGATTCTGCGGAGGTTACTGATCTTATCGGCCTTTTCCTTCTTTTCTCTATCAAGGAAGAATTCCCCAACGTGGGCGGTGGTTTGTACCATGATGATGGTCTTTTGACCATGACTATGTGCGGCCCACGTGCTTGCGACAGGTTCAGAAAAGAACTCACAGCCTTCTTTAAAGGCTTCAACCTGTCCATACATGTTGAGGCCAACCTCTTGGTCGTTAATTACCTCGACGTTACCTTCAATTTATCGAATGGATTGCATTACCCGTATAGAAAGCCGAATGATACGCTTAATTACATAAGTAAGCATTCTAATCATCCTGCCAGCATAACAAAGAACCTGGTAAGAAACGCTTCTTTGAGGCTTTTCCGTCTATCTACAATCGAGCATATTTTCAACGACCATTCCACATATTACAATGAAGCTCTTGCTCAGAGTGGATTTGTCGATAAGGTAGATTATACAGAGTACGAGAATAGACCTAGAAGAAATAGAATCCGACGCATTATATGGTATAACCCACCATATAATATGGAGGTGGCCACACCATTAGCTAAGATCTTTCTCTCCCTTATTACGAAGCATTTTCCCCCTTCACATAAATATAGTAAAATTTTTAATAGAAATACTATTAAAATTTCTTACTCTACGACTCCTAACCTTGCACATAACATCACAGCTTCAAATTTAGTTAAACTACCTAGCCGTAGGAACACGTGCAACCCTGTAGTTAGTACTAACTGTAATTGTAGGAAACGGGTTGACTGCCCCCTATCCGGGAAATGCCTCTCTAGTAACATTGTCTAAAAATGTATGGTTGAAACACCCACGTCCCGTAGGGCCTACATAGGGTTAACCGCCAATAGATTCAAGCAGCGTCTTTACATGCATACCCATTCTTTTCGTTACCCTTTAAGAAGGAATATGACGTCACTTTCAGCTTATATCTGGAGTCTAAAAGACAACCACACCCAATATAAGTTACACTGGGAGATCCTGGCTGGGGCTAGATCGTATAACGGAAATAAAAGTCGATGTGACCTCTGCGCCGCTGAGGCTCTGGAAATACTCTACGACAAAGACCACATCTTAAACAAAAAATCTGAGTCAATTTCGGCTTCTAAACATAAATTGCACAAAACTTTCCTGTATTACAGCACCACATTATACCCTAACAGATAGTACGAACTATACGCGGATATTTTACGTCTTGATGTGGTAGCTAAGTATATGTTATGTTTATACCATTACTTATTTGTATAGGTAAGTATATTACTTGTATGTTTTGTGCAGGTACGTATACTTTCTCGTACGTATATTTGATTGTATATGTTATGCCGTATATATTATATATTCTGGTACATATGCTTTGGTTATGTGTATACTGGAGTTTTGAGTCTGTGTGTGTATGTGGGTTCGTACGTATGTAGGGTGTGTGTATATGTGTACTTTGTGTTTTGGTTGACGTACGCCTCCGAACATATGTGTATTTATATGTAGGTATGTGTGTGCGCTTGTTATATACGTATTTATTTATGTACGTTTATTTAATTATATGTATACACACACACACACATATATATATATTTTTTTTTAGATATATTTTTTGTGTATTTGCTGTATACATTCGTATGCGTGCGGGTACAGGCGTTGCGTGGGTTCTGTATGTGCGTGCGAGTTTTTTTTTGTGTACGTGCGTGTATTTGTATACCTATGGCGAGTGTTTTCGCGTATGCTTGTGTATGTACGTATATGGGTGCGTGTATGTATTTATTTAATTTCAATTACCTCTGTAATTTATTTACTGTATTCTTAACTCTGAAGCCGAGAATCATTCGGTTTCCTAGTTAGAATGTTAGTCTACGACTTCAGTTATACCATTTACGTGGTTTTGTCTTTGCGTGCAATTGTTCTCCCGCTCTACATATGACGTATTATCTTCGTTTTTTTTGTTCATTGCCAGAGAACGTCTCTATGAACCACCTAAGAGAATATTAGTCTAGGATTTCTTTTATACCATAAACGTGGTTTTGTCTTTGCGTGTAATTGTTTTTCACCGCTCCTATTAATGACGTATTATATTCGTTTTTTTTTTCGTTCTTTGCCAGGGAACGTTTCCACGAATCAAAGTATCGTCTTCCTGTCTTCCTCCGGTTGCAACGTTTTTTGAAATATTCACTTATGCGTTCACAGATTGACTTTGTTACTTTCAGAAGATCCCGTTAAGGGTGAAAGCAGCGATTCTTTTCTTAAACTTTAATCTGTTATTTTAATAAATATATATATATAAATTTAATTTGATCAACCCCAGGTCTTTACCGTATTGTATTGACCCAGGAAGAATGAGAGGCATGTTTAACCTCGGTTGGATATGAACTCAGATTATTAAGAGTCAGAAAAAATACCGCAATGGCATCATATCCGATGTTCCACGAATTCTGCCAATCCACCACCTCTACATTAGTATATATTAAAACTTGTTAAGTGGTTGCAAACGTGCTTAATTTAGTAAAACAAGAATGTTTAATCAAAATTACATCAATATTAAGGAAGGAAAATACATTAACCAGGAAAGAGAATTCCAAAATTTAGATTAATTAAAATTACTCAAAACCTGTATCGATTGGGTTTTGTTAGCCCAACTTATTTTATTTTTCATGCGGAATATGTCCCTGGGAAATACTTTTCATCCTTTTACGGTATAAGATCATTTCTAAATTTACAAACATTATACTTACACTAACAATAATGCTTACCGACACAGATTTCTATTTTCCTTATGTGTTGGTTTCTAATTATACATGGCTATAGATAAATCAACTATAAAGTTGTCAAGTGTATGGTACCTTGAATCCCAACATGCCGCTAAAGCTGTCGAAGACGTTTCAATCATGTAATGAGTTACAAGACTTTATATTATCATACTGTTCAGTCTACAACTGTAAAATACTCAAAGTAGCTGCTTGATATGCTAGAAAAACCATCCAAACATTCCTCAAAATACTGACCTACTGTCTGAAAAAAGGAAGAATACATTGGTTAGTGAAGTTCTATATACCGTATTTCCTACTTTTTTCCTAAAATAAGTCTCAAAAATCTACCATGCGTCCTGGAGGCCGAAGGTTGCATTTTTCATTATTATTTTTTTTTTTTTTTTTAATTTTGGTTGCCAAAATTAGGGTGCGTCCACGAGGACAAAGCATCTTCGGCGAAATACGGTACATAATGGTTTCTGATTTAGGCACGGGGAAAACAATTTTAAGGGAAAGGAAAAGTCGATTAAGTCGACCGCTGTGCGTTACAGGTACTTTATTTTATTGACGCCGTAAGGATGAACGGCAAAGCTAACCTCGGTGGGATTTGAACTCAGAACTTAAAAGTCTGTAATTTCATGCCGCTAAGCATGTTGTCCGACGCTCTACCTATTACACCGCCCTGAGTTCTATATACATAATGTCTGAATAAAATACTGGATTGTTTTGACTGTTTTGGTTATAGTCCGGTTAGACAACAAATAGAAACAGCAGTCAAATAAATTCAAATGTAAACTTAATAGGGACAGACAGTATTAGACACTTCACCCCTGGAGGAATACTCCCTGGTGGGATGGTTACAGCTTGAACACGCTGGCATGGTACTGACTTATATCTTGCAGTAATGAGGGAACCTCTGCGAATACGAAGAAATAGCATCAGAATCCCCAATAAATTACACGCTACAGTCTTTACAAAGGGAGGGACACACTCAACCCATTAGTCCTAGATGCTTTTGAACAATATTATGACATTCATGACTGGAATGTCTTTGGTTATATTTTTGCTTGATCACTTTTAACTTGGGTATAAACAGTTATGATTACATTCGTTAAACGGGCTATCTATAAATGAAATGCTAAACGAATGATTATCGTGTAGAATTTGAACCTCGTTACTATGAAAACTACCAATGTCATTACGGATATTACTATATAAATAGAAATGGAAGACAAGGTAAAGATATTATGAGATATACAAATGATTAAAATTGTAGGAAAATTAAATTGACTTTGAGCGATAGTGTAACAGTAATGTAGAAAGCTAAGGAAGTATTTCTAAAATATACTCAAATATACAGATATATTTGTAATGGAGAACGAGACTTGGAAAACACTTTGGCTTGCCACAAATTGCAAATTTTTATTAGGGCATGTAAATTCTTTTGTCTTCTGAGGTATTAATAGAGTCCATCTTGAGTTTTCGAAGTTGGCGTGAAAGAATTAATAGGGCTGCAGGATAAGGAAATGACCCAGTGTAATGCTATTAGTATGCACTATGTTGCATCAGTACTCTACACGCATTATTGGCAAAGGCCAATAATGCAAAAACATTTAATGATGATAATGGCGGTGTGAAAGAATGAAAGGGTTTAAGAATGAAATCAATTCGGTTTGCGTTTTGTATTTGTACATATATGTATCTGAATGTGTATTTGAGTATATGTGTGTGTATCATCTCTATCTCTCTCTCTCTCTCTCTCTATATATATATATATATATATATATATATATATAGAGAGAGAGAGAGAGAGAGAGAGAGAGAGAGAGAGAGAGAGAGAGGGGGGGGAGGGGGAGAGAGAGAGAGAGAGAGAGAGAGAGAGAGAGAGAGAGAGAGAGAGAAATATATTCAATGATAGCAAAATAGGGATGGATAATCATAGAGTAGGAAAAGAAGTAAAATTGTTTATATTTATACATAGATAGCAAGTAATAGATATATGGCTGACTCCTTTTTCCCTGTCTTAGGGCATGCTAGTAAATGTCTTAAATATGTCTGTGTTTATACACTTTTACACATGCACACACACAAGTACACACACATACATATATATATATATATCTTATACACACACACACATATATATATATCTTATACACACACACATATATATATATCTTATACACACACACACATATCTTATACACACACACATATATATATATATATACACACACACACATATACGTATGTGATTATCTGCTATTACAATTGAACAGATTGTGTGCATAAGTGTGAACATATAATACTGTCGCATCTCTCTATCTTTTTCTTTCTCCCTCTCTCACTTACATGTATACATATCTATATAATGTAAGCAGAGGCACAGAGATGACTGTGTGGTTAAGAAGTTCGCTACACAACCACATGGTTAAGTGTTCAAACCCATTGTTTAGCGCATTGGGCAAATGTCTTCTACAATAGCCTCGGGCTGACCAATAAAAGACGTTTAGAGGACGGAAATGTTCTGAAGCTCGTTGTGTATATATGTATGTACGTGTTTCTGACACCTACATCACTGACCAACCGGTGTTTTCTTGTAACGTATTGGTTCGTTGACGATCGCTTATCAGAATGTCTAAAGGTAGTCTAATGGTAAAGGTAGCGTTGTTTAAACTGGCCCTCTGACATGCCTACATATGTTTCCACCTCCTGCAGTTGATTTGGTTGAGTCGATGTAACTTCAGCCTCATAGATGACTGTGGGTATGTTACACTGTTGTTGAAGAAGGCATGCTTCTGACCTTCTGCAAGACCATCAGGGTTGCGGAGAGCTCTTGGGATTGGTGGTGATGTGGGCTGTCATATTTTTAGCACAGGAATATCAGAGTTTCAACCTGTGTCTATTGAAGATAGATCTGAATTTATGTTCTATGGAGAAGTATTTGTCTAGGAGTGCCAAGAATTTCTTACCTACATTGGTTCTAACTCTGAGTGAGAATCGTGGACAGAACCAAATTAATTTTGTTATTTCTATTTCTCTTTCTACTGGTAGTGTGATTAGGAGGTAAGAAATGTTGGCTAACGCAGTTTTATAGTAAGGTGCCGCTCTGTTAAATATGACCTTGTTAGAAGAAATATTAGAAATCCTTAAACTGATGTTTTTAATGAAAGTTTTAAAGATGGTAAGGGGGTGACATGAGTCCTTGCGTATATAAGATAACTTTTCACAAAGTTTGTGGAAAGGTCTGAATGTGTGTGAGCGAAGGTCTAAATTGATGTCCAAATAATCTACACTAGTTAGATTTGTGGCTACGGTGATCTTAATTCTAACTCATTAAACGTAGAAAAAGAGCAAGGTCGTGACCGCATTTATTGCTCGATAGGGTCAGACCGTCGTCGCGGTATAAAACTGTTGGAAGTCCGGGAATCTGACTCGCAGCGTATCGAATATGTACAATTCAACCAAATCTCATACATCAGCACTATCGAATGATTCCATTGAAAGATCGAATAGTTCGGAGGTAGTTGATTATTTTGTTTAGGCTACACCATTACTGAAGAGGAGGGTCTTTCTGGAGTGTGTAATGATCTGTCTATCTAAATCGTGGACGGCAGTATAAGTTTTGGTGAAGTCCAACACTTTATCCAACAGGGTCACCGAAATCGACGAATAGAAATCAACAATGTCGAACTGGCTGGATTTAGCCTTGTTGGTGCTGAAGGAGGTGCTGATGAAAGAATTTTCTTCCAATGGTCGTTGTCTTAATGTATTGATATAGTTAAAATTATTTTGGGTCGATAAAATAAAGTACCAGTAATGCACTGGGTAATTGCTGGCCTTGTGCCTAACGTAGAAACAATTATTTTTTAATACCAGAAACTGAAGTTAGAGATAAGATGCGAGTGGAATGCTCTTGTATTTGTTAGTTTTGCTTGTATTCTACCCTATAGAGACTATATAAGTTAAACTATATATATATATGTGTGTGTGTGTGTGATAGAATTGTTACAGAAGTCAAATATGTTATGAGAAGCACCAAGGTTTTGACCAAAACATATTATTCATAGTCACAGGGTAGGCATAGAAATAGAAAGTAGATGATTTTATGAGTGAATAAAATTGTGAAGAATATACGTATTTTTGTGTCCCCCCCCCCCCCCCCCGCCCAAGTATAGCTTTCCTTCACTATATATTAAGTTATCATTGTAGCCGTTTAAACTGCTCATTGTTTAACCCTACGGAAAAGAAATGCGGTTCCATCTTGTACATTAGCTATCTCATTTGTGTAGAAAGCTGACTGCAAATGAACTAGCGAGTAAACAACCTATTTTAAACCGAGGCTCAAATGTGTTTGTTTTAAATAATCAGATTTATTATCCACTTCATTCATTTAAAAAGTTAGCTGGTTTTTGGGGGGCAGTTATCTGCTTTACAAAATTTGAAAATAAACGAATAATGTCTTATTAATATTCCAAAGGCATACGGATTTCAAACTTATAAGTTTCATCAGAGCAATGTTAAATTTAAAAATTAGTAGAGAATTATATGTTATGGAAATCAGATATGCAAAATAATTTTAATTCAAAAGGATGTTTATAGTGCTAAGCTGGTCACACAAATAGCTTTGCACTTAAATATCGTGTTTGTTTTTTTCAAGTTTTTATCCTTGGGTTTATGATTAATTCGCATGAATGAAATCATATCAGATTATAACAAATCAGAAAGGAAATTGTGGTGCTTCCATTCCTCTTTGAGGGAGATTAATGAAATAAGTGAACCAGAAGCAGGCTTTATACGCCACCCAGTATATACGTCTATGGATTAGATCTAAATATTAGTACTTTGAATCGAACAGTTTCATAGAACCACAAGTGATCTCAGATAGATTGCTATCACAATGTTTAAGCTGCTTAGTAGATATTTTCTTAGGTGTTTCTTTAGATGCTGTTGTGGCTAGATTTGGGATAATTATTTGTTCTACCAATTTCAGGGCTCTTGAACAAACTAACTGATTTATTTTTACTTTTCAGAAAGTGAGATTCAGTTCAGAGATACATTGCCTTTGGGCTTTAATTATTGCATAGAACCTATTTGAAAATATATTGGAATGATAAATGAAATATTTTAAAAGTGTAACAAGGTGTATTTATATAAATAAGTTATGAGTTGGTGTACTGAATTATACAAAAAATTCTCAATTCAGTGAAATTCCCTACACTATAATAATTGTTAGTGGTTCTAACATTTAATAATTAATTTACAATCTTTGGGAGAAATCGGAATTTCGTTCACATGTAATGGGAAAACTACGGATATTTTTCAGCGTAATATATTGCAGCTAAGCTTGCTTCGATAAGGTGACTATACCTTTTATATTTAGAAAGAGAGTTACGAGGATTGTTGGTGAGTACAATTAGCATAACTGGTGATGGAGTGATGCACTGATTGCCGCATGCAACATGATACAATTATGTATATCTGGATGCGAACGTTTAAAATCTATTTGAAATAAACAGTTAATCAGTTTGTAAAATAATCTAACCATTTCTTTAAAGATGCAGATAACATTAAAATCAATAGTAAAGTCCTAGAAATTGTAGCTGCTACAAACTAAATATAAATCCAAACCAAGACCATAATTTCAATTTACTAGTCTCAATTTCCTTCCCAGGACTATATGACACTTGCCTAAGGAGCCTTACATTGGAATCAAACTCTAAACCACATCATTGCAAAGCAACCTCCTAGCCTTACAACCGCACCTGTGCCCATATTTTCAATATCAGAGAAAAAGAATCAAACTCACACATCACAAATATCACACAGAAGCTAACAAGCAATAAAAATCATTGTGCAAAGATAACAACAATACTTAATACGGGATTGGTGCACAACAAATAACTTTTTTTTTTTTTTTTTCAATACAGAGAAATCAATAGCTATATTTTTCACACCAGGCCTTGCATAATAATGAAAGCAATTCACACCTTACATAAACAATATAGTAACATCTACAAATTCTCAGAAATACTG
>OZ024743.1:149432527-149465027 GCA_964016885.1 Eledone cirrhosa
TATATATGTGTGTGTGTGTATATTTATATATTTATATATATGTGTGTATGTACATACTTACATATTTATGTATATATTTGTGTGAATATATATATGTATGCATGTGTGTATATATATGTACATATATATACATGCATGTATATATATATATGTGTGTGTGTGTGCACATGCACATACATATATACATGGGGTGGAGTTCGGTGCGCATGCGTATGCTTATGTGTATATATATGTGTATGTATATATTATGTATCTATGTATATATGTATGCATATATTGAACAGTTTTCTATTAGAGCTGGATATTTTGTTCTATATGATTGCAGTACAAATCTTTCAACAATCACACATAGTTAGATAGAATTGGAAAACTAAACTTCATGGAACTTGTTTAAGCAGAAAAGACAAAAAATTAAGGAATAATTTACAAAATGTTTTCAGGAAAGTGTAAATAAATGAACAAAAATAGTGCATGAAGTTGTATTTCATTTTTACTTCGTTTTTGTTTTTTCGTTTTTTTTATTGTTGTTGTTAAATATACAGAAATGAAGTTTTGAAAGAATTATTGAAATTGGGAATAGCATTTAAGGTGAAAAATATTGCTGACTAGAGACTCATTTAATTGTAATTAACAAATAAGAATGTTGGGGAAAGCTTTTCTCCCACCTAATCATTTTAATGTTAATATCAAAAGTATACAGCTTTAAGGTTTTAGGGGCCTTACATAAAAACATACATATATATCAACCTGCAAAGGATGAACGAATGTGTATGCCATTGTGTAGTACAGAAATTTGAGACAAATCTCCCTGAGTTCTGGAACCACACCATTCTTCTGTAAGGAGTAGTAAAACTTCCAGTTATTATTTGCTTTGAAAAACATATTGATTCTATTATTAATGAGATGTGTGGTGTGTCTCTCATTGTGCCTGATCAAATTTAACAGAAAATAAAATGTAATCACAATGCCGACATCATATTTTATTAAGGATACATTGGACAATGTAGTTTCTGGTAAAAAAAAAATTAATAAAACAACAAAAAGCAAGTTGTCTGTCATAGGTTGATCAAATCAACACCTCCTTCATCACTATCATCACCATCAACTACAAATACCACTACGATCAACACAAACATTTACAAAAGTCTCAGACATAAAAGAACAAGGGAGTCAATGAAGTAGTTTAATCTCCTAGAAATAGCAGCTGAAGCTAGGACACATTACACAATCAGGGGCAGTGAAACTGAGGAGAGGGAAGGGAGTCATTTCCCCACCCGAATTATTATATTTTTCTCCCCAAACTACCAAAATACACATCTATTTGTATATGCGCTGCAATTTATGTACATGTTATGTTTATTGCATATCAAAGTTTTCTGACCATTTTAGAGTGCAAAGAGCTAAACTAATCACAAATTTACCAAATTTGTCCCCTCCAATCAGAAATGTTTCCAATGCCCCTGACTATGTTAATTGCAGGAAGGTTAGAACTGAGATACCTTTCATCATATCTCTGATCAAAGAGGGCTGAACTGGGATTAAACACCAACAACACAAACATTCATGCTATACATTATTTACATTAATTCCATATAAAGCTAGCTGCATCACATCGATGTTGTTGTTGTTGCTGTTGTAGTGGTTATTTAGTCCTAATTCAGCTCTGATCAAGATAACCTATAATCAAAAGGCATTCCAACTATGATCATCCCATTTTTTCAGGTACAGTGTATGAAGGATATCGGTATAGCAATGTGCTCTTTTGTTTTCAGCATGGTAAGAATGAACTGAGGGAAATATAGTTGCTATTTCTGCAAGTTGAGTGAACACATAGAGTCTCCCTCATTGGTTTATTACTCTCTTGTTGGTCCAGACACATATCATTTTCTGCTGTAGTGGTTACTATTGTTTTGTGAAGGCTCATGGCTTAGTGGTTAGGGGGTTTGGCTCATGATCTTAACATCATGAGTTTGATTTCTAGTGGCATGTCGTGTTCTTAAGCAAACACTATATTTCACATTGCTCCAGTTTACTCAGCCAACAAAAATGAGTTGTACCTGTAATTCAAAGGGCCAGCCATGTCATAGTTTGTGTCCTGCTGAATGTCTCTGAGAACCATATTAAGGACACATGTGTCTGTGGGATGCTCATCTACTTGTATGTTAATTTCATAAGCAGACTGTTCTGTTCATCATCATCCTCATCATCATTTCATTTTACATCCGCTTTTTCCCTGCTTGCAAGGGTGGCTGTTATCTAATGTATTTGGACATTTATCATCAGACCTGACTGCAGTCCACAAAATCTGTTGCAGTGGCTACTGTTGTGGTTACTGTTGTAGTTGCACTTTTTATTGTACAAAAAGTACCCAGTTCAACCTGTAAGATGGTCGTGTTAGTGATATGACAAAAAGTGCCCGGTTAAGCCTGTAAGGTGGTTGTGTTGGTGACACACAAAAAGCATCCAGTCCACACTGTAATGCGGTCATGGTGGTGTCCCAATAAAAGCACCCAGTCCACTGTGGTCATGTTGGTGATTTGATATAAAATACTAGGTTCATTCTGTAAGGTGGTTGTGTTGCTGACATGACAAAAAGCACCCAGTCCACACTGTAAAGTTGTTGGTGTTAGGAAGGGTATCCAGCCATAGAAACCAAACCAAAATAAAGATCCGTATTAGCAAGACATGGTCTCTTGACCTGACTTGTCTCATAATGTGACAACCCATCTAATCCGTCAAGTGTGGAAAATAGACATTAAACGGTGATCATGATCATGATGATGAACTCTGGGCTTCAGTCAGTTTGGCTTAAGCACTGCTATGTTACAACTGAAGCCAATTAAACACTTACAATCAACAGACAGCGCCTTCCAGCACCCTGACATATGCAACTATATGAAATCCAGTTATTGCTGCTGATGTTGTCGTTTTTTATCCCTAGATCAGCTATAGTTGAGCAAACCTATGATCAAGATATTCCAGCTGTGTCCCTGATGTCTTTAATTTCATAGCTATATCTTTGACCCCATTGTCCAATAGGTCCTTCCTTTTTTTAAGATGCTAGGATATAATTTAAGAATGAATTGCTTTTTATTTATAGAAGGTCTACTTATAACATATCTAGTTTATTAATGTTGCAGGCAAAACATGGTGAAAAATAGTGTGTGAGTATATGAGCAAGTGGGTGGATGAATGAGTGAAGGAGTGAGTAAGGGAATGAGTGTGGGTGAGAGTGTGTGTGAGTGTAAATGTATGTGTGGTTAAGTGTGTGGGTATGACTGAGTGGGTGCAAGGGTGAGCAGGTGAAAGAATGTGTGATTGAATGAATAAACCAGTGTGTGTGGATGAGTGAGTGAGCTATTTGAATGAGTAGAGTGAGAGAATGACTTAACTCAGTAATGATTTAGCAGAAAATATATTCAAATTTTTGTAATATCTTTATCAGTGGATTGATTGTTGTGAGAATTTTCAATAAACTGGAGCAAATATTTTATATTTCAATATGGTGCAGTCATAATGTAGTTTCCTACTTTTCAAGGATGTCTGGCTAATGTGGTTTCATGTGGTACAGGATGTTAAGAATTAACAAACATCAAAATAAACCCCATTAATGAAAGTAAAATACACATTCTATGCATGGCTTAAGTGAAAGGTCATTGCCTAAAGTGAGAGATGTAGTAATGTAATTGATTTGTTTATTTTATTATCTAATTAATAATATATAATTGAATTGTGATAGAGCCCTACTTAGCTATTAATGATACATATTTATTGTTATATCAACTTTTTGTTTCATTATTATTTTATAATAATAATAATAATAATAATAACAACAATAAGGAATAATAATAATAATAATAATAATAATAATGATGGTGATGGTATGTCATTAAGTATTAATGCCTTTCATTGTGTGCCAGGTTGTTGATGTAAGATGAATGGTTTTGATAATTAAATATATATAATAGATATTATTATAAAATGATGAAATAAAGAACCGAAGCAATTATAAGAGCATATATATGTATGTTTCAATGGTTAATATGACTCTACCACTATGTAACTATTTAACCACACATACACATTCATTCATTATTTTGGCTTTCTCTCTTCTGTTAAGCCTGAAACAATTCAAATTAACTACACTTGACACAAATCTGTTCAATCCACTAGAGAAATAAGTGTAATGCATAAATAAGAAGTATATTAATATGTTTATTAATTAAAAAAATATATTGTTACATATTTCTGTGTGTAAGAAGAAAGCATTGAGTTTTGCCATCATCATCATCATCAACATCTTCATTTAACATGCGTTTTTTCTGCTAGCAAGTGTTGAGAGTAATTTCAGATATACATGTAGATGATGAATGAGAACTAAACTTAGAATCAGTGTACACCATCAAAAGACTTTTTAATATAGTTCTTTCTTATACAAAGAAATATTTTGCAGTTGACTTTAATGGCAAGTCCATCAGTTTTTTGTTTGCCTAAGGTAGCCCTTCACTTTTCCATGCATTTTCCACTCTAACAAGCTCTTGTAATAGTACTTCCAAGGCTTCTTGGTGTTAGTAAGAGAAAGTTTACTATTACCCCTACCTAGAAGCCAGGCCTACCTGTAGAGAGAGATCTATGGTTACATCAAAGACATGGCAATACAATGCACCCAGTACACACTGTAAAACGATTAGCATTAGGAAGGGCATCTAGCAGTAGAATGTATCAAGTGAGATATGATCCCTAATCCATCTAGGAGTATAGTAACTCCAATAAAATACTATCCTTGTCTATATTGATCCAGTTAAACTAATGGAAGCATGAGAAGCTGATGTAAAAGGATGATGATACCATTTTTCAGGCAGAAATAAGGATTTAACCAAATGATGCAGCCGAGAAAAAGTTTGGAGTCAAGGAATCGTGCATCACCAGAAAAATTAAGACAACATACAATTGCTGAAAGGAATTGGGCACATGGTGGCAAATACTGACTTCTGAATATAAGAAAATAGTGCCTACCTCTACATGGTTAATTCATATTGCTAGTAATAGCAGCCACATTCATACATATTACATGTTAATGCTTTAAAAAATTGGATACACTAGATATGTAGCACCAGATATACAAAAAAAGGGGTGATTATGACTGGAAATACCTTTGGTCATAAGTCTTTTGATCATGTTTGATCTGGGGCTAAACAACAACAATAACAAGGGCAAGTATATACCACATAATTCTTTTTATCTTCCAGTTACAGTCCATCACCATTGAGTCTACTAGCTAAACTACCAGGATAGGTTAAATAGATATTATTTAGAAATTTTGGTAGGAGTCACACAAAAATTTGGCATTAAAACCTAGATATTGGATACAAATGTACAGGCTTGAAATTATTTCCATAACAAACTCAGATACAAACTATATATATTTTCAGCACTGGGTTTAAAAAATCTGAGTTGTTCAACATTCTTCATGCACAAAATAATAAAAAATATATAATGTACAAACTATGTAGAATAACTGTAGAAGTTTTAATTCTATACTTGGATAATCTGATGTGTAAGAGCTGAGAGGAATTAACAACACACCATGAAACACAGATAATGACTACAATAGCAAATTCCCTCAACAAAATATACCAACTGTTTCAACATTAATTGCATTGCCTCACATGACCACTGTTACCTATCTTGAGGGTATATGTATGTATATATGGAGGCACATGGCTTAGTGGTTAGAGCATTGGCCTTGCAATCGATAGGTTGTGAGTTCAATTCTCAGACTGGGTGATGTGTTGTTTCCTTGAGCAAGGCACTTTATTTCACATTGCACCAGTTTACTCAGCTGTAAAAATGAGATGATAGGGACTGGGGTCCATATCATTCCACTGCAAAGTGGTTGTGGAGGTGCCACAGCAAAAAAGCACCCAGCACTCACTGTAAATGAGGGTTGTGTTAGGAAGGGCATCCAGCTGTAGAAATCAAGCCAGAATCAGTTCCCGTCCCACCCTTGCAAGCAGGGAAAAGCGGACGTAAAATGATGATGATGATGTGTTTGTTTCGTGTATATGATGAAACAAAGAGATGCACTTACATGTGTATGTCTATATGTGAGAGAGATTATATTTATGGTGCAAACAAAAGCATAAATGTTAAAAGGCGGGCCTGAGAAGACTGGAAGATTAGGAGAAGCAGAGAGCTATAGTAGACATTTAGAATAGATGCCAGGCCTCAGGTATACGAAGCTAGGAGCAAAGCAAAAAGAAAATAGTCTGTACATGTTCTTTGATGTAAGTATCAGATTTGTGAAATGCTTTGGATTGCAAAATAGGGTGCTAGAGATAATTATAATGTCATTGAGAAGAATTACATCTAGAATGATAGTGGGGTATTTGCTCAAAAGAAAGAGACATTGAAGCACTGTAATGACAGATTGTTGAATGAGGAAATGTATGGGAAGAGGTGGCCTACTCTAAGTACATCAAACAGAAGATCCGGTCATTAAAGGGGACAGCAATATAATTAGATAAAGTGATTAAGGATATGTAGATAGAGTACGCAGCTGGACCATCGAGTTTGTCACTGAGATGCTGAAAATATCTGGTACTAGCCACATCTATAGGCAATCCAGTAGAAGTTGCTATCATACCCAATGATTGGTGGAGCAACATCATTGTCAACTGCTACAAAGGCAAAGGAAATGTGCTTAGAGAATGAAAATTATAGAGGTATCAATTTGATGGATATCAGAACATAAAAGTTACTGAAAAGGTTGTTATTATAATAGTACAACTGATTAGAGACAGAATTAACCTCAATGCAATGCAGTTTGACTTTGTGCTAAGAAGAGGTACTACCAATGCTCTCTTCCAAATGCAAGATAAATACATAGGTAGATATAAGCCTTTCTCTCTAACATTTGTTGACGTTGAGAAGGCCTATGATAGTGTATTACACTCAGATATCTGGTGAGTGCTAAAGAAACTAGAAGTAAATGAATGATATGTGAAGCCAGTGCAACCCATGTACAGAGGGGCAATGAGGGTAAACAATAAGTACAGGGATTAATTTAGCATGCAGTTAAGAATCCACTGTGCTCATTCCATAGGCTTCTTCTGTTTATCATAGTCCTCGAGGCCATAACAGAGGAGCTTAAGACCAGCTGTCCATGGGAATTCCTCTGAGCTGATTACCTAGGGCTTATTTCTTTTTCTGTAGATTAAGCAATAAGAACTAGGTCATACCGACTCTCTTTTACTCAAGCCTTTCATTACCATATCTATGGAGGCACATGGCTTATTGGTTAGAGCATTGGCCTTGCAATCGAAAGGTTGTGAGTTCAATTCTCAGACCGGGTGATGTGTTGTTTCCTTGAGCAAGACACTTTATTTCACATTGCTCCAGTTTACTCAGCTGTAGAAATGAGATGATAGGACTGGGGTCCATATCATTCCACTGCAAAGTGGTCGTGGAGGTGCCATGTCAAAAAAGCACCCAGCACTCACTGTAAATGAGGTTGGTGTTAGGAAGGGCATCCAGCTGTAGAAATCAAGCCAGAATCAGTTCCCGTCCCACCCTTGCAAGCAGGGAAAAGCGGACGTAAAATGATGATGATGATGAATATATACTACTAAAACTGTGATTGCTTACTTGCTTGTGCATAATGGGAAAATACTTTAAAAGAAAGTTGACCCTGAAATGAGAATACAAATGGAATAAAACAAGTTTCGCGTAAATCAAAGCACGGGTTCCTGAGATATGGAGTTTTCTGGGTACCTTCATAAACAGAGAGAGAGAAGGATAGAGAGAAAGAGATGGTGGTTGTGAGAGAGTAGATTGAAAGAGAGACATAGAGAGAGGGAGAAGAGACAGAAGGAGAATGGAAGAGAGAGAGAGAGCTGATGGTGTTGTTGTGTATATATATATGTGTGTGTGTGTCTAAGGCCAGTGTATATAGATCAGACACCCACATCACATATATATACACACACATATATATATAAGTATATAAATATATATATGGGCCTTCCAATTTCATTTTACATTATATACATGTCTGTGTATAATTTAATTATCTAAAAATTATTTTTAAATTATTTTAAAGAGAAAGTGACCCAACGAGTCATGGGTGGTCTAGTTTATAATAAAAGACACTGCCTATAATGTAGTAAAAAGAACGTTTCTCATTAACAAACTGCTGTCAAAAACAAGTTAAAGGTTTTATATAAAATGACAATAAGGTTGGGTAGAAAGATATAAACACTTTAAAATATTCAATTTAGCATTGTAGAATCAAATGGTTTAGTATCAAATGGATTACACTGCTTCTTTGGAGTTTATTCAAAATAAAATTTTATGTTGAGGAAAATATAACATAGTATATTTTATAATATATAGGAGAGTAAATTTCTTCTCAGAACAATGAAAAGAGAATTTCAGTAAAACAAGCTGATTTACCCAATCCATTATTCTATCTTTATTTTCATTACAAACTTCTAAGTTTTATTTATTGATATATGTTACATTTAGAGACAGTCATTTTCATATTTACATGAATCTTATACAATTCTGACCTTAACTTGGATAATTCTGAAAATATCAAACGGCAATTTATAATTTTGTATAATTTCCATTGGGTTAAAATCATAATCTTTATTGTTCTTGGCAATATTTACCTGCTATTACTAACTGGAGCAGACGTTATCATTTAGACAAAATATCTACACTTCTCTATAGCTATAAAATGGAGCTGAAAGTCAAAGATAAAAGACACCGCTAGCAGCTAAAAAGACAATGATATAATTTAAAATGCAGAAATACACTCAGTGATACAAAAGTGTGTAATAGCCTCTGTGTGATAACCAAATATTCACTATTGATATTCTATTAACTTTTTCAGTTAGCATTAGGACTGTTGTCTTTAGCCCCAAGTCAGTCATCCCTTATCAGACTTATGATCAAAGCTGTTCCAGTCATGATCAGGCCATATTTGTGTAGCTAGAATTACATTGTTCAATGTTTCCTTCCATATTCACAATAGTGTCGTGTAATTTGAGGGAGATTTGATACTATCTCTAGCTTCCACCTATCTTTCTTCGTTTGTTAGCATCATAGAAATTTTGTAAAGTGGAGATAATATTAGCTGAATTAATAAAATCTCTAACTGGTATTTAGTGGTCGTTAAGTGATAAATGAGTATGCTAAACTACCCTGCATAGTTGCTGAGATACTAAAACCACCTGGCATATTAGGTTACAAGCTATCTAGATGTATAATTAATCAAGTAGTATAGGATGGTGTCATACCCAATGATGGGTACAGCAATTTCATTCTAGACTGCTACAAGAGCAAGGGAGATGCACTATAGAGAGGTAACTACAGAAGCATCATGAAATTTACTGAAAACGCTATAGCACAACTAATTAGAGACAATGTCAAGCTGGATGAGAAGCATTTCTGCTTTTTGCTGGGTAGGGGTACTACTGTTCTTTGTGAAACAAATTCAGAAATGATTAGCTAAGAGTAAACTGCTGTAGTTGGCTTTTGTGGATCTGCAAAAGACTTTTTAGAGTTTGACCCATTCTGTAATCCAGCTCATGAAGGTCATGAAAGCCATATATATAGGTGCAACCAACAAGTTGCCAATATGTATAGTGACAAATTTGAAGGGCTGGTTGAGGGAAATGCATGTAGTACATCTAGTAAAGTGGTTGGTGATATGAAAGGCACCAGAGCTGTAGAAGCTATACCAAAAAATGGTCACAATGACTCTTCAGTTGTGTCAAAGGCAGGAGAATCTCTTTAGTGTTGGTGACACAAGCACAGCCAGTACACTCTGTAAAGTGGTTGGAGATAGGAATGGCATCTATGCATAGACAACTGGTCAAACAAAGGGTCAGGAGGACTCTTTAGCTGTGTCAAAGACATGACAACCTCCTTAGTGCTGGTGATCTATATGATAAATACACCTACTGCATTCTCTAAAGTGGTTGTTGATAGGAAGAGTATCCAGCTATAGAAAAACTGCCAAAAAAAGCTTGATGTGGGCCTTTAGTTTGTCTGAGTATATGTTAGATATGGCAATGTATATAAACAAGGTGTGGGCCCCCAGCCCATCTGAGCAAGCAGCAGTGCGGATTAAGTACTGACTTTATCTGTGATGACCCATCCAACACTCGATAGCAGGGAAAACGGACATTAAATGATGATAATCATTATCCGTTACAGAGTTACAGGACTGTGTAGTTAAGATGTTTACTTTGCAACCATAAAGTTTTGAGTTCTATACCACTGCATGGCCCCTTGAGTGAGTCAGTGTTTTCTCCTATATTCTTGGACTGACCAATATGTGAACGAATTTGGTAGAGAGAAACTCTTTGAAAGCCCATCATATCTATCTATCTATCTATCTATCTATTTATGTGTATATATATATCGATGTTAATGATGATGATGTTTTGTACATGTGTGTGTTTGACTGTTTCCAATATATTTGCTTCATATTTGATACCACTTTCACAGGCATGCTTGATTATGTTTTCCATAAACAATATGTCCTGTGGCTCAACAGTTCGACTTGAAGATTAGTTCCTCACATAAAAAAACTACTATATGATGATGACAATGATGATGGTGATAACAATATTATTTTTTTTTATTATTTGATAGAAAACGAAGTCAATTAACTACTTTTCAACAAGAAATGTTGGAACTTTCTATTCAGAACAAAATTGTGAATGAGGGAACGAAAGATAAATTTATGAAGCTCTACATGTTCAGAAACAGAACAACTAGAGATTAACACTATAAAAAAGAAAAAGCAAAACTTTCACTTTTTGTTAGATTGAGCTATAATGGTGCAACTGGAGATTCTCAACTGGTTATGTATCTAGGGCATGTGAACCTGGTGAAGCCCATCTCGTGATAAGACTGAAGCACAACACTGCAAACTAAGAAAGTTTTTGTCAATTATATTCTCTGTTGATATTTATAGCAGTGTACTTCACTGCCTGTACACACATATTTATGAGAGGAGAACACAGATGCTCAAAATTCCTTAATACATCATATATACTATTAACCACTGCATGTCAGAGTGTATAATATGGTACTCAACTGGCATATTGAAATCTCTGTATATATTAAACCTAGTCATCCAACCTACTATTTATGTCTCCTCAACCAGGGCTAACTTGGTGATACACAATTTATTTGCAGTTTGGAGAAAAGATCATCTAAAATTAAGTGATTCTACCATATGAGTGTGTGGTTCAGAAGGTTCCTTTAAAACTACATGCTTTTAGGTTCTATCACACTACACAGCATATTAAGCAAATACTTTCTACCTATGAGTGAAATTTGGTAGATAGAAACTGAGTGGAAGTCCATTGGAGGAATCCTGTGTTAGACTTAATGTATACCAACACAACCTGATTTTTTAATGTTTTTAGTATTTGAACCAAGTCTGCCATATGCAGACAATATTTTTTCTTCCTCCCACCAATCTCAAAATCCCTGGAATGGGTTATGGGCACTAAACCTCTTCCTATTAGTCATTAGAAAAAGAACAACAAAATTAATTATTTCTACCATAGATACATTTCATAGGTGGCAAAATAGAAATGATCGATAATTCAGCTAATGGGCCATAAATCTATGGAATTAGTCAAGTGGGACTCTTTTTCTGCTGAGAAATAAATAAAATATTTACTTTAATTTTTGAATTGAAACAATAAGCACCATAAATATATTAAAGAGAGTTAGACAACCTTAATTCCCCATAGTAATTGATAAGAAAGAGCCAACTATACATTATTAATTACAGTTAATTAACTAGTACTATTTATTTAGACACCCCCCCCCCCCCCCCCCCCCCCCACCACCACCACCACTACCACCACCACCACCACCCCACCACCACCACATGATTCAAGTTATTAAACAGTTGTTGTAAGGAGATAAAATGACCCAATAAAAATGTTGTGACAGAAGAGGGAGGGATATAATTCCTAGTATTCATGACTATTAAAGAGCCCTTCAGAATCAGAATCATGTATACTGTATAACATAACTTAAATTACTGGGTGGGTGAGGGAATCTACAGTCAGCTTTTTCCATAATAACATCTCATAAGTTTTTAAAAGTTCCTTCTCAAAATACTTGAAAAAGTTTGTTTTTTATTAAAGCAAAAGAAGAAAAAATAATTTAAGGGACCGTAGAACTAAAAAGTTCTTTACATACAGAGTTTGTAAGTTTTTAAAGTTATTTATGGACAAAAAAAGGAGAAACAGATACACACACATACACGCAAAGAATAAAAGAAACGGGCTTACATCAAAATATAATTTCTTTTCAAAAAATGTATTATTTAAGATTTATGACTTATTTAGAAAAATGCATAGTGAAGATTTAAGAGTTTTTATTCTTTTTTATTTCATTTTCTTTTTATAAAAACATCTTCTAAGATCTAAAAGTTATTATAAAACTTCATCTTCATGTTACTTAGAAAGAAAAAGTTTGCAACAAAATGCAAAATATATTTGTAAAAAATAAAAACAAAATTCTCATAAACACACATACTATAAATGAAAAAAAACATTAACAATTACTGCTACTACAGAGATAAATATTATATACAAACAAGCAAGAACACAAGAACTTGATTGAGAAGTTATTTACAAGAAATGTAATGTTTGAGTGAAAAGGACAAACTTTATAGAAGTATCAATTATTTTTTCATTAATTTTTGTAGAAAAAACAATCCAATCTTAATGGGAATAAGTTTATACATTAATTCATCATAGTAGTTTTGTAAATATCCAAGATGAAGATGTATACATTTTTTAATATATGTACAATACATTACATATCTCAATATAAAATATAATAAAATGTATTGTATTGGGTGTATATTTCTATAAATATATGTATAATATATATATGTATGTATAATATATATATATATATATATATATATATATATATATATATATATATATATATATACACACAGAGAAAGAGATGACAAAATATCAGACAAGGCCTTGTGGTTAAAGAATTTGCTTTTTAACCAGATAGTTTCAAGTTCAGTTCCTGGATGGTATCTTGGGCAAGAGTCTTCTACTCTATTCACAGGTTGACCAATGTCTTTTGAGTGAAATTTGGTAGATGGTAGCAGTGTAGAAGCCCACTGAATATCTATCTATCTATCTATCTATTTATCTATCTATCTATATTTATATCTATCTAGTTATCTATATATATCTATATATATATCCACACTGTAAATGTGGTTGGTGTTAGGAAGGGCATCCAGCCGTAGAAAACCTGCCAGACAGTCCTATACGAGTGAGACATGGTCACCCGACCAATCTTGCCTCAAGTAGGACAATTCCCATCTAAACCCATGCTAGCATGGAAGATAGACGTTAAACAATGATGATGATGAGTTCGATACTCGAGATTTATCCTTAATAGGATATCTCAAAACGCGAACGAAACCCAGGGTAGGGACATAATCACGGTAAGAGTGTGCGCATTTCTTCTAACTTTAAATTAATACCTAATTGTGTATGGTTGACGGTATATTTAGTCGATTTCTACATGCTCTTGAAATGTTGGGTAAATATTCTATTGCGGTCGGCCGCGAAGAGGCTGCTTTCGTTTATTTATCAAATATTTCTTCATAGGAGCCTTTATTCTATTTGGTCTAATTGATTTTTTATGTGGTTAATTATGCTAATTGGGAGAGGAAATAGTGTATATATTTTATCAAATGATTCTATGGACATAATTTATGATATATATATATATATTCAGTGGGCTTCTACACTGTTACCATCTACCATATATATATATACTGTAAATGCCAGCATACAAGTCAACATTTGGAGCCTAAAAATATCTCTCCAAAACCAGGGGTTGACTTGCATGTGGAATATAAAATGTGAACCTTTACCACTGAGGGTAAAAACAGTGAAACTGCTTGCTTAATACTCATTCTACACCACTTACCATAGCTCTGACAGCTCACCATAATTATTTCCTATTGAACCTCATATTTAAGACAATTTAATGTAATATTTATGAATGGCAAGCGCATCTAGAGCTTGAGAGATAGCACTGCCTTATTTTTAGGAGGGTGGGGTCGTCTTATCTGGTGAATATAGGCCTAAACCTGAATTACTCCATACAATTTTAGGGGTTGACTTATGTGCCGTAATGATTTGTACTCATATGCGGTATATATATACATGGAGGCACATGGCTTAGTGGTTAGAGCATTGGCCTTGCAATCGAAAGGTTGTGAGTTCAATTCTCAGACCGGGCGATGTGTTGTTTCCTTGAGCAAGAGACTTTATTTCACATTGCTTCAGTTTACTCAGCTGTAGAAATGAGATGATAGGGACTAGGGTCCCTATCATTCCACTGCAAATGTGGTCATGGAGGTGCCACGGAAAAAAAGCACCCAGCACTCACTGTAAATGAGGTTGGTGTTAGGAATGGCATCCAGCTGTAGAAATCAAGCCAGAATCAGTTCCCGTCCCACCCTTGCAAGCAGGGAAAAGTGGATGTAAAATGAAATGATGATGATGATGAAATGATGATATATATATATATATATATAACTAAGCAGATTGACAAATATGAGATCAATTTGTCAAAATAAGTATTATCGTCAATATGATTGACTAAATCCCTTCAAGACAGTGCCCCAGCATTGCTGCAGTCTAATGACTGAAACCAAAGAATATATCATCATCATCATCATCATCATCAACGTTTAACGTCCGTGTTCCACGCTTGCATGGGTTTGGATGGGGGTAGTCCCACTTGAGGCAAGAGTGATTGTCTTGCTCGCATAGGACTGTCTGGCAGGTTTTCTACAGTTGGATGCCCTTCCTAACACCAACCACATTTACAGTGTGGGTCTGGGAGGTTTTTACCGTGTTGCCTACACGGCCACATTACAGCGTGGACTGTGTGTTTTTTTGTCGTGACACCTACACGATCTCATTTGTTTCGGCCTGGATGGCGCGGCACCAACATAACTTTACATAGAACGGGGTGGTGTGGATGGGTGGGGGTGGTGGTGGTGGGACGGGGTGTATTTTGTTAGAGATGCCTACTGGCTGTAGTAGGTTTTACTATGTATTTAGGTAAGGCGGGTCTTCTCTGTTACTGAGTACCGCCAAAGGTCTCGGTCCAGTGACATTGTCTTGGAGAGGTGTAAGTGTGTGAGGTCGGAGTTTATCAGCTCGTCCCAGGTTTTTCTAGGCCTGCCTATTCCGTGGCTACCGTCTATCTTTATTGCCCTGCACTTTGTTATACAGCTATCGACTTTCATGCGCATCACGTGTCCATACCAACGTAGCCTTCTCTCGAGTAAACAACATCTGATCCCTCTTATTTCTAATTTTTTCCTTAGTTCGTTTATGCTTTGCCGTTCACGTATATTACTGTTACACATCCACCGGAGCATGCAAGCTTCGTTCCTCTCTAGTCTGCGTATATCCTCTGCACACAATGCCCAGGTCTCACTGCCATGCAACATTGCTGTTCGTATGCAGGCATCGTACAACCTGCCTTTCATTTTTAGGGAGAACCCTTTAGCAGCTAATAGTGGTATAAGCTCTCTGAACTTTTTCCAACCAGTTCTGACTCTAGCTACTGTACTTCCAGAGCACCCTCCCCCACTGCTGATTTTATCGCCCAGGTAACGGAAGCTGTCCACTATTTCTATAGAACCCTCTGCGCAATTGAAAGAGCTAGTATTTTGTGGGCACATGCTGCTACTTATTGCACCAGAGCACCGGCCACATGTAAAATCTATGTTCTTAGTTAGCTTACCTGTGATCCCACTACATCTTTTATGCACCCATACTTTGCATTTAGGACATAAAATGGAGTTTCTACCTACGCCTTTCCTACACACCGAGCACGACCATTTCCCAGAAGGGACCGCCGCCTTATTTTCTTTCCTACAAACTAGAACTTTAGTCTTAGCCAGGTTAATTTTAAGTCCTTTTGATTCTAGGCCGTGCTTCCATGTTTGGAATTTCTTCTCTAGCTCGGCCATTGATTCCGCTATGAGTGTCAGGTCGTCTGCGTATAGGAGTTCCCATGGGCAGCCGGTCTTGAACTCCTCTGTTATAGCCTGAAGGGCAATAATAAATAGTAGGGGGCTGAGAACAGAGCCCTGATGGACGCCAACTTTTACGCTAAACTCTTCACTATATTCGTTGTTAATTCTAACCTTGCTGACTGTTTCTTTATACATGGCTTGTATAGCCCTCACAAGCCATTCGTCAATGCCTAGTTTTCTAAGAGCCCACCAGATAATGGAGCGTGGGACTCTGTCGAAGGCTTTCTCCAAGTCGACAAAAGCTAAGTAGAGGGGTTTACCTTTAGCTAGGTACTTCTCCTGTAGTTGTCGTAGAATGAAAAGAGCGTCTGTGGTACTTTTGCCTGACACAAACCCGAACTGCATTTCATCTAGGTCAATTCTCTCTCTGATTAGTTGCGCTATTACTTTTTCCGTGACCTTCATGACCTGGTCGATTAATTTAATGCCTCTATAGTTACTCCTATCTAGGGCGTCTCCTTTACCCTTATAACAGTTAACGATGATGCTGCTATGCCAGTCCTTCGGAACAACCCCATTCTGTACGACTTGGTTAACTATGCGGGTGACCATGGTGTGTCCCACCATGCCAGATGCCTTCAGCATCTCAGCAATTATTTCCGAAGGCCCAGCCGCCTTACCCGTCTTCATATCCTTGATTGCCTTACTTATTATACTCCCCTCGACTAACACTGCTGGTCCTTCTATTGGGTGGATATGGGGGAGACTGTCTTTCTCCCATTTATTCTCCTCATTTAGTAGCCTTTCATAGTGACACTTCCAAGCTACCTTCTTATCAGCGTCGGTGATGGCAAGTGTGCCATCATCGTTAAGTACACACTTCTCCCCGACAATATCACGGTTTTCCTTGACGCATTGCCTAGCAATCCTGAACACCTCACGTTTTTGGTCCTCGCGTTGTAGAACATGCTTGAACTTTCTTTCCTCTGCTTCCCTTCTTGCTAAGTACACTTGTCTCCTAGCTTCCCTCCTGGCCACTTGATAGACTTCTCTACTTCCCCCATCCCGCCATACTTTCCAAGCCTGCTTTTTGGCCTTAATTGACCCCTCCACCTTACTGTTCCACCACCATGTTACTCTCCTCCTGCCTACAGGCCTGCTCCAGCCACAGACTTCGTCTGTCGCCATCAGCAGGTTTGCTTTCAGAAATTCCCACTGTCCCTCTATATTGTCCGACTCTAAATGTTCTTCCTTACTGTCGAAAGCATCAAGTAATATGCTTTGAAATTTATTTCTGGCTGTGGGGTCCTTTAGCTTCCATATTTTTCTCCTGAGGATAGTCCTCTTCTGCTGTCGAGTACGTCTCGTCCTGACTATGAGGTCGCTAATTATCAGTCTATGTTGGGAGGTGCATTCTTCATGGGGGAGGGATTTAGTGTTTACAACAGACACTCTGGCACGTCTTCTGGTAAGGATATAATCTACCTGGCTTGTGTGTTCCCCAGATCTATAGGTGATCAGGTGATTGTCACGTTTTTTGAAGTTAGTGTTACAGATAGTTAGGTTATTTGCATCACAGAATTCCAGGATTCTGGAGCCTTCCTCATTTCTAGTACCAAACCCATAGCCTCCATGGATTTCGTCGTAGCCGTCACAATGTTGTCCAACATATATGTATATATATGTGTGAGTGTGTGTGTGTGAGTGTGTGTGTGTATACTGTAAATATGGTTGGTGTTAGGAGGGCATCCATCCATAGAAAACCTGCCAGATACAGTCCTATATGAGTGAGACACGGTCACCCGATCAATCTTGCCTCAAGTGGGACAATTCCCATCTAACCCATGCTTGCATGGAAGATAAATGTTAAACGATGATGATGATGATATATATATATACATACATATATATATATATATATATATATATATATATATATATATATATATTAAAATAACAGATTAAAGTTTAAGCAAAGAATCGCTGCTTTCACATTTAACGGGATCTTCTGAAAGTAAAAAAATCAATCCGTGAACGGAGAAGTAAATATTTCGAAAAACGTTGCAACCGAAGGAAGACAGGAAGACGATACTTTGGTTCGTGGAGACGTTCCCTGGTAATGAACGGGAAAAAACGAAGATAATACGTCATTATTTGGAGCAGTGAGAAAAATTACACGCAAAGACAAAACCACGTTTATGGTATAAATGAAGTCGTAGACTAAAATTCTATTTAGGAAACCGAATGATTCTCAGCTTCAGAGTTAAGAATAATGTAAATAAATTACAGAGGTTATTGAAATCAACAATAATTAAATATATACATGCACGCATCCAAATACGTACAAACACATGCATACGCGAAAACACCATAACACGCGCACACATACAAATACCCGCGCAACACCATACCTGCACACATATGAACGTATACACCAAATACACATAAAAATATTTTAAAAAATTATATATATGTGTGTGGGTGTGCGTGTATACATATAATTATATAAACGTATATAAATATACACACATAAATACGTATATAACGCGCGCACACACATACCTACATGTAAATACACATATGTTCGCTAAACGAACGTCAACCAAAACACAAAGTACGCATATACACACACTCTACATACGTGCAAACCCGCATACACACACAGACGCAAAATACACGTATACACAATAACCATATACACATGTACCAGTATATATAATACAATATATACACCTATAACAAATGCAAGCAAATATACGTACGAGAAAGTATACGTACTTTCACAAAACATACAGGTAATATATACTTACCATTACAATTAAGTAATGGTATAAACATAAAATATACTTAGCTCCCACATCAAGACGTAAAATATCCGCGTATTGTTCGTACTATCCGTTAGGGTATAATGTGGGGCTGTAATACAGGAAAGTTTTATGCAATTTATGTTTTTAGCCGAAATTGCCTCAGATCTTTTATTTAAGATGTGGTCATTGGCGTAGAGTATTTCCAGGTCTTCAGTGGCGCAGAGGTCACATGGTCTTTTATTTCCATTATATGATCTAGCCCAAACTAGGATCACCCAGTGTAACCTATATTGGGTGTGGTTGTCTTTTAGACTCCAGATATAAGCTGAAAGTGACGTCATATTCCTTCTTAGAGGGTTAAGAAAAGAATGGGTATGCATGTAAAGACGTTGCTTGAACCTATTGGCAGTTAACCCTATGTAGGCCCTATGGGATGTGGGTGTTTCAACCAATAATGACTTGTTACCCCATATATATATATTCATTTCATTCATTCATTTCATTTTACGTCCGCTTTTTCCCTGCTTGCAAGGGTGGGGCGGGAACTGATTCTGGCTTGATTTCTATAGCTGGATGCCCTTCCTAACACCAACCTCATTTACAGTGAGTGGTGGGTGCTTTTATGCCGTGGCACCTGCACGACCACTTTGCAGTGGAATGATAGGGACCCCAGTCCCTATCATCTCATTTCTACAGCTGAGTAAACTGGAGCAATGTGAAATAAAGTGCCTTGCTCAAGGAAACAACACATCACCCGATATATATATATATATATGAAATGTATGCTTACCAATGCAAATCACCATAATAACAATTGATCAATATAAATAATAGTCAAGAAAATTTGCTAAATTGCCCCTGAGGGTGCACCTGCAAGGCATTGAATCTCTCAGATGCTGAATGAATGCATTAACCACTATGCTAAAGAGTTGCTGGCTACCAGTTCTCTCTTTTTAGAAGAATTGAAGCCTGTAGCTAGAAGTGTAAACCAAGCAGTTGATAAGTTTAATGACATGGGTGTATGACATGTTCATGAGTTTCAAGGGTTGATGTAGCTGGGAAAGCTGGGTGTTGGGTAGTGATTGTTATCACTGAGGATCTCTCATGATAAATGTTTATTCTAAACATAGCTATGACTGCTTCAAAACGTTTAAACATCCGCTTCAGAATGAGAAAATACTTCAGCTCCCAACATCTGACCCTCTACAAAGCTCAGGCAAAATCCACAATGGAGGATTGCTCTCATATCAGGGATGGGGAATCTATCAGACTCAAGTATCCTAGACCACATCCAGATAAAGGTCACTTATTTGAATGGCATAAAGTTATTGACAAAATACTTCAGTTTCTGGTTGACAGACATTCTGTCTTCTCTCTCTACATCTTTTATTGATTCTTCAATAATCTCTGCTCCTTAGGATTCGTTGACCTTGAGCCACCTCTACTTAGGGACTCCTGCCTTATTTGGTTTTTTTTTCATCTCATCACCCATATTGTATTCAACTACCTTAGGCAATCCACTATGCCCAGTCTTTCCTCCTGAGAGTATTGTGCATTTGAATTCTCTCCCGGCATATGTCTTTCATACAAAAGTTGGTCTTCCACAATTTAAACCAAACATCAATAGCATCAATGTGATCAGTCTTGGAGAGCCTGCAAAGGTCATGAGCACAGCCCGTTTTTCCAGACCTAGCAAATAGAAAAAAAAATAGGAAATTGATTCCCAATTACTTTTGCAAAATGTTTTTTTTTAGAGATGTTCAAGTTCAGAATTTATAAAATAAATAGAACTAGATTTGCAGTAAATCATACCTCACCTTCTCTAACATCAATATAATGTGGGTTGTTACATCAATAGATGATATTGTTAAACTGCAAATTGAGACAATGAGAACACAGATAACTGGAAGTTAGAAGAATAACTCAAAATGTTCAAGACTACATAGTGGATTATCTAAAGAAAATCACAGCGAATGAAGAAAAATGACACTATCCATTTAGATAAAATATTTTGAATATCATGCAATCCTTGGTTTAACTAAAATAGAATAAAACAGTTTATTTTATTTCAGAAAGAATATGATGTTTAAATAAAGAATAACACTACAGAGAGAGATAAATTGATAATTGGAGGCAGAGGCAATGGTGGTGGCAGTGGTATTGGTTGTTGCAGTGATAGTGATGATGATTATGGTGATGATAAACACAAGTAAAAATTAGAATATACTGTAACTCATTAAAACAACAATGTGATAGCTATTACTTCATGTGTTGAAGCAATAACAACTCCAAGATGAAGGCTTCCATTATACCTAGAAACTATTTTTTAAAAAATTCAGATCCCTGTAACCCTTGAAAATACTGAAATGAAGGTCTTTGCTGAAAGGTGCAATCAAACAAAGAAATTCAGAACAAAATGAGTTAAGTGTGATATATGCTATACATAGAAAAAATAATACTCTGCTTTTGCCATTCTAATTATTTCTACAATTGTTTTCTAATCTTCAATATGTACTATAGAGTGATTTACTGTTTCTTTTCCTAATTGTTTCAGATTTTGGTGATTTTTTAAAATGAGTATACAGCCGTAAGTATGTGTTTTTAACTGAGCTTTAATGAATCTATTTATTTAACATTTTTAAAAAAAGGAAGAAAAAACGCTACTCTCAAAGGGGATAAACAAATTCTCAAGGATCTCTGGGATGAATTAAACACAAACCTCATTATTTCTCTCATCTTTATTCTTATAGCTGCAAAGAAATTTTAGCAGGTGAAATTAAAAGATGATAAAAGAAAAGAATGAAAAGAAAACAATAAGATGATTTAAACAAATAGTTAATAATAACAATGAGAATGATAATAGTAACCCAACATCAACAATAACAATAGTATTAAATTAAAATAAGATGAAACTGTGAAGAGAGTAAAAACAGTAAGGAGGAAAACCTTTTTAAATTAGTGTTTTTCAGAAAACAAAAAAATGTTTTGGACAATAAGAAATTTTACAAAGCAATTAGAGAGAGTATTTAAAAGCATATCATACTATAAAAAATATACCAAGAATACAAAGTTCTTTTTAGTTTTTTGTGTGTTACTTTTTCTGTTTAGTGCTGATTATCTCTAGGCCATAAGCAGTAAATTCATAAATTAAATATAAATTACACTTCCGGTGGCAAAACTGCATTTGTAAAAGAATTTAATCAAATATAAATTTTATTGGTAGGTTTCATTCAATCGATAGTTAAATGTACCTCTGTGAACACACAATACAAATATCATATGTACACCAATTGATTCACGTAAAAAATTACAAAAAAACAAACAAGCAAAACAAAAAGAAACATAGAATTCGAAAACTACTTCACAAGCAACCCATCTATAAGGGCAGTAATTCCAAATATAAACTAATGCTGAAGATGGCGCTAGAGCCAAATACACAAAATAATGCACCCAGTCAAAATAGAGGTGGCATAGCCTTCACAAGCCACATTGCAGTCAGATAATCAAAGAGGGTTGTAATTCCAACTAAAATAAGATGGTGGATAAAAAGGAATCATTAGCTCTGCTGCAGATAATATTTCTAGTGCTAGTGGTACATTAAAATATATCTGGTTCATGCAACAAGAAGTTGGTGATAGCCAAGGCATCCAGTCATAACAATCACTTCTTTGTTGCATGAACCAGATATATTTTAATGTAGCACACACATTCACACACACACACACACATATATATATATATATATATATATATATATATATATATATATATATATGTGTGTGTATGTATATACACACACAGATAAATCCACCAATTAATGGTAGGATCCAAACCGTATGAAGAACTCAATGTAATCCGTATGTAGAAGATGTCGTGAAGCAAAGTTTAAAATAAAAAATTTCAACGATATAATTCATTGGAAGCAGAGTCAAAATAGTACAAATAGTGAACACAATGAAATTAAACAAAATACGGGTAATACATAGTAAAACTCATTATTTTACGATCGTTTCTGTGGTGTATTTCTCCGTATGTTCATTCTTATGTAAAATATATTACAAATTATCAAAGTAAGAAAATATACATACGTCTTCTCTCAGACATAGAGTTTTGTTTATTGAAGAATATAAAAACATGTATGAATAAGTAACCTATAAGAACAAGGTTGAGATTGACCAATAGTAAAAATAGATCATTAAGCTGGTAATAGTAAAAATAGATCATTAAGCTGGTAGTAGTAGATGAATAAATTAGCAGTCAGGGGATGAGGTATCGAATGACCTTTAAGAAAAGAAAGTTTCGAGTGTAAAGGAATTTAGACAGATTGTATAGAAATTTCAGAAAAGTGTGGACAGTCAAGGAAGAGTAAAGCTGGAGGAAAAGGGGTGCAGATATCAGTGTGTTATATCCAGTAGAATAGTATAGAACAATCCTAAATATTTGTTATTTCTTTGTTCAAGGGGAATAATTTGTTCTAAAAATAGAACAAGTAGAGGAATATAGATGGAACCAAAGAAAAGTAAAAAGTAGATAAAAAAAATATATAGGTAAGAAAATAATAAAATGTGTATAAGTAGTGTATTGTATTAGAGTGGTCAGAGTGAAGTTTTACCTGTAGGGAATTTTATTTTCGAATAAGAAATCTCATTAATAATCTGGTTTTATTAATAGGTTTAAATGTATGTTGAATATAATTGTTTCTACTTTAGGTACAAGGCCAGCAATTACCCAGTGCATTACTGGTACTTTATTTTATCGACCCCGTAAGGATGAAAGGCAAAGTCAACCTCGGCGGGATTTGAACTCAGATCGTAAAGGGACGTAACTATGCTGGAAAGCATGGCGTCCGACCCTCTACCGATACTGCCAATCCACCACCCTATGGATGTTGAATATAATGTAATATATAGTGCTCATTAATAGTTAATTATTTAAAACAGTTATAGGGATGAAATATAGGATTGAATCTATGGAGTAATTCTAATAGCAAAAAATATATATACACACACATATATATATATTTTTTTATATATATATTTTCTTTTATATTTGTTTCTTTATTTGTTTAGTTGTATTTATAATACTTGAATGTCTTTCTAATTCTATGGTTACATGCAATAATTAAATCTTGTCTTTTATTTAAAAGAATGTCTTTAGTAATTTCAAAAATTTCTTGGGAACATAGTCCACACTCCTTTCTATTGCCCTGATAAGAAATGGCTCTCTTGAGAATCTTCCAAGTTAGGTTATAATTAATTTTCTTCTTTTTACAATTATTAACTGCTTCCGCTAAAGAAGAGGTATTAGCTAATCTTGTGTTTCGAAAACTGTGGGTGTGTGCATAAAATCTCTATTTAAACGGATTAGATGTGGATTCAATATAGGATTGATTAGATTCCTTGGTAGTAATTATACATTTATACACTATATTATTAATTTCCATTTAAGGGGCAATTACTTTTTACTCTACAATTACAACCGTTTGTACATAGGTTTCAGATGTGCTTGCTATATTCCCAATAATAGTGCTAGTATTTGTATTTACATTTTTATATGAGAGAGAAGGGTTTGCGGTTGGGTGGTCATGGCTCGAAGGGTTATTAGTTGGTGAAATTATAGGGGATATAGTGTTTATAGAATCATGGTTGTTTTGGAAGTTATTGGTCAGATTGGGTATGTAATTCTTAGTTCCTATTAAGGATGAGGAAGATGGTAGTTGGTTGTAGGCTGATGTATTGTGTTGGTGAGGTGAGTGAGTGGATGTAACTGGTGGATAGGTAATAATATTCTGGTTATGCGTTGTAGTATTATTATAGTTAGTGTGTTTGTCTACAGAATCGAACACTGCACCCTATGGCGCCCCTGGAAAATCTCTGACGAACTGCAACTGCAGATCCCTAGTGTGACTGCCCCCTCAACAGCGGTTGCAGAGTCTCAAGAGTGGTCTACAGCTGTATGGTCTCCACCGAAAGAGAGGAATTCGTGTATGTGGGTTCCACAAATACCGAGTTCAAATCCTGCTTCCACAACTACATCTGCTCCTTTAGACACAGAAGCAAGAGGTCCGCCACTAGTCTAGCTAAGAGCATGTGGAGGCTCAAGGAGGAGAACTGGAACTTCAAATTGAGTTGGAAAATTCTCCATTTGATCAACATAGGCCTGGAAAGACTTCATGCAAATATATCTTACTGTTGGCATTGCTTTATGAACTGGCTAGGGTATCTAGTTACTGGATTGGTCAATTAGTTGAAACGGAAGCATGTATGGACTGTTAGTCTATTTTTCCTTTTATGCTAGATTCTATTCACTTAGATACTATTTCAAATTTTAGATATTTATCCATAGACTAGCATTAAAGCCCGGCGTTGCTCGGGGTCAGTAAGTTAGGTTGCACCACCCATTTTATGGCAGCACTTTTTTGTCTGCCAGGCACTGGGTGAATGAATTGCATATCTGAACTGCCGAAGTAGGAGCTGCGCCAGCAGTGACAATTGTAGTTTCGCCTATGGATATTATCTCTGTGCAAAGAAGTGTTGAAATTTATTGTTTCACAGTACTTGCGCAACACGCGCGTAGACGATGCCAGCCGAACAACAGAGCTGCGATGGAGTTGTTCTGCATGGTTGTCTAATGTGTGTTTTCTAAATTTAAGACAGTAGGGAGTGGTGTAATATGGAGGAGAGTTAGCTGGTGTTTCCAGCAGGTTTAGTGATCACATAGAGGATATGTTTTCTAAATTTAAGACAGTAGGGAGTTGTGTGATATGGGGGACAGTTAGCTGCTGTTTCTAGCAGGTTTAGTGACCTCATAGAGGATATTATTGTGTATAGTAAATAAACTGATACTTCTTTCTTCCACGTTCGTTGAGAGGTTTTAAAAAAGATTTATCGCTATTTTTTTGTGTTGTTGAATAAATTTATCTGTTGCTTTTGAATAATTGTTGTTTCGTATGAAATGTAATAAGTTCTCTTTGTCATTGAAGTAAATAAATGTGTGACCGTTCCACACTCAAAAACAAACGTTCTCTCTCTCTCTCTCTCTCTCTCTCTCTCACTCTCTTCTCTCTCTCTCTCTCTTCGGCGTTCCTAAAGGAAGTTTGCAAGTTTAATCGTATATCAAAAACAAACGTTCTCTCTCTCTCTCTCTCTCTCTCTCTCTCTCTCTCTCTCTCTCTCTCTCTCTCTCTCTCTCTCTCTCACTCTCTCTCTCTCTCTTAAAGTTTGTAAGTTTAATCGTATATAAGAGAAGGTTGCAGCATGTATGTAGTTTTATCGAATTAATAGAGAGAGGTAATATGATTTTATTATAGGGGTAAAGCATCATGTATTTAGTTTTATCGATTATTTACGTAATTGTGGGTGAGTTTGAATGAAGTAAATAGTCGTTGACTTAAGTTAGACAATTTACAACATTCTTACAGACTTGGGTTTGAAATTGTGCAAATGTATAAACATGGAACATGCACACACACACACAACAACAACAACAACAATATGCCTTTTATAGATAATGATGGTGAAGTTCTAATGTAACTAAATATAAAAGAATTTTGAATTACTTAATTCATAGTCTATTTAACTTTATTTACGTTTTTACTTAACACCCTATGAAATGTCTTGCTCATTTTGTGCAGACAAGAACTAAAATTTTCCGTGAGAATCTCAGTGGTACAGAGGTCACACCCTATATATATATATATATATATATATATATATATATATATATATATATATATATATATATATATATATATAGAAAATGAGGTTTTTTTACAAAATGAAAGAAAAACGAGGTGTCCTACACGAGTGAAAGTATAAGGAAAAAAGATGAAATCGAAAATATAACGAGTCTTTTTTTATAAAAATATATATTTATTTGGTTCCTTTACCGGTTTCGCAGTTCTTCTGCTTTTCAAAAGTAGAATTGAGATGGAGGGTTTGTGGTTTTTCTCACACACACACACACACACACATATATATATATATATATATATATATATATATATATATATAGTTTTAATATAGATGAGATTCTACAGGACTAGAACTGTTTCATTCATTAGAAATCATCAGGAATGATTTATATATTTTATATATATATATATATATATATATATACAAGCAGAAGTGCCCGGCGTTGCTCGGAGTTTAATTGCTTTAAAGTACTCTTAATGATTCCACTCAATTATGATTATTGAGGCAAAGAAAGTAAATACGGGTAAGGAAGGAAGGGGGTGGGGTAGCGAAAAATTTCAAATGAACAGTGAATAAGTGGAAAGTGAGTACTAAGTAAGTTGTATGAAGAATGCACGTCAAATAGTAGGTCAAACCTGTAAGCCAAGCCCGTCTGAGTTATAGCACAAAAGAGCGTAAACAGGGGCGATAATTTGGAGCACACTGGAAAAAAAAATCATCAAAATCGGACGTTCCTGAAAAAAGTTTTCAGGAACGTCCGATTTTTTGTCTCATATTGCTAAAAACAAAGAAAAAAAATGACAAAAAGGACAACAATAAAATATAATGTCTTTGTTGTAATTCAAGTAAATAAATGCTTAAGCGTCGTTATGACTACGTTTGTTGTATAAATTCATCTGTTGTTTTTGAATATTTGTTATTTGATTTAAAATGTAATGGTGTAAAATGTAATGGCCAAATACTGATCGTTCTCCGACAGGTTTGCGGTCGTACCCCTGGCAGGGGAGACTTCTGGTGTCCTCCGCCCCAGGGTTACCTCTTTACTCACCACCATAGGCGCTGAGCTGGCCAGCCGCAGGTGTGAGCCCCGCGAGTTGAAGTGGCTTTTCCATCGCGTCTCCCTTGCTGCCCTCCGGGGAAACGCCTTCTCCATTCTGTCCGCCGGGGCTGTGGGTGGTCCCCATCGCGTACCGTTGTAGTTGTTGTATACATATATTAACTCACTTAGAAATTTTTTTGAATGAAATGTATTTAGTTTTATCGGCTTTTTAAGTTTTGTTATTTGATGCATGAGCGTCGTTATGACTATATTTGTTGTATAAATTGATGTGTTGCTTAGTTTTCAAAGTTTATGTCGCGTTTCTGAACGAAGTTTTGTCGCTGTTAGAGTTGCAGAGGAGATTGAGAGGGGAGTAGAGGGAGGGATGAACCTTTTAAAGAGAGTTGCAGCGTGTATGTAGTTTCATCGACTTTTTAGGGCAGTAGAGAGAGGGATTAAGCGTGTAAGAGAGAGGGTTACAGCATGTATTTAGTTGTATCGATTTTTTTCATAGCAGCAGGAAATTTCTGGCAAAGTTTATTACGCGTTGACCATCGTTGGTAAATTTGGAGCACATTGGAAAAAATCATCAAAATCGGTAGAGAAATGTGGAAATGCATAAAAATCATACACACACACACAGACAGACATCTTCCGTTTTATATATATAGAGATATATCATTATCATCATCATCGTTTAACGTCCACTTTCAATGCTAGCATGGGTTAGATGGTTTGTCCCATTAGAGGCAAGTTGAATCATGTTATTTTATTTTGCTCATATAGAACTGTTTCTGGCTAGGCTTCTACGGCTGGAGGCCCTTCCAAACATCAACCACATTTACAGTGTGTGTGCTGCGTACTTCTTGTTGTGACTCCTACACGACCACTTTACAGTGTGGGCTGAGTGCTTTTTGTCATGACTCCCACACGACCAATTTACAGTGTGGCACGGATGCTTTTTGTTGTGATACCGACATAACTTTACAGTGTGGATAGAAGTGGATGGTGTGGACTGAAGTAGGTGGGTGTTGGGGCGTGGCGGTGTATGTAAGCAGGTTTAGTGGTGAAGAGGTGCCTACTAGATGTATGTCTGACTCCCTGCGGATGGGGAGGCATGCATATGCATATACCTGTATATAGACATATATATATATGTGTACATATATATATAGAAGTGGTTACACAACAGTTAGTTCACCATATTGAGAACAATTGTTTCACCTTAGCGGATCCTCAGCTCGTAATGGTCATGGTTATACGGAATAGGAAGGACAACCGTATGAACGCGCATGCGCAGAAACGGTCACTTCACCCAAGCAATGCCAAACCACGGGCGAAAGGTGTAAGGGAGATAACTACGAAAGTCCGAAAAGTAGTTCTAGTTAATAAGAAAATTAGGATGTTGTTATTCAATCCGAAGTTTGTAGTTATGTAAAAGATGTTTCCAGACATGTGGACAACGTGTGAAGATTTCATTTCTTGAGTTTAAGAAATCGCTATTGCGTAATCTCCTTAGAATATTTATCCGTTCATAAATACATAGTCCACAAGACGGATTGACCCTTGCGTATGGCTTGGACTTAGTGATGACTTTCCACTGAATGGAGTAGTCTATACTTGAGTTCTTGAGGGACCATACGTAGATCATGAGTTTCGTGGATGATCGTTTTTCCGGGTACCTAAAGGTCGACTGATGGTTCAGGAAGCGTTCCTTAAATCGGCCCTCCGCCATACTCACATAGGATTTGACCTCTTGTGGTTGATTTGGTCGGTTGGAAGTGACCACAGCCTCATAAACTACAGCGGGTGTGTTGCATTGCTGTTGAAGGGGACAAGCTTCAGGCTTTCGGCAAGAGCACTCTGGTGGGGTGCTGCTTTTACGGATGTTGGTAATGTGGGCCTTCATATTCTTAGCGCAGGAGTACCCTAGTTTTACTCTGTGTCTGTTAAAGATGGAGCGGTATTTGTGACCTAAATTGTTGATTTCTATGCCCAGGCTACTCCGTTGTTGAAGAGGAGGGTTTTCCGGCAGTGAGCGATGATTTCACTGTCTAAAACATGAACGGTAGTGTAAATGGTAGCAAAGTCCAACGCTTTGTTTAACAGGGTCTCTGAGATCGACGGGTAAAAATCTACAATGTCGAATTGCGTGAACTTCGCTTTTTTGGATTTGAAGGAGTTAAACCACTTAATGACGGAGTCGCTGTTCTCCCACTGGGACAGGCTGGACTTGGTCCTAATGGTCTTAACTATGTTTCTAAGTATAGCCTTACTGAGTAGTCCCATTATCCGTGCGTACCGGTTTTAGTAGTCTACACGTGGGATTAGAAGTACCTTGTGATCCTTCAGGGTGACGACCGCCTCACGCTTAGCTAAGCATTGTAGCTTCTTATCTACCTTAAGGGCGGCGACAACGTCTTTGGATTCTGTATTGATGTCGTGGTAGGCCATAGGGTTAGCCTTCTTATATTTAGAGGTAATATCGTTGTGGGCCAAGTGGCTGTAAGTAGTGTTGTCGACTTCGTAAACATTATTGGTTTTGCCAGAAAGAACGAAAGGGTTATTGGAAGACCTATCCAATTCCGTATAACCATGACCATTACGAGCTGAGGATCCACTAAGGTGAAACAATTGTTCTCGGTATGGTGAACTAACTGTTGTGTTACCACTTCTACCTAACTCGTCCCATGGACTGAGTGCTCTACCACTACGGATATTACCTTCCAGTGTTCTACCTCTCTCTCTCTCTCTCTCTCTATATATATATATATATATATATATATATATATATAAAATTACTCCCTCGTCAGTGATTTGCCAACCATCATTGATATTTCATCGCATTAAAATCATATACCTCAGGTTGGTGCGAGCAATAACTGTTTCTCCCCTTCTCACTTCCTCCTGTTTGGCTAGTAGTGGGGTCTCTTCTTGCTCACATCTTACTCACGTCGGACGGTCAGTATCTTGATCGCTCATGAAATCCACCCAGCTTATGCTGACCGGATAACCATGTTGCTTGTTTATTTTCCTATCTTAGGTTTGCTTTTATCCTTCTATGTTGTTTACTTGTCTCACTCGCTTTACGCGATTTACTTGTCCCAATAGCTTTTTTTAGTTATTGCTCGCACAAACCTGAGGTATATGATTTTTAATGCGATGAAATATCAATGATGGTTGGCAAATCACTGACGAGGGACTAATTTTATCATATGTAACCCATGTGCAACCACACAGTATTCTTCTTTCTTCTCATGTTTTATATGGAAGCAGGGACTAGAGAGAAAGGGCCTCAAAGTCAACATGACAAAGACTAAGGTCCTTATAAGTAGACGAGAAAACAGAACCCAGATCCCCTCAGGGAAATGGCCTTGCTCAGTATGTAGGAAAGGTGTAGGTAGGAACTCCATTCTTTGCCCCAAATGCAAACAATGGGTACACAAGAGATGTAGCGGGATCTCAGGAAGCTTAATTAAGAATGTAGGATTCACATGCAGCAGCTGTGCTGAAACAGCAAGCAAACAGCCACAGGAAACAAGTACCACCAATCTCTGGGAGGGCCCTGTAGAAACAGTAGACAGCTTCTGCTACCTAGGTGACCGAATTAGCAACGGAGGTGGGTGCTCAGAAAGTACAATAACTAGGGTAAGAACGGGATGGAAGAAGTTTAGGGAACTACTACCACTGCTAGCTGCAAAAGGCTTCTCCCTCAGAATGAAAGGCAGACTGTATGATGCGTGTATCCGAACAGCGATGTTGCATGGTAGTGAGACCTGGGCGCTGAAGGTGGAAGACTTACGTAGATTAGAGAGAAACGAAGCCTGCATGCTCCGATGGATGTGTAACAGTAATATACGTGAACGACAAAGCATAAATGAATTGAGAGAGAGACTGAGCATAAGAGGAATCAAATGCTGCGTGCAGGAGAGGCGGTTACGCTGGTATGGACATGTGATGCGTATGAAGGATGACAGCTGCATAAAAAGGTGCAGAGCACTAGAAGTTGATGGAAACCGCGGAGTGGGGAGACCCAAGATGACTTGGGATGAGGTGATAAAAGCCGACCTTACCCAACTACACCTCTCAAAGTCAATGACACACGACCGTGACTTCTGGCGTCACGCAGTAATACAGAGTACCCGACCTCCCATGGGTACATGCTGAAGCATATAAACAATATGCCCCCCCCCCCCCCCCACCGCAAGGTGGTCGTGGAGGTGCCACGGCAAAAAAGCACCCAGCCCACACTGTAAAGTGGACGTGTAGGCGCCACGAAAAAGCACCCAGCACTCACTGTAAATGAGGTTGGTGTTAGGAAGGGCATCCAGCTGTAGAAATCAAGCCAGATCAGTTCCTGTATGAGCAAGGCATGGTCAGCCGACCAGACACTGCCCACAACAGGACAACCCGTCTAACCCATGCTAGCGTGGAAGAACGGACGTAAAACGGTGATGATGATATATATATATATATATATATATATTTGTATGTATGTATGTATGTATGTATTTATATGTGTGTGTGTATATATATATATATATAATTATATATATGTGGATATATAAATATATATTATGTATGTATGTATATATGTATATATATACATATTGTATATATATTTATATATAGTAGCATGGTTAATATTTGTGCATGTATGTATGCATGTATAAGCATGTGCACATTATATTTGTGTTTGCGTTGGTATAAAATCTACTTTGAAATATTTAGCAAAATGTTTTGAATAAGTAATAGGTTTATCCATTTATCGTTGATATAAAATATCATTACAAAACTGGCTCCATCTCAGAATTCCTTTTTTCTCTGTGTATATGTTTGTATGTTTATGTTTGTGATGTGTATGTGTATGTAAGTTATA
>OZ024743.1:149470027-149540027 GCA_964016885.1 Eledone cirrhosa
TATATCGAGTAATGTAAATGCTAAAGGGTTAAATTGTGACAACAAAAAGGACTTTTCTTTATCTTGTTGCATGGTAAATGCACATGTTATCTCAGCTGATGTCCCACATTCTTATCAACTGAAGGAAAAATTGCCAAATGAGATGGTGCCATTTCTAAAATATTTAAAAGTAGTTATATAGATGGAAAAAGTGTCATGAACAATGTGATGGACTGCTATTCAATCTACTTGCATGGAATGTGTACAATATAAACGTCTAAGCAGAGAAATCACACAAATAATGATATTGAAGCTTGCCATTTTGTTCCTACTGTTAGAGTACACTTAAAAGTTTATTCTGTGCTGGATTCTATACCCAAAGAACAGTATCTTGTTGATGCCCAGATATCTATTCTATGAAGTGATGGTTTTATGTCAAAGAGAGTTAAAAACTTTATTTCCTCAAAATGAATTCAAATTGTTGTTAGATTACGCACATAGGGAGATTGCAGATTATCATCACGATATTGTAAATAATCTTGGATATAAAGGAAATTTCCATTTTTGTGAACTTTTTTTTTTGTTTTAATTACATATATTTTCTCATGAAATTAAAATAAGTGGACTGAGAAAAAATTGAAAATATACTTAATTTAATAAAATAATTTATTCTTATCCTTATAAAATGATAAAAGTTAAAACAATTTCTCAGCATTAAATTTCTATATATTTCTACTTTTTCTACAAATATATCTTCTGACTAAAATATCTGTCAGTCAATCAATTTGTTTACATTGTATATGCGGTATCCTATCTCTCTATCTATATACATCATCATCATCGTTTAACATCTATTTTCAATGGGTATTTTCATGGGTAAGATGGGTTGTCCCATTAAAGGCAATTTGGGTCGGGTGACCATGTCTTGCTCATATAGGACTGTTTCTGGCTAGGTTTCTATGGCTGGATGCCCTTCCTAATGCCAACCACATTCACAGTGTGTGCTGGGTATTTTTTGTCGTGACACCTACACAACCAGCTTACAGTGTCGGCTGGATGCTTTTTGATGTGATATATATATATATCATCACCATCCTTTTTTAATCAATGCTCCATGCCTGCATGGATTGACTCAGTCTCTACCAGCACAACTGTCCTCAAATTTTTGCGTTCTTTCAACATCACCTCTGTGAATTTCAAGGATTTGAGATATTGGCTCTAATGTAGTACAACTGGGAGCAGACATGGTTCTCAAGCCACCAATGTGACTACATCCAATGTTGTGGTGGTTGAAGTACTTAAGGGGTGGGATCTTGGTTGTCCTACCATATTCATATATGCCTTCATTTTGACAGCCCACATCATTTTGGAGAAAAGAGAACCATTGATGGTTGATAATCATTCTGGGTATTTCAACTTTTAAAAGATGAATAACATTTTTTTCTGTATAATAAAGATGTGTGTACCTATTTCGAGTTTATAACTCAATATTTGATATCCACGGCTCCATGCATTGAGCTAATTTTTTAGTCCCATAAAACCGACTGCTATTTTTAGCAGCACGGATGGATATGAGACGAGTTAGGTGCTGGGACACACGTGCATTCAACAACACATGTTTCTCAGTCTTCTTAAGTATTTTGAAGTGGAAGGTACCAATTTCTGGATACCTGCAGAAGAGCACAGGAATAGTAACTTTCACTTAATTGTTGCGAAACAAATTTTAAAATTTGTCAAACAGATTTAAAGTTTGTCCAGGTATCATGGCCATTGCCAATATAGGTTTGTTATTTTTATTGATTTATTATTTTAAATCGAGACAGGCAAACCATATGTTAAATTAGTATTTTTTCAACCTAGCTAACTTGGTCATTTGCAATCCGAACACTTCTATAATTGTATAGATGTTCATCCCTCATATATTCATTTGTATTACACAGCTCAGAAATATTCCCTTCTTTGCGCTATTTAATTGTAAAAGACTCAATATTTGATATATATATATATTAAAAACTACCCGATTGAGTGCTTATTCGATTTGTGCTATCTATGCAATTTTTTGTATGATATACACATACTGAATTCATTTGCCAAAATCTGGGGAATTTTCACCTTGTGACTTACGCATGTGCTTTTACAAAGTTCTGCGTCACTCGCAAAGTTGGTTACAGAGCAAAATTACCTGTTGATAACGTGATATTCCTTGTTCGATCTTTATGCTGAAAGCTTATAGTTTTAAGCAGACAGTATTATTGATTTAGGTGTCATAGAAACCCTGCATTTGGATTTTACCATCAATTCCATTTGGGTCCAGGTCTGTTTTTATCATTTATTTTGTTTGACCTGTTTAGCTTGATTTGTTTTTTGGCTTAGGTGGTTAATGCTCTCTTAACCACTTTTTCAGTTTGTATGGCGTTTTAACATATTGTTTAGCTCTAGTTTCTTAACTATTGGAGCGCTTGCCAGCATTTCTACTATTTTGCGTTTCGTTTCGCTTTTTCTACCAGCCGAAATACGATTCTCACTAAATTTATATTTTTATATTTATATATATGCATATACATATATATATATGTGTGTGTGTGTGTGCACATGTCTAGGGTTCAATCGGGTGTAATCACAATTAGTAAGGTACTCAATACATTAGTAGAGTGTAAACATTATGTTTAATATAGAAATGCTCCTACAGGACAAGAACTGTTTCATTCAAAAGAAATCACCACGAAAGCCCTGATGATTTCTTTTGAATGAAAGTTCTAGTCCTGTAGAAGCCATTTCTATATTAAACATGATATATATATATATATATATATATATATATACTAGCTGAGGTACCCGGTAATACCCGGGAGTGAGGATATTCCCAGTTCCCATTAAAATGCCCAATGCCTCTCAGACCAAAAATGAAATCAAAATATAGGACAGATAATCAAAAGCGAAGACAAATTCATTTACGAAATAATAATTGTTTCTACTTTAGGCACAAGGCCAGCAATTACCCAGCACATTACTGGTACTTTATTTTATCGACCCCGTAAGGATGAAAGGCAAAGTTAAATACAAACAAATATTGTTAATTGCTTTGTTCAGGCGAAAAAATGTTTGTCAGAGAAGTTGAATGTTGCTATAAGGAAAAAATAGAACCCCCATTAGGGTGTCTTAATATTATTGAAATTTGCTGAAATTTTGTGAATAGGCATCATATCTTGTCATTTACCTATGGTTTAAATTTCATATAAATCGAAGGGAAACATTTCAGCAGGGGTTTGAGCCACCGGGGAACCCTTTGATTAAAATGAAATATACGTAAGAAATCAAACGGGCATGAGCACCACACACGTGTCAAGTTTCATCAAGATCAGTTTGGTAGTTTTTGAGTTTTAGGTTCACAAACAAATCCACAAACAAACACACACACAAACAGACAGAAATTGCCATTTATGTATATAGATATATATGTGTGTGTGTGTGTATGTGTGTATAAAGAGAGAGAAGCAGTCAGAGGGAAGGAGAGGATGTGAAGGAAAGAGAAATGAAGAGAGAGAAAGGAAAACATAGAGAGAGACAGGCAGAGATGTCTACATGCAGGTATGCCTTCAGTATTAGTCTGGTGATATAAGGAAGTATTTTAACAATGGGAATAGTTAAACCATTCATCTTACCATCTAATTATACTGTCTTATAAAGATTAGGATAGTTGAATTAGAATTAAAAGGTTTAAAGAGACAGGGGGAACAGAAAGGAAGCAAGAGGAAGAGACAGACAGAGAGAGGGAGGGACAGAGAGAGAGGGGGGTTGGGGAGAGAGACAATAAGAGTAAGAGGGTATAGAAAAGAAGAAATGTGGATATCTATAGTGGTTGGAAGAAGAAATAACTTGGTTTTGAAATCAAAACTGCTAGCTTTCTTTTGATTCTTCTATAATGTTCTTAAATCAAAGAGAGTTTTAAAAAAATGTTTCCAAAGTATTTGTAAGGATAAAAATAGGTTAGCTTATGTATGTATATATGCATCATCATCATCATCATCATCATCATCATCATCACTGTTTTACGTCCATTTGTGTCACTGCTTTTATGAGAGTATATTTGTATTTCTGATGTATTTTGAGCTGCATATGAAAAGATATCCAAATCTTCAATATTTGGCATTCAATGACAATCTAGGCCAATGGATGTTTACATACTATAAGTTAGATGATGACCTGCAATATCAATGTATACTGATAGCTCACTACCAAGTGACCCATACTAACCTAGCCACATGGCTCATAAACTGTTGCCATGTGACTGTTCATGGGACCTATACTAACATTAATCCTAATCCTAACTCTAAACCTAACCCTAATTTTAATTCTAACTTTCACTCTCATATTTCTGCACCTCTACTTTTGCCTAAATGAGAAATAAAAACACAAAACATATACTGTTATTAAACAGTATATATTTAATGTTATTAGCTCACTCTTTTTATCGTGCCCTGAATCACATACACTACTGAAAAAAAAAAACCTACACAACCCACTATACATATATGTGTGTGTATATATATATATATATATAAACACAAATATACATCTTAAAATATACACACATACACGCACACAAATATGTGTGTACATGTGTATGTATGTATATGTATATATGTGTATATATATATGTGTGTGTATGTGTAGCTATGTGTGTGTGTATATATACATATAATAATTGTTTCTACTTTAGGCACAAGGCCAGCAATTACCCAGTACATTACTGGTACTTTATTTTATCAACCCCGTAAGGATGAAAGGCAAAGTTAACCTCGGCGGGATTTGAACTCAGACTGTAAAGGGACGTAACTATGCTAGAAAGCATGGTGTCTGACGCTCTACCGATTCTGCCAATCTACTACCTACTATTATTATTATATACATATAATAATAATAGTAATAAACGAAAGATGTATACTTTATATCATCTCTATTTCTTTCTTTATATATATTTCAAAGATGCAAAGTTTTATGTATAACATAAAGCAAAACATGTTCTCCTCAGACAAAATATATAGAAAATGTATAATTTTTCCTGATAGGCTGGTAGACAGTTCGGTGACCACTAGGCATATGACTAGAAAAACTTCAGCATATAAGGGGATTTATGTGATTGGAAGAAAATATTACAGTTGGTTTTCATTGATTATATATATGATGCTATTGTTGCAACTCACATCACCCTCACCACTAATTGATTTGACAGACATCAATAACCCATTGATACCAAAAATTCTTTGGACAGAACCTAACAATTCCACAGACCTTTAGTGTTATGTAATTTGGTCAGTTGCTGTGATGCGATGCATATTGACTGTATGGCGTAAAGAGAACAAGGGAGAAAATGACAGTACTGCTATTTGTTTAGTCTAACCAAGCATAGATAAAAAAAAGCAAGGGTGATAGATAGATAACTGGTATAGATTACTAACAAGGACTGAACATAATAGAATCAAATTCCCTTTGTCACTGCCTCCGTATCTCTAGCTCTGCCCATCTTTCACTATTATAAGCAAATAGGGGCCCATGTGATGGCCACCCCATGGCACCAGTGAACAGAATAGAGGTGTTTCTCTGGAGGATGGTGAGTCTCCACTGCTACAGGCTCGATTGCAAACTTGTTGGAGAGCGACCAATATTTGGAGACTTTACCCTCTTCAACCTGAAGTGCAACAGAGCCTGGATTAGTTGGAAACTGTACCAGGTTTCCACAGGAGAAAGTGTTGCTGCATATGGCATACCAGTTGAGAGGTTTACCACCGCAGAATGGGAAGATGGTCATGTTGTCTGGCCTTTTGCTGCCCACTCAGTCGAGTCCTGCTGGCTCAAGCTGGGAAGGGAAGCCTGCAGCAACCAAGCCATGCTTTATGATTGTGTTGAGAGCAGCATGGCAAAGAAGGCAGCTGACACTGTAGTAACAGGATAGCGGATGGAAACCAAACAAGTCTATGGTGGATCTGTGGATCCATATCACTTATAAATCCCATTTGTATAGATATATACTTAGAATGAATAAACACCTCAAATGTATGGATCTTTGTGTGTATGGGTATGTGAGTGTGAATGTGAACCTTGTCTTTTTCTGTGTCCGTTTATTATTGTGTATATATCTACATATCTAAAAAATAGGTTTTTCAAAGAATCCTTGTTTTTTAAAATCCCTTGGCCAACGACCTATACCCCTACCCACAAATCACCACATTCCCCAACCACCAGAAAACATATAAATACAACAGTTTTACAAGGACAGTCAGCTTTCTTGATGATTTCTTTTGAATGAAACAGTTCTAGTCCTATTTACACTCTACTGATGTATTGAGTACCTCACTTACTGTGGTTATCCCTGATTGAACCTGGGATTCCCACAAACACACACACACACATATATATATATATTTGTTAGCAGCCAAAGCAGATGTCAAAACGACGATGATGATGATGATGATATATATATATATATATATATATATATATATATATATATATATATATATATATATAAATATATATATATATATAAAACTCACATATATAGATGTATTTATGCAGTTAGAAAGCAATAGCTTAGATAAAAATTATATCAAAAGAAGATTAAAAGAAATAATTCATTTTTGTCCAAGAAATAGTTTACAATATTCTTTGAAAACAGGACTTCTTATATTTGAGATTCCATATATTTTTGTATAAAATTAGAAGAATGTTTGCCAAAGAAATGATTGGTGCCTATCAATTATAAGGCACAGTTCAGTGTAATTATGGGAGGTAGATCACTTTAGAAATGTTTCAATCATAGATGGATTCCTCATTCTCAATTCAGCATTTTGGTCAAATCCAGATATTATTTCCTTTAAAAAACACTTATTACTATTATTGATTACACTTTAACAAAGCAGGCATTCTTCTTCTTCTTCTTCTTCTTCTTCTTCTCCTCCTCCTGCCTCTCCTCCTCCTTACAATTCTCCACTTGATATTAACTCACCATTGCCATGATAATACATACAGTCAATCCTCCTCCACATTCTCCTAACCATTCTTGTCATTCATCTCATTATAATTCTTTTAAATTTCTTTTCTCACTCTTGCCGTTTTTCATGACTACTACTACTACTACTACTACTACAACTACTACCACCACCACTACTACTAATACTACTGCTATCAAAATCTACAATGATAATAATAATAATTAGGCACAAGGCCAACAATTTTGGGGAAGGGAAAATCGATTAAATCAACACCAGTGCATTACTGGTGATTTATTTTTATCCATCTTGTAAGGATGAAAGGCAAAGCTAGCCTTGGCAGGATTTGAACTCAGAACGTAAAGGGACATAACTCTATGCTACAAAGCATAATGTCTGATGTTTTACTAATACTGCCAATCCACTGCTAGTCACAAGACAACCAATTTTTTTAGGGAGACAAAAACCAATTACGTTTATCTCAGGACTAGTTTTATTTATTGAACCCAATAGGATTTGAAGTCATAAACATATAAAGAGCCATAAACATAGCCACCATGAACTTTACTAAATCCATTCTGGTTCAGGGTGCATTATTCATGCCACCAGCACTAGGGAGGTTGTCTTACTAGACTTAATTAAGAGCCCTCTCCACACTTAGTTAGTTATTATTTTGAGTGTCTACTCTCCTACATGGATTGCCTTCACTATGGCTTATAGAGCCCACATCTACCCCGTGCAGTAGGTTTCAATCAGAGTTACTGCCCTCCTAGTTGGGTTGCCATCGCCATGGTTTGTGGAGTTCGCATCTTCCCCTTGCTGTTGATTTTAAATGGAGTCACTGCTCTCCTAGGCAGTCTACCTTAGTTTCAGGTATGGGGTCCCGAGAAGTAATTTGTAATTTGGGGTTTCTGCCATTTTATACAACCTGCTGTCACACTAGCTTACAAAACACTGCAACTGTCCTATGAACCATAATAATATATATACATTTTATGTATATATACATATATGGGAGGCATTTTAGTCTGTCAAGGCTGGAAGCTAAATCTAAGGCTCGCCAGGTACTCATCAGAGAAATGCTATTTGTGGATGATGCAGCACTGGTAGCACACTCTAAGGAGCAAAAACAGCACCTCATGAACAAACTCTTGTGTGTCTGTTAGGAATTCAGCCTGACCATTACACTAAAGAAAACCAATGTCTGGGCCAAAGTGTCAAGCATTCCCTCACCATCACCATCACCAACTATGAGCTGGAGGCGGTCCTCGAATTCATATACCTTCATTCCACCATCACTGACAACCTCTCCTTAGACCCCAAGATCAGCAGGAGAGGTGGATGAACAGCCTCCACATTTTCTAGGCTAACAAAGAGAGTCTGGGAGAACAGAAAACTAACTGCAAATACCAAGATTGCTGTCTACATGGCGTATGTCCTCAGAACACTACTTTACGGCAGTGAGACATGAAGCCTCTACTCCAGACAGGAGCGGTGTCTCAATGTCTTCCACCTTCATTGCCTGAGGCACATTTTGGATATCAAGTGGAATGGCCGGGTCACCAACACTGAAGTCCTCATCTGCACCAAGATACCCAGCATTTACACCCTGCTCAAACAGTGTTGTCTGCACAGGCTCAGTCACATACATCATATACCAGATGGAAAGATCCCAAAAGATCTACTATGTGGGGAACTGGCCACCGTTTCAAAGCTGAGTGCAGGAGGGATGTGAAGTCAATTGATCTGGGCACACAGAAATGGAAAAAGGTCGATAATGATTGCCCACAATGGAGATGAGTACGGCACAGAGGTTTGGAGCTGGGAGATGAGGAAATGAAAATGCCTACTCGAAAAAAGAACAACACCGTAGCACCAAAGGAGATCATCTACAAATGTAGTTGTTGTATACAGGACTACTACTTCCATGGGCCAGTACAGCCACAGCAGAAACTGCACCACCATCAACAGCTCTTCCTTGACACCCTTATCTTTTATACGGTCTATATTCAAGCGCTTTGGAATTTTGATTCCATTTGCTCTTGTTTTGGGTTTGATCATGAAGTTTCCCTTGGCGCGCACCAGACAATGGTCTGTCCAGCACTCTGCGCCATGCAGAACACGCACATGCTTGATATCCTGCATGTCACGTTTCTTCACAAAAACATAGTCGATCAGATGTCACACCTTCGACCTAGGGTGCATCCATGTTGTCTTGAACATATCATTTTGCTGGAACATCGAGCTTGCAATGAACAAATCTAATTCCACACACATCTGTAGGAAGAGGAGACCATTGCTGTTACATTTCCCTATGCCATGTCTGCCGATCACATCCCAAGTCTCATAATCCCTGCCAACGCGTGCATTGAAATCACCATGTACGACTGTTTTGTCTGATGAAGGAATCTTTTTGACAAGTTCCTTCAAAGACCTGTAAAAGGTGAATTTCTCGACTTCATTGGAATTCATCGTCGGGGCATATACACTGACAATGTTAAGGTAGCGATTGTACATCAGAGGAATTCTCATTGACATGAGACGATCACTGATGCCACTTGGAAATTGGTCAAGTGTCGACACGAAAGATATTTTTACTGCAAAAGCCACACCTGCCTCCCTTCTGCATCCTACTGCTCTGCCACTTCAGTAAAACGTATAGCCACTGGACATCTCAGTGATATTACCCTCTTCGTGTAGCCTTGTTTCAGATAAAGCAACTATATCCATATTGTATCGTCCCAGCTCTTTGGCAACAAGAGCTGATCTTCTTTCTGGTCGTGATTCTGAAGACATCAAATCTAATAAGGTGTTCCAGCGACCGATATTCATAGGTTTCAACTTCTTCTTCGCAGTGGCAGGATGACGACCGGGCCCATGCTGCGGTGCCATGGGAATCCTGCCGGGCCAGACCCTTTCACCGTCAGTTCCAGGGCTACGGCGGCGCAAAGATCACATGGTCTTTTGTTTCCATTATACGATCTAGCTTTAGTGTGGTTGACATTTAGACTCCAGATATAGGCCGAAAGTGACGTCATATCCCTTCTTAAAAGGTTAAGAAAAGAATGGGTGTGCTTGTATAGACGCTGCTTGAATCTATTGGCGGTTAATTCTATGTAGGCCCTACTAGACGTGGGTGTGTCAACCTTACATTTGTTGACAATATTACTGGATAAACATTTCCCGCATAGAGGGCAGTCTTCCCGATTCCTACAATTACAGTTAGTACTAGCTACTGGGTTGTTTGTGTTACTACAGCTAGGTAATTTGGCTAAATTTGATGCAGTGCTGTTATGTGCGAAGTTTGGAGACGTTGAGTAAGCTATTTTAACAGTGTTTCTATTAAATATTTTATTATATTTATTTTGCTATTGGTGTGGCCACCTCCATATTATATGGTGGGTTATACCAAATAATACGGCGGAAATCACTTCAGAACTCAACATCCAGGACCGGACCGAACCTCTGGACACTTTTTCTCCCCATTTTACACTGAAGGATCATAAACCCAATTTTGCTAACAACCCATCTATTCGGCTTATTAAACCTACGAAGTCTGATTTAGGTAGATTTAGTAAAAGAATTTTAGATAGGATTATACCCGAAATTAGACGCATGGCCCCTCTAGCCCAGTGGAATAAGTCTTTCGCAGTGATTGATTGGTTCAATATATATATATATATATATATATATATATATATATATATATATATATATATATATATATATATATATATATATATATATATATGTACATATATATATATATATATATCCAAGGAGTGTAACGTGAAGTTATTGTAGATTCACCCAGGTGAGCACTCGATGTTTAGGATCACGTCAGTAGCGAGGTGCAGAGCTAAACAGAATGTAATATAACAAATCGTCCATGTATTATATGTATATACGAATAAATAAATAACCCAGTTTTAATACATTTAATACATTATTTAATTAATTTACATATGTTTCATTCAAATACAGAAGGAGGTGGCATTTAATTCAACTGTATAGACATTGTCAAATTCATTAAATAATATAAAAAAAGATATTTATTTACCAATCACATGTTTTAGAGGCTCCAAACATGAAAATTCGAAAAACGTAAACAAGTTTTGCATGTATTAGGGATAACGTTATGTATATATAACATGTACGTCAATACTCATCTTTTTCCATTTATCTGAGGGTTCTAAACCCCATTATCAGGCTAATAATTCCTTTAGTCAAAATACGGTGAAAGCTATTCTATTTTCTAATTTCAAATCTACTCACTGTTTCAAAACATACTTACTTGATATATATATGTGTGTGTGTGTGTGTGTGTGTGTGTGTGTGTGTGTGTGTGTGTGTGTGTGTGTGTGTGATGAAAAAAGAAATGTTCGCTCTACATGGCTGAATACAATAAATGTAATCTGAGTTTTTCGAATATTAATAATTGTTTCTACTTTTTAGCACAAGGCCAGCAATTACCCAGTAATACCATTCGAATCGTTTGCAATTATACAAACAAGCCTCATTTTTTTTCATTATTTGAATGTGGCAAAGCCGGCCATTTATCGCTCGTATATAGGAAACTAACTGACCAGTCTGCTGATATGCAAAGCGGGCTGATCAGTGGATCTGCTAATATGCAAATCTGACTGATCAGCCAGTCTGCTTAAAAGCAAATCAGACCTATCAGTCACTGTATATTTTAGAAAATAGCATATATTACCCTAGCTCTGACAGTTGGCAGGTGAACAGTGAGCTGTACTGATGAAGGGTGATACCCAGAAACATTAGTGTCTGCAGTTCTGTTTACATGCCAACACAAGAGCAAGAATGAAGGGTTCATTCTACTGACATGGCTATAAAAATGAGGCTTGTTTGTATAATTGCAAACGAATCGAATGTTATTATTAATATTCGAAAAACTCAGATTACATTTATATATATATATATATATATATATATATATATATATATATATATATATATATATATAATATATATATATGTATATTTCGTTGCTTAAACCATTTTGTTTGTTACCCTAACGTCCCCTTTATTTACGTGTCCCAACGACTTTTTTTAGCCGTTGTTCGCACCAACCTGAGGCATATGGCCCTTAAAGCGATGAAATGCCTGGGACGGTTGGAGGGTCACTGATGAAGGACTCACTTTTTCATATGCACCACCATTTGCAACGGGCAGCCATCATTATTATCATATTTACACATAATTTTTCTTCTGCTGCTACCCGTCCGTTTCGTCCTTTGTACCTTTTACCCTTTCTAGCAGTCTCTCTCTCTGTTAGCCTTCTCCTCAACTTTCACTCACTCATTCTCTGTCACTACCTCTCCTCCTCCTCTTTCCTCCTCCTCCTTCAAGTTTGACCTGTGTGAAATTCTTTTCTCGCGCGTCCTGGCCAAGCTGGTATGGAATTTTTTTTCTCTCTCTCTTTCGTCTGCGACTTCACAAAACTTATGTTTACCGAATTCGTAGACCAGACCCCTTCTTCTTCTTCTTCTTCTTCTTCTTCTTCTTCTTCTCCCCCCCCCCCCCCCCCCGTTAGACTTGTGCGAAATTCCTTCCTTTCTCACATTTCAACCAGGTTTGATGGTCTTTTGTCTCTTGTTCACGATTTCACCGAGTTTATATTCATAGAGATCTGGGACTTGTCTATTTCTTCTCACTTTCCGTTGCTTAAACCATTTTGTTTGTTACCCTAACGTCCCCTTTATTTACGTGTCCCAACGACTTTTTTTAGCCGTTGTTCGCACCAACCCGAGGCATATGGCCCTTAAAGCGATGAAATGCCTGGGACGGTTGGAGGGTCACTGATGAAGGACTCACTTTTTCATATGCACCACCATTTGCAACGGGCAGCCATCATTATTATCATATATATATATATATATATATATATATATATATATATATACAGACAAACGCACGCACATATAAACACGCACGCGCGCACACACACACACACATATATATATGTATTTGTGAGTAAATAATAATATTATTAATATATATATATATGCATGTGTATGTCTACATTTATACAATAAAATACGCTATTTATTATTTACATCCAATTTTACGTATTGACATATGTTAAATGGGTCTATTGTAGTCTTTTGCTATCAGATATACAAAATAGAGACAGTCAACAAACACATTTTTTCATAGTCTTTTAAAATTGGTTATCATCAACAATTTTACAACATCTTATCTAGCCACTAACATTAAAAGTACTGTCTTATTGGACTAAGGTATCCCTCTACAGAGTATCAATTTTATTTTCACAACCACTGATCTTCTAGATAGATTACATTTGCTGTGGTTTGTGGAGTTTTTGTCTTCTTTGTTTCATCTGCCATTTTTGGCATGGTTTTTATGACTATTGCCAATCACTTTACAGTTTATAATGACTCCATTTTATTTGTCTAAAAGCAATAAACATGTTATCTGCAAGGTCTAAAAGGTCCATTCTACTCTATCAATTTTTATTTGGGGTTATTGCTATTCAAGTAAAGTTGCTTTGTCTATGCCCTGAGGTTCCATGACACCTGTGGAAGATTAGAGTTGATCACTTTTCATTTTCTGTTAGGTTTGTTGAGAAAGCTCACCTTCCTAGACATATTGCAACAGTTTAGATGCTATGTTTCTCCATAGTGTAGAAAGAATTTTACACTATGACTGAAAAGCCAAGGAACTCATAATGATACTCTATCTGGGCATAAGAGTTACCACCACTATATTTTACCATCTTGAAAAGGAAGAGTTACTTTGGGTAATGTAATCATAAACATGCAATGCTCAAGAGAAGAAAAGTATGACCATGACAGAAATATCTTTGATCATAGATTCCTCTATCAGGGATGATCTGGAGCTATTAACAACAACATCACAATCACCAATATTTCTACAATTACTCTTGCTACCATTACCACATATGTCATTGTTACCAGTAGTACCATTTTTATCATTATTACAATAAGAAATTCTCTGTTCAAATATAGAAGCTCAATCCCTCTTGAATTATACCCTGTACTGGATGCATATGCCATCCTGGAAATCACAAAAAGGCATCATACAGTATAGAAGAGAAAACCACATTGAAAGTGTAGGGGCGAGAATGCATCCTTACTTCCATTGTTCATTATTGTGAAGGTTTCTGATTTGTCACCATCTGATTTGAAACCACTTAACAACAGTTATGAACCTACCATGGCAACCAAGCTTTTCCATTATTTTCCTTAAGCCATCTCTGCAGATGATATCAATTGCTTTAGTCATATTGATGAATGTCATGAATAGGTCATTGTGCTGTACCTGATATTTTCCCTGGAGTTGGCCTGCATATATGTGTGTGTGTGTGTAGACACACACTCACTCTCTTACATACACACACACATACACACATATACATATGTAGATATATATATATATTCAAGGCCACAGACCGCTCAGTTGCACCACATCATGATTTCATTCACTTCCACACTTTACAGCGTGCACTATGTGTGTTTTAATGTGGCACCATCATTAATGAGATTACTGTTTTTGACATAACTGAAGAGGCTTCTTGACCTCTTCTTTGGTAAGTTTTATACTGTTGGATACCTTTACTAACACCAACTGTGTTATAATGTGTACTAGATGTATTTTCCTTGGCACCATCCCTAGAGACGTTGTCGTTAACTATGCTGTTGGGGAATGATGACCTGTCTCAAGTGAAATATATTTAAGGGGAGGAAGGGAGAGTAAAATGGATGATAAGTATGATGTCAAAGGCGAGTGACTATAGTTGAGTGAGAAATAGGGATAAGTATGGTGTTGTAATATATGTAACAAATGTGGTAAGATTTAAGGGATGATGTGAGGGAGAAAAGTGCTGAAAAGTATATCATGGGGGTATGCTGTGGATTTGTGAGGATGATAAAAGAGAGCGAAGATGTGGTGGTGATCTTGGACAGAATGTCAGGTACAGTGATGATGAGTATAGATGCTAAAGGAACTATACCTGATGTGGATAGTAGAGTAGGAGTACAGTGATTGTGAGAATAGTTTCTAAGAAGTGATGATGCAGTAAAGAGAAGGACACTAGATAAGTAGAAAGGGAATATGTCAAGTATGATATTATTAATGTGTGACAAATGTGGTGGAATTTAAGAGCGTGATATGAAAGAAAAAGAAAGAGGATCATGATCCTGAACAGAATGGTGAGGAGTACATTAATGGTGAGTATCATCATCATCACCGTTTTACGTCCGTTCTTCCACGTTAGCATGAGTTAGATGGGTTGTCATTTTGTGGGCAGTGTCCGGTCTGCTGACCATGTCTTGCTCATACGGAACCTATTTTGGCTTGATTTCTACAGCTGGATGCCCTTCGTAGCACCAACCTCATTTACTGTGAGTGTTGGGTGCCTTTTTCCATGGCGCCTGCACTTCCACTTTACAGTGTGGGCTGAGTGCTTTTTTTGCCATGCCACATCCACGACCACTTAGTAGTGGGGTGGAGAGCATATTGTCTATATGCTTCAGCTTCAGCTTGTACCTGTGGGAAGTCGGGTCTTCTGTATTACTGCGTGACGCCAGAGGTCACGGTCCTGTGTCATCGCCTTTGAGAGGTGCAATTGGGAAAGGCCGGCTTTTATCACCTCATCCCAGATCTTCTTGGGTCTCCCCATCCCACGGTTCCATCGACTTCTAGTGCTCTGCACATTTTTATGCAACTGTCATCCTTCAGACGCATCACATTTCCATACCAACGCAACCTCCTCTCCTGCACAGAGCATTTGATTCCTCTGATGCCCAGTCTCTCTCTCAATTCATTTATGCTTTGCCGTTCGCGTATATTGCAATTACACATCCTTCGGAACATGCAAGCTTCATTTCTTTCTAATCTGCACAAGTCTTCTACGCACAGCGCCCAGGTCTCACTACCATGTAGCATTGCTGTTCGTATGCACGCATCATACTGTTTGCCTTTCATTTTGAAGGAAATGCCTTTTGCAGCTAGCAGTGGCAGTAGCTCTCTGAACTTCTTCCACCCCGTTCTTACCCTGGTTTCTGTACTTTCCAAACACCCACCTCCACTATTAATTCGGTCACCTAGGTAGCAAAAGCTGTCTACTGTTTCTACAGAGCCCTCCAAGAGTTTTGTGGTGCTTGTTTCCTGTGACCGTTTGTTGCTTGCTGTCCTGGCGCAACTGCTACATGTAAAGCCTACATTCTTAGCTAAGCTTCCTGAGATCCCACTACATCTCTTGTGTACCCATTGTTTGCATTTGGGGCAGGGGATGGAGTTCCTACCTACACCTTTAGTACATACTGAGCAAGGCCATTTCCCTGAGGGGATCTGGGTTCTGTTTTCTTGTCTACTTACGAGAACCTTAGTCTTTATTAGGTTGACTTTGAGACCCTTTCTTTCTAGTCCCTGCTTCCATGTTTGGAATTTCTTCTCTAGTTCCACCATAGATTCAGCTATAAGTGTGAGATCATCCGCATATAGGAGTTCCCATGGGCATCCGTCATAAACACCTCTGTTATTGCCTGCAATACTATAATGAACAGAAGAGGGCTAAGGACAGAGGCCTGGTGGATACCGACCTGTATGCTAAATTCTTCGTTATAGCCCTTGCTAACCCTAACTTTGCTGACTGCTCCTCTATACATTGCTTGTACAGCTTTCACAAGCCATTTATCTACTCCTAGTTTTCTAAGAGCCCACCAGATTATAGCACGGGGCACTCCAGATCGACAAATGACAGGTAGAGTGGATTACTTTTAACTAGGTACTTTTCCTGTAACTGCTTCACAAGAAAGAGGGCATCAGTGGTGCCTTTTCCTGGCACAAACCCAAGTTGCATCTCATCTAGTTTTACCCAGTCCCTAATCAACTGGGCTATAACTCATTCCGTTATTTTCATGACCTGGTCCATCAGCTTTATACCTCTATAGTTTCCACTATCTAGTGCATCACCTGCTGCTGTACTAATCCTTTGGTATAACACCCTCTAGTATTACCTGGTTAACAATACGTGTGGTTATGGTGTGACCTACCGACCCAGATGCTTTCAGCATCTTGGCAGCTATACCTGATGGACCGGTTGCCTTCCCAGTCTTCTTATCTTTAATTGCCTTACTTACTACACTGCTGCTGACTTACACTGCTGGCCCTTCTATAGGGTCCATTTGGGGTGGAGTCTCTTTCTCCCATGCATTCTCCTCATTTAGTAATCTTTCATATTGGGTTGTCGCACTGATTTTTGCCTACAAGAACTCTCCATCTAGTCTCTTGCACACAGTATACATTAATTTCCTTTCGCTCTAGCATCTCTTCGATTTCTCCTGCTCTTCCTTTCATTGTGCTTACATTGATGGTTCCAACTCGGAGTTTTGGGAGAGGGTGAATTTTTGCGGGGGAGTGCGTATGCTACCTGTCGCTGAATTAAAGCTTCACATGGGTGCTTGGTAACTCACGGATTCCTATTCATTTATTAATTTGTGGTTTTCCTTTTATCCTCAGTTCATCCATAGATAACAGTAAAGGAATTCTTTGGTGCAGGGCTAGAAGGACAGTAGTAGTAATGGCAGAGATTTTTGGGGCTGCTGGTAAGGGCTAGAAGAACAGTATTAGTAGTAGTAGCAATGACAGAGTTTGTTGGGGCTGATAATGGGTGGGGACATGTTGCTAAGGTTTGATTGGTCGAATAGATTATGGTGGTGTGAGGGGGTGGGTGGTAGGGAATTGTGATATAGATAGCCATCGTAACATCGTAAACCTCAAAATGAAATATGTAGTAATCCATTTTGCTTTTCAGCAATCAAAAGTCTGTCTGGCTTCGTAAACCTTGAAATGAATGAATGAGAAAGAAGGGAGGTAAGGGATAGGGTATGAATTTCGTTGAGAGAGAGGGAGGGGGGGGGGGGCGATATAATAACCAACGTGATTTCCTTCGAAAAACAAAGTCGAAGTATATATACGTTGTTGGAAGCAAACGAAATGATAATAGCAACAATGATAATAATGTGAACAAGGCATTTGAAATTCGGAAAGAGGGGTACCTGTAGGGAAAATAACGTATGGATGTCTGGGATATAGGATGGAATATTTTATATGTATATATATATATATAAATAAATACATTATCGGAGGAAGCTTTTAGCGATACTCCGGCCAAATCCCAACTCACTCAACAAACATTAGGAAATAAGTGAGTATATTCCTAATTAAGCTTTCGGGGTGCTAACCAATTGTATTGTGTGGAAGATTGGCTGTATTATTTCATATGAGATATATCAAATATATCTCTTCCCAGATGGACGTCTCACACAAGAGATGTAGTGGGATCTCAGGAAGTTTAACTAAGAATGTAGGCTTCATATGTAGCAGCTGCGCCGGGTCAGCAAGTAGCAAACGACCACAGGAAACAAGTACCACCAAACTCTGGGAGGGCTCTGTAGAAACAGTAGACAGCTTCTGCTACCTAGGTGACCGAATTAGCAGTGGAGGTGGGCGCACGGAAAATACAATAACTAGGGTAAGAACAGGATGGAAGAAGTTCAGGGAGCTACTGCCGCTGCTAGCTGCAAAAGGCTTTTCCCTCAATATGAAAGGCAGCTGTATGATGCATGTATACGAACAGCAATGTTACTGGACGCTGTCTGTAGAAGACTTGCGCAGATTAGAAAGAAACGAAGCTTGCATGCTCCGATGGATGTGTAATAGTAACATACGCGAACGGCTAAGTATAAACAAATTGAGAGAGAGACTGAGCATCAGAGGAATCAAATGCTGTGGGCAGGAGAGGAGGTTACATTGGTATGGACATGTGATGCGTATGAAGGATGACAGCTGCATAAAAAGGTGCAGGACACTAGAAGTCAATGAAAGCCGCGGGGTGGGGAGACCCAAGAAGACCTGGGATGAGGTGATAAAGGCCGACCTTACCCAATTGCACCTCTCAAGAGTAATGACACACGACCATTACCTCTGGCGTCACGCAGTAACACAGAAGACCCGGCCGTCCCACAGGAACAAGCCGAAGCTGAAGCATATAGACAATATGCCCCCACATCCTCCCACTGCAAAGTGGTCATGGAGGCGCCACGACAAAAAAGCACCCAGCCCACACTGTAAAGTGGACGTGTAGGCGCCACGGAAAAAAAGCACCCAGCACTCACTGTAAATGAGGTTGGTGTTAGGAAGGGCATCAAGCTCTAGAGATCAAGCCAGAATCAGTTCCTGTATGAGCCAGACAAGGTCAGCCGACTGGACACTTCTCACAACAGGACAACTCGTCTAACCCATGCTAGCATGGAAGAACAGGCGTAAAACGATGATGATGATGATGATGATGATATAGGGTAAAGGGAAAAGACCCCCTTCAGTCAAAAACGACCATGGGATTTGCGCCTAGAAAGCTCTCCTCTGTGGTGCAAGTCCGAGCAAGGTTGTTTGTGGATGGCCAGCGGTCCTCCATTCATACCAGCCTCATATGCACACCAGCCTCCCATGCATACCAGCATCCCATGCCACCAATGTTGTCCAAGGCAAAGGCTAAGGCCGATACAACTTGGCACTAGTAGAAACAAGGCCCAAATAGGTTCTGTATGAGCAAGACAGGGTCACAATAGGATAATTCATCTAATCCATGACAGCATGGAAACATGGACGTCAAATAGTGATGAGGATGATGATGATAATACATATACATACATAAATACATACACACATATATATATATATAATGTTGACATATGGCATACAATTCCTGACTAAAAAAATAAAAAAGATTCAATGTTATTGCCACCATTATTGATGGCACGGGCCCACTAGTTATTTTATAGTTCATCTGTTAGCAGTAGTGATTGTAGTAATGGTGGTGGTATGGTGATGGTGGTCGTGGTAGTGGTCGTGGGATATTCCAGAAGAGAATGGAATGGGAGTCTAATAATAAAAGGGAAATTGTTGAGGAATGATTTACTGAAGAGAAATTCAAATGCTAAAATGACAGCATGAAGTTAATTTGAATAAAACTGGAATGGTTTTCAAAAACAATGGGTAGCAATGCAAGATAGTGAGAGATAGAGATTGACATAAATGGATAGAAAGAGAGAGAGAGAGATGAAGAGGGGATGCAAGGAAAAACGAAAAATTCTTTAAGTAGGAAAGAATAAGCAATTGTATATTGCCCACAGGTTAACTTGGAAATTTTAAGACATTGAAGCTTCTTCTGTTTTAAGTAATCTGAAATTTATGTTACATTTCATATTTAAATGAATGATATATATATGTATATATATATATATATATATATATATATATATATATATATATATATATATATATATATATATATATATATATATATAAACATATATATATATATAATATATATATATATATATATATATATATATATAATATATATATATATATATATATATATATATATATATAATATATATATATATGTATATATATATATATGTATATATATATGTATATATATATGTATATATATATGTATATATATATATATATATATATATATATATATATATATAATATATATATATATATATACACACACATATATACATATATATATATACATATATACATATATACATATATTTATATATATATGTATACATACATATATATATACAGACACACATACACACACACATGTATATATATATATATATATATAAATATATATATATATATATATATAAATATATATATATATATATATATGTATATACATACTCTAAACATGCACAGTATAGCACATATACACAAGCACACCCAAACATGCAAATAGTTTCAAATATACATTTGCATATTCATATAGATTTGAGTGTATGTTAATAAACATGTTGATATCTATATGTGTACTTGTATGTATGTATGGATGTATGCATGGATGTATGTATGTATGTAAGTGTGTGTGTGTATGTATGAATGTGTGCATGTATGTATCTATGTATGCATGTATGTATATGCGCATGTATATAAATAATGTTTGTATATATATATGTGTGTGTGTGTGTGTGTGTATATATACATACATACACACACACACATATAAATGATTTGTGCACACACACAATCATATAGAACTTACAAACAAAGATTAGAGCATTCAATACATATAGTAGAGTATAAATTATGTATGGATAAATCTTGTTACATCTGCCAGGTGAAAGAAAAATGACATGTTAAAGCAGTTAAAGCACATATCAGAAAATAGCCTAGAAGAGGATTAAATAAAGCTATATGATAGTTGTCTTTGTAAAGTATAGAGCCATTTTATGATCAAAATAAATACCATATTTCCCAGCATCGAAGACGCTACTTTTTTCCTAAAATAAATCTGAAAAATCTACCATATATCCTGGAGGCTGAAGGTTGTTTATTATTTTTTTTTCAAATTTTTGGCTGTCAAAATTAGCGTCTTCAGCGCCGAGAAATACGATAAGTCAAGTATTTGTCAAAAAAGGGCCAGGGTCTCTCATAGTAAAATTTGGAATTTTTAAAGAATCAAAGTTAATATTTTATAATGCACACACACACACACAAATGATAATGTTCCTGTTTAAGATGGAGAGAAGCATATTTAATGGCAAAAGGTTCTATACATGAAGGAGAGGTGATATATTTCCATGTAATAAAGTGGTCAATAAAATAAATAACAAACTTTATAAAAGGAATCTGTGAGTGAATAATAATAATAATAATTTGATGGTGGATTGGTGGTATTGGTCGAGGGTTGGACGCCATGCTTTGCAGCAAAGAGTTACGGCCCTTTATTGTCCGAGTTCAAATCCCGCCAGAGTTAACTTTGTCTCTCATGGTTAGAGCATTGGCCTTGCAATCGAAAGGTTGTGAGTTCAAATCTCAGACTGGGTAATGTATTGTTTCTTTGAGCAAGACACTTTATTTCACATTGCTCCAGTTTACTCAGCTGTAGAAATGAGATGATAGGGACTGGGGTCCCTATCATTCCACTGCAAAGTGGTCGTGGAGGTGCCACAGCAAAAAAGCACCCAGCACTCACTGTAAATGAGGTTGGTGTTAGGAAGGGCATCCAGCTGTAGAAATCAAGCCAGAATCAGATCCCGTCCCACCCTTGCAAGCAGGGAAAAGCGGACGTAAAATGATGATGATGATGATGATGATTTCATCCTTACGGGATCGATAAAATAAAGTACCAGTAATGCACAGGGATAATTGCTGGTCTTGTGCCAAAAGTAGAAATAATTATTAATATTCGATTTGTTTGCAACAAGCAAACAGCCTCATAACACCATGTGTGTGACCATGTCATCCTTTTGTTCCAGTGTTAGCAGAGAGAAAACAGTCGACAATTGCTTCAGAGTTGTTGCTCCTTATCGAAACTGTGTATTCTCATCCCATGTTAGAGTGAAATCAAATTTTGTTTTTATAGAAGTTATTGTGTTGATATGACTGACTAAATCGCTTTAAGGTCATGCCGAGTATGCCTGCAATCTAGTGGCTAGAACTAGTATAATGACTCTTAGAAGCTAGTTTTGTACCCTTCCTTAAAAATTCCTATGAGACACTCAGATGAATTATTAGAGAAAAAAACAAAACTAGTCCTCGTTGAGATATGTAATAGCCGTAATACCTGACACTGTCTGAGGTTATGATGACGAGGTCATTGAAGAAATTCTTGTGAAAGAATAATAGCAATTCTGCATGAATATATTATTTGAAACGCAATACAAATGTTCAGTGTGGATGAGGGTGGGTTTGGGTAGTGTGTGCAGTTTTCTGTGTGTGCACTATATATATATATATCATCATCACCATTTAACGTCCATTTTTCCATGCTACCATGGGTTAGACTGGTTGTCCTATTGTGAACAATGTCATATCAGGTGACCATATCTTGCTCATACAGAAATGATTTTGGTCTGGTTTTTACAGCTTGTTGCCCTTCCTAAGACCAACCACATTTACAGAGAGTACTGGGTGATTTTTGTTGTGACACTTACACAACCGCTTTACTATGTGGGCTGGGTGCTTTTTGTTGTGACACCTACACACCAACTTTACAGTGTGGACAGCATGCTTTTTGCCGTGTCACCATCACGACCATTTTACAGTGTGGGTTGGAGGCTTCACTAGATGCATGCTTCAGCCTGTCCTCATGTGTGATGTATTGGATTGGAGAGAGGAGTGGGTTGGAGGAGGGGTGGTGCGCACTATATATATGCTTCAGCTTCAGCCTGTGCCCTTGGGAAGGCAGGTGTTCAGTATTATTGCATAACGTCAGAGATCTCAGTCCTGTGTCATCTTCTTTGAGAGGTGCAATTGAGCCAGGTCAGCTTCTATCACCTCATGCCTACTCTTCCTGGGTCTCCCCACTCCAAGGCTTCCATCAACTTTGAGTGCTCTGCACCTTTTTATACAGCTGTCATCCTTCATGTGCATCACATCTCCATTCCAATGCAATCTACTCTCCTGCACACTGCACCTGATTCCTCTCAGTTCGTCATGCTTTGCCATTCACAATTATTACTATTTCACATCCATCGGAGCATGCAAGTTTTGTTTCTTTCCAATCTAGGCAACTCTTCTAGACACATCACCCAGGTCTCACTACCATGCAACATTGCTGTTTGTATGCACATATCATACAGTCTGCCTTTCATTTTGAGGGAAAAGCATTTTGTAACTGGAAGTGGTAGTAGCTCCCTGAACTTCTTCCATCATATATATATATACACATATATACAGAAAGAGAGAGAGACAAAAAGATAGACAGTGCTATGGAGGAAGAAACATATTTATTTGTTCAGGCAAACTTTCGTTCTACATATATAGTTACACACATGCAAACACACAGACACACACTCAAACACACACACACAAACTTATAACCTTACAGCTATTGAAAGAAAAACATTTTTCGATATTTGCTTTATTGAAAATACGAATGTAAGTTTATCAAGATTCATTTATTTTGTTTATTTGTCATTGAATCAAGTGAAAAATGCAAACTTCTTGTAAGTATTTAAAAAACTCTTCTGACAACAATGACTATAATGTACATAGAAGAAAAACTGAATATCTTTACATGGGTGATAATTCTTTTATTTTTTACTGGTTTCAGTCATTAGACTGGGGCTTTGCTGGAGCACTGCCTTGGGTGATACCCATTGGATACTGAAACCTGATATTTCTTAAAATGTCTATTCTATTTTCTTTCTTTATCTTTGCTACCTTAGTGAAACCAAGGTCAACTTTGCCTTTCATCCTTTTGAGGTGGATAAATAAAGCACAAGCCCATTACTGAAGTTGACTCTTCCTTTTCCCCATCCCATATCTCTCTCCTTGTATATGAAATCATTATTGTATTTTTATGAAACTCAATTTGAATCATTTTTTAATTGCTGGGATTTTGAGTGAATTAATATTCACGGACCAACTAAAGAAATCCAAGATCTTTTTAAAGCAAATTATCCAAGATATATTGAATTCAGAGGTATTAAAACCTGGTCAAGCCTAGTTAACATTCAATATGTTCAATGTTTTATCTTAGAAATATATGAACATTGATACAATAAAAATAAATCTTACAAACATTTTCCATCACAAATGTTTTTTCATGGAAACATATTTTAACCATCAAAAAAGATAAAATAAAATAAACTTTTGAATGTTTAATTCACATTTCACTTATTTCATGCAGTAGAATATAAGACCACAAAATAAATGTAAAGTAAATATAACAGTTTTCATGTTTATTCTTTAGTTGTTTTTTTTTTTGATGGTTGAATGTTTTTTTTCCACAACATATTTACTTTGGTTCCAATACAGACTTAAACCAAGTCACTTGTCAAACAATTACAACTCTGAAATTAGTAAATTAAAAGTAAATTACAGATGATATTATTTTAGAAGAAATTGACCATGTTGCAGCCTGGAGAGAGATAGGCTCCTTGACAATTCAAACACGCAAGACATTGTAAAGACGACAACTCTACAAATTTATCAAGAATTAAGAAGCAGTTCACACTCACCTATTAGTCAAAGGCATGTGAAATTAGTATTTCAGTTTTGGTATTTGAATTGATAAGTCATGTGTTCATAACTAGTCATTAGTAGCGTGTTTCATCTTGGATATTGTTTCCCAAAATGGGTTCTGTGAAAACATTATCGATTCTATGGCCTTTCAATAAAAATTAATGAACATTTATTGTATGTTTGTTGTTGTTTTTTGTGGGGTGGGGCATAGTTATGTGACTACATTTTCCTTCTGAAACAACTTTTATTTCATTTAATAGTGAGTGTTGTCTGTAAAATATAGGCTCTGGTCTTTCATTTTTGAGTGTTGTCTGTAAAATATAGGCTCTGGTCTTTCATTTTTGAAATCTTATAAGGATTCTTGTGACAAAATAAGTTTTAAAACAAATGATCTGGCACAAAGAACATGCACTGCCTTGTTTTCCTTGCAGTAGAGAGGGTAAGAAATGAAGAAAAAGTGTTGTGATGCTGCACTATAAACTGAGATCTAATATAGGCAACAAGCATGTATTATAGAGAAGGATTAGTTGATTTATTTGAATTCAGTGCCAGGCTATGGAAGAATGGAAGGTCAAGTTAATTTCAGAAAAATATGAACTTAAAACATGAAGGGAGATAACTAACTTCAACCAGCCACTTATTTCTGCCAGTTTACCACTTGGAGCTGTACTGTAAATTGGGATGTTAATTAATGCTTTATAATAAGGCACATGGCTTAGTGGTTAGAGCATTGGCCTTGCAATCGAAAGGTTGTGAGTTCAATTCTCAGACCAGGTGACGTGTTGTTTCCTTGAGCAAGACACTTTATTTCACAGTGCTCCAGTTAACTCAGCTGTAGAAATGAGATGATAGGACTGGGTTCCCTATCATTCCACTGCAAAGTGGTCGTGGAGGTGCCACAGCAAAAAAACACCCAGCCCACACTGTAAAGTGGACATGTAGGTGCCACGGAAAAAAAGCACCCAGCACTCACTGTAGATGAGGTTGGTGTTAGGAAGGGCATCCAGCTGTAGAAATCAAGCCAGAATCAGTTCCTGTATGAGCAAGACATGGTCAGCCAACCGGGCACTGCCCACAACAGGACAACCCATCTAACCCATGCCAGCATGGAAGAATGGATGTAAAACGGTGATGATGATGATGATGAATCTTGAGATAAAATGTTCTCAGGAGAAATAAAGTTGCTTTATTTCTTGTGAATATTTGATAATATGGTATGCGCATGTTTTCTTATATTTTGCCATTTGATTCTATTACTATTTGGAAATTAAAGATGCTATATCTAATGTCCATTCAATGGTTAAGTTTGGAGAAGCTAAGCTGATATGTCTTTAAAAATAAACAATATCATGGATTCTCTAAAAGCCGAACCATTCTCAAAAATATCTTTTAACTTATGAAGAATCTATGTCAATGTAGATTCTTGGATCCCATTTCAGCAAATATCTCCTAGACCCAGTAATATGACATTGATGGATTTCATGGGTCATGGACCTCTTGTAACCATCAGATTTATTATAAAAAAGCAAAAATGCCCATCCTCCAGCTGGAGCCACATGTACTTAACAATATAAATCCTGCTATAGAATAATGGTCACTATATATGTCTATGCATATATATATATGCATAGACATATATATATATATGTGTGTGTGTGTGTATGTATGTATTATATGTATGTATATATTATATGTATGTATATTTGTATATATATGTGTATATATATATATATATATATATAAATATGTATATATATAAATATATATATATATATATATATATATGTATATATATATATGTATATATACATATATATATTTATGTATATATATGTATATATATATGTATGTATGTATATATATATACATATATATATTTATGTATATATATATGTATATATATATATATGTATGTATATATATACATATATATATTTATGTATATATATATATATATATATAGTAATAATAATAAATTTGAAGACTATATATATCTATGTGTGTGTGTGTGTATATAAATATACATGTATATACGTATATATATATATGTAGACAATGTTTTATCCAGAAAACCAATAAATGATCTGCATCAATGTCACCAATTCATTGGTCACTTCATCCAGTATTATGGGATGAGATTTTTCTAATATCTTTGATAAAAAATAAAAAGTAAACATAACAGAAAAAAGCTGGCAAAAAATATATACTACAAAATAGATCATTTTTTGTTCATATTTTTACTGTATTAATGCAGAATATTAACTGATACTCTGATCTGAGTTTTCAAAAAAATATATTCTCATTCCAGACAAAATATTGAAGGCTCTCTCAGTTTACTCACTTACTATACAAGACAATTTCTGTGTGCGTGTGTTTGTTTGCAAATATTCTATGCATATCATCAATCCTATTTTTAGTATTAATATATATAAGGGAATGTATGTTTGCTATTAATGTGTTCTAAGTTGTAGTTTATAGTTTTTCTCCTTGGTAGCTCACATTTGGCATGGGGACATACTTTTCTAAACATAAAATATATGAAATCATTATTGTATTTTTATGAAACTCAATTTGAATCATTTTTTAATTGCTGGGATTATGAGTGAATTAATATTCACGGACCAACTAAAGAAATCCAAGATCTTTTTAAAGCAAATTATCCAAGATATATTGAATTCAGAGGTATTAAAACCTGGTCAAGCCTAGTTAACATTCAATATGTTCAATGTTTTGTCTTAGAAATATATGAACATTGATACAATAAAAATAAATCTTACAAACATTTTCCATCACAAATGTTTTTTCATGGAAACATATTTTAACCATCAAAAAAGATAAAATAAAATAAACTTTTGAATGTTTAATTCATATTTCACTTATTTCATGCAGTAGAATATAAGACCACAAAATAAATGTAAAGTAAATATAACAGTTTTCATGTTTATTCTTTAGTTGTTTTTTTTTTTGATGGTTGAATGTTTTTTTTCCACAACATATTTACTTTGGTTCCAATACAGACTTAAACCAAGTCACTTGTCAAACAATTACAACTCTGAAATTAGTAAATTAAAAGTAAATTACAGATGATATTATTTCCTGCTTTGAAGAATTTTCAATTTACTGTTTTATAGTCTGGATTGTTCTGTAAGATTTGACATCTATATATAAATTTGAGTGACTTCCATTCGTCACGTAATGTGTGTGTGTGTGTTTGGGTGAATGTATGTATGTGTAAAAGGAAGGAAGGGGATGGTGAAAAACTATAGCAAAACAGCAGCTGGCATTCCATTTGCTACGCAGTGTGTGAGTGTATGTGCATGTGTGTGTAAATGTATGTGTGAATGTGTGTGTTTGTGTGAATGTATGTCTGTGAGTGGGTGTTTTTGTAAGTGTGCCTGTGTTTGTGCATTTATATTTATATACTCATAAATATAAATGTATGCATATGCACACACACACATGCACACACATAAACACATATGCATCAGTGTATCAAAAAAAATCGTACTATGTTTAATTTCTTGAACCAATTTTCTTTGTCATGTGTTTTTTGTGTTGAACCTTGTTCAGTGGCAAGCATGAGCATTCCAGTTAATTCAATAAGACAGCCTATTCATGAAATTAATGTGCAATTGGCATAGCATTCTATAGACACATTTAACCTTAACATAGTTCTCAGGGACATTCAGCATGATAGAGGAGGTGACAAGTTGGCCCCTTTGAATTACTGGTGCAACTCATTTTTGCCAGCTGAGTATACAGAAGTAATGTGAATTAAAGTGTCTTGCTCAAAGGCATAACAAGTCCACATGATCTGAACACCCTAAACACTAAGTTATGCATCTTCACAGTTTGTAAGGTAGACATGTGAGTATAAGGTAGATCAATCACACCTTGATGTGACACACTGTAGAACATTTACAGTGTGCTATATATTTTAAATTGAAATTTTATAGGTCCAGTAGATAAATTGCTTGATGTTTTTTCATACCATATTTATGTGGGAAAAGATATAATTTATACATCAGTATATAATTGTTTCTACCTTTGGCACAAGGCCAGCAATTATCCAGTACATTACTGGTACTTTATTTTATCGACCCCGCAAGGATGAAAGGCAAAGTCAACCTCAGCGGGATTTGAACTCAGATCGAAAAGGGACGTAACTATGCTGGAAAGCATGGCGTCCGACCCTCTACCGATACTGCCAATCCACCGCCTATCAGTATATAATGTAAGTTAAAAAAATGTAATGAAGAATTATATATTATAATGATTGGATTCATTAACTGATTAATTGATTGCAACTATAATACTAAAATAATATTCAAGCTATTCTGTTTGATATAACCAAAATATTACAAATACTGTCCAATATTTATATAAAACAGCATGCAAAGAACATGAGCACAAGATCTTTCACCAGTTCAAGGACATAAATAAAGCCAAGACAAAAAATAATAACTTTCTGATAAAATCTATGCCATTTTATCAGAGATCCTCAGTTTTTCTAACAGTAATCTGTGCCTGCCCATAATATACAAATATGGGGACTAAAATATTGGAGTCTAAAGAAGTTTGCCAGTGATGCAGTGTAAAGCAATGCAGTGCAGATATATATATATCATGACCCTGTGTTAAAGAGGCAAAACCCCAAAGTAACAAGACTCACTATTTAACTGTGATAAAATATTTAATTCTACTTCGGTTTAAATACTCTTTTCTCTCAGCTGTCAACCACATAGATACAAAATGATAGGAAAAATATATGAGAAAAAACAATGTGTGTATATATATATATATATATATATATATATATATATGAGAGACGTAAGATAAGAAAATTATAAAATTATAAAAAAAATTATAAAATTGACTTACTTACTAAAATATCACTTCCACAATGTTACTAAGACAAAACCTATATATTTGCTAGCATTGATATGCATCTGTATGTATATAAATGTTACTAGATATAAATTCTTTATATATATATATATATATATATATATGCAAAAGTTCTATTTAAAATTGTTGGGATACAACAAGTAAATATTTTTATAACTGATATAAAGCACTCGACAAGTATTTTGGAGTAGATATACGATATTATCTTTTTCTTTCTCTCCGTCTTTTTCTAATTGTCCTTAACACTATGACTTATTAAAGTAATATAAACAAATCACTATCCGGATGACTTCCAAAAACAATGGTTGCATTTTAATAGGGTACGTCAACGCTTATTTGTAAAACTGTTATATATTGTATTTTGTCTGATGAAGGCATACCATAATTTAATTTGGTATCCCTGAAATATGTATAATGAAATAAATATGGATTTATAAATATAGTTTCCATTTATTAATATCGTATATATATATATATATAACAAAATTATGCATACAAACTAATCAAGGAGGAGAAATAGGAGATTAGTTGTGAGAATTATATGCTAGTAGTGAACGGGACAGTGTGCTCAATGCGTATAAGATGCAAGACAAGCAAACAATGGAAGAAATAATGAGAGAAATATTAGAGACAATAAACAGCTACATATAATGTCAGATAAAACTAAAAACTTATGCATAATTAATATTGACACTTACAACACTTTTATCCTTAAAGAGCTTAACAAAAATTACAAAAAAACTAACTTATCTACCCTGTATGAAATTATAATAAAGCTAAGGCTATTGTGAAAATTTAGATATTGATAAATATACAACTATAAAACTATGACCTCCTAGATTTTCTCTGAGAGGCCATAATGCAACTTTTTAGATAACCCCTCTGTTAGACTTATAAGCCCTTCTACATCTGATATTGGTCAAATTAGCAAGTGTATTCTTGACCGTATCCTACCTAAATTGAAGGATGGAATTTGCTTTAAACTTTGGCTTAATACTGACCAGGTTATTGACTGGTTTATTAGCATTGAGGATAAGAATCGTCTTAAATTTATACAATTTGACATCGATAACTACTATGCCTCCATATCCCCTATTTTACTTAATAAAGCCCTAATCTTAGCTAGAACTAATACTGATTTATCTAAGAAAGAAATAGACATTATATTGACTGCTAGACGCACTACAATAGAGTTCAATGGTAGATACTGGACTAGGGCTATTAGACCTGATAATTTCGACATCACTATGGGGTCAAGTGACTCTGCACAAGTTACTGACTTTGTGGAGATTTACCTCCTACACAAGCTAAAAGAGGAATTACCCTCTCTGCAAGGTAGCTTATACAGAGACGATTCTCTCTTTACTATAGATAACTTCAACGCATGTAGAATCAAAATTCTTAAGAAACAATTGCATACATATTTTTTTTAAGTTTTGGTCTTTCAATCACTATCAAATCTAACCATAAGGTCATTAATTTCCTTGACACCACTTTGGACCTTGATACCATCCTTATCATAAACCGGGTGAGATCTTAACTTATATTAATAGCCTTTCTATCCCCCCCCCCCTCTATTCTTAAATCTATTGTAATGTCTATTTCACATAGAATCTCTAGCCTCTCAGCAAATGAGAACATATTTAACGAGATAGCATGGTACTACAATGAGGCTCTTTCTAAATCAGGCTCTAACGATAAGATTTATTACCTACCTGCTGTTCTATCCACCCATGGATTAAGTAATAATAATGTAATTGCGCAGAGTTGTCCCTCTAGTAATAATGGATTTAAAAACACTAATAGAAAAAACTGGTCTCCTTATAATGGTGTGCTACCTACTCCTAGTAATGAGTTCAGGATTAATTCTAATAGACACCCTAACCAAAAGCTTTCCCATAATACTAAGAATTCATGCACTAGTAGTACTTAAAACATACTCTACACATACCTATAAACCCTCTTAATACTGCTAGTACTCCTCACCAAAAAAGATCTCGAAATCTGTCCTGGTTTAAGCCTCCATTCCCCCGTAGCATCTAACCTCCCTAAAAGGTTTTTCTCCACCTTGCGCAGCAACTTCCTTCCTAGCCATAAGTACTATAAATTATTAAACAAAGTTAGTGTTACCATTTCTTTCTCTACTACCCCTTACCTTGCTGACTATATTGCTTTCAGTAACCATAAGAAACTAAACAAACATAGTGCCTCCCTTTCTGTTAATTTACCTCTACCACTTAACCCTTTGAATACAAATAATTCTAACTTTAATAGTTATTCTTTTTACTCTCCTATCACCTCATCTTCAAATGATATGCTTACTAGTTCTTTACCTACAATCCCTTTTTTACTAATCCTATTAAAAAAGACCCACCCCACTTATCTTACCTTCACACCTTAACTAGTTTAAATTTTCTTCATAGTTGATTTATATAGTATTTTTTTTTTTACCCATTTTATATAATTTTTTCATTATTCCCACCTATTATATTAATTTATAACTCCTCTTCTTAATCCTATATACCTCTTTCTTAGTTTATAGGTGATTCTTCTATTTCCTTCTTTAACTATCCTATCTTTTCACCTTAAGTTTATATTCATTTTAACCTACTCATATTTATAATTATTTATTCATAATTCATTTCCTATAGTATCCCTCTATCATATTTATTTTTAGTATTAACCCTTACTATCTAGGCCCTTCTCCCCCTTTTGTGACTAATTTTATACTCTTTGACCATATTCTTCTGTTTAATTATTTTAGTTTTAAAATCTATCTATATTATTTTATTCATTTTTATTTTTTTATTGTTATAATTAGTATTCCTATTGCTCTATCTCTTTTGGCCTTAGCATAAGTTATTAACACCTATTTTAACTCACTCATATTTATAATTATTTATAATACATTTCCTATAGTATCCCACTACTTTATTTCGTTTTAGTATTAACCCTCACTATCTAGGCCTTTCTCTTCCCTTTGTGACTTTTATATACTTTTGACAATTTTCTTTATATATCCCTTCTTTTAAATTATTTTAATTTTAATTTCTACCTATATTTTTTTTTGTCTTTTTATTTTTATAGTTAGTATTCCAATTGCCGTATCTCTTATTGCCTTAGCCTATCTCATTAACACCTATTTTCTTTTCAACTTTTTAGTATTTCCTTTCGTTTTTCACTCTATTTCTTCACACCTATATATGACCCTCAACCTAGACCTTCCCTCAGCACTACACTTTAATTAACCACTAGATGAACATTTGCCTTGTAATATGACCTCTTACACTCTGACCATTAACTATGATAATATTACTTTTCTTTTTATCCATCATTTTCTTACCCTTTATTTTCTTTTTGGTTCTGAAGATGAGATCGTATCTTTGTTTAGTTATATTATCATTTGCTCTTATCGATTATATAATCGATAATTTTCGTCGAGCTGGATTTTATGATTTCTGAAACAATTATAAGCCATTAAATATTTTTTTCAAGAATTTGGTATTGTTTTCTCTAACATTTAATTTGTGTGTGTGTGTGTGTGTGTGTGTGTGTGTGTGTGTGTGTGTGTGTGTGTGTGTGTGTGTGTGTGTGTGTGTGTGTGTGTGTGTGTGTGTGAAATGCGTATAGAAGTGATGAAAATATTAATTTCAATTACATTCACCATGCAGTGGGAATATTGGTCTGCATTTCGCACAGAGGCCTAGAACGGAAGCTCCCTCTCACTTCATCCGATAACAGGAATTTTATATACACATTACATGGACAAAATTGACCAATATTCCCACTGCATTGTGAATGTAATTAAAATCAGTATTTTCATCACTTCTACCTTCTTTTTCATCTCGATAAATATATATATATATATATATATATATCATCATTTCATCATTTTCATTTTACATCTGCTTTTCCCTGCTTGCAAAGGTGGGACGGGAACTGATTCTGGCTTGATTTGTACAGCTGGATGCCCTTCCTAACACCAACCTCATTTACAGTGAGTGCTGGGTGCTTTTTTGCCGTGGCACCTGCATGACTACTTTGCAGTGGAATGATAGGGACTGGGGTCCCTATCATCTCATTTCTACAGCTGAGTAAACTGGAGCAATGTGAAATAAAGTGTCTTGCTCAAGGAAACAACATATCACCCAGTCCGAGAATTGAACTCACAACCTTTCGATTGCAAGGCCAATGCTCTAACCACTATATATATATATATATATATATATATATATATATATATATATATATATATATATATATATATATATATATATATATATATATATATATATATATATATATATATATATATATATAAAAACATTGTTTTTTTCTCATATATCTTTCCTCTCATTTTGTATCTATTTATTTTTTGTTTTTGATTCATATGATAGAAGATATTAACTAACTGTTTGTTTAATTATTACATTCTATACTTTAAATTTATCTTCCGTTCTTCGTTACAGTACTATCGTTCAATACATGGATAATGTATCTGTAATATCCAATATTGACTTCTTTTTCATAATTTCTAACTATAATTTACACATCTTCCTATTTATTATATATATTTTTTATTTACTTCAATCAAGATTTTAACTTTTAAATAATTTCTAATTTTAAATCTTATTACCAATTTTAATATCCATTATGAAACCATAGAAACCATAATATCTAAACCCTAGAATTAAGTTCATATTCTCTTCATGGGTGATGATCAATTCTATTGTCCAAGCATAATTTAGGAGTAATATTGAAACTATTGAAACTATTGAAACTTATACTCCACCACTACCGCAAAGTTTCTGTTGGCTGCCATTGGACGTGCAACTAGCAGAAAAGTACAACTTAGTGGCTGGCTGGCTGGCATGAATCCTGTGATTGTGTCACCTTATTGGTCTGGATTGGAGAGATTGATAGGATTTTTTTTTTTTTTTTTTGGCGAGGGGGACTTGCCAAGGCTAGTTTTGTTCTGTTTTGGGGTAGTAGTTAAATGGTCAACTTCCTTCACATTTGCACCTGCGCAAAGCTGTGGAGGTGAATTGGGGATCACAGGGAAATGGGGGAAGGCTTCAAGAACATCGTCTTTGTCCGTTCCCTTGTCGTTTTAATTTGGATTGCCTCAGGAATGTAACCTTATTATGTAAGAAACTGTCTGATGAGATCATGGCACTGGGTACGCGGAATCGCGTGGCCACTTTCGTCATTGAAATATGTATCACAGCCTTATCAATAAAGGACTTTAATATCTGAAAATACTTCACATTTTCTTATTATATATATATATATATATATATAAATGAGTGTCACAATAAAAAGCAGCCACCCCCACACAGTAAAGTGGTTGTGTAGGTGTCGCGACAAAAAATACCCATCCCACACTTAAATGTGGTTGGTGTTAGAAACAGTTCTATATGTGCAAGACAAAGTCTCCCAACCCAACTTGCCTCTAATGGGACAACCTGTCTAACCCATGCAAGCGTGAAAAATGAACGTTAAACGATGATGATGATGATATAGAGAGAGAAAGGGTATGGGCAAGCCATGTTTCATTAGCTAGCAGATGAATACTTGTCCCCAATCAACCATCTGTGACTCAGTGTTGAGGTTGAACATGCTAGTATGACAACATATATGAACAGCCAATTTGTACAATTATTACATATAATATTACTAAACACCACCTTTACCATATACTATTACATTTAGTACAATACTGATTCCTCTGAAATCAAAATATATCACTTTAGCTATTATAGTCATTGGTTGTCTTGGCTGATATATCAGTTGTCAGCTCGAAACAAAATATTCATGCACACACACACACATAAGCACACATGCATGCACACATACTAATATATATATAATATATACATATATGGGTATGCATACATGTATTTATATTTATTTGTGTGTATGTATGTCTGTCTATCTGTCTGTATGTATATGTATAGATATATGTAGATATTTATATATAAATATGTATATATATGTATATATGCATGTTCATATATACATATAAATGTGTGTATATATATCTATATATATATATACATATACACATGCATAATTATATATATATATATAGGTTTCTCTAGCATGTATGTATATTTTAATATGTTACTACCCACACATGTTACATGCAAACTCACACACACATAGATAGATAGATACAATCTTATTAGCTAAGTGATGTAACTTAACACTCATCTTACACTCTAAGCCTTTAACATTTTCACAGTAACACACAACAATGTTCATTTTCCTAATTGCCATGTATGCTGCAGATACTTTGATCCAACCATATTCCTATTCCTTCGGCTGGATCATCATGTCAGAGAATCCCCTGTCTCCCAGTAATTTTGCAAAACGTTTATTGTAACACTTCTTGGAATCCTACATATTTCTTCCATTTTTCTTTTTATCTTTTATTACCACCCACCTAACCAACTACCGCCATGATTCCTGAATGCAAGACTGCCTGTCCACCTGCATCACAATACATGGAAGTTCACATTTTTCCCCCATGGCATCCCACTTTGTTCTCTACTTACAGTCTGTTTAGTTATTATTTAAAAATGTTCACACTTCTCACCTTCTCTGACTCTTGTCTTATATTGTAGATCTGTCTTCGTTATGACTTCTAAATTCAGTAGATATACGAAAGCTGTAGAAAGGCTTATGTGATGTTTATGTTATTCCTGAACTTGTTAGATATATAAAAGAAGGAACAAAGACAAAGAAAATAAGACTGAAATAATAAGTGAACAGTAACATCTGAGTTAAGACCACTGAGGAAATATTGCTAAATATAGACATGCACACAAGCACACGTATACATATATGTGTATGTACATACACATATATATATATGTGTATGTACATAATATATAATATAAGTGTGTGTATGTGTATGTAAATAAGGGACAGCTTTTCTTTCAAACATGTTCTATCAAAAATATTATTAATACAAGTATTTTAAGGCTGTGTCTTCTGTTAAATGATGGTATAGCTCTGTGGGCCTTATGGCAAGCTTCTTCATTTTACCATGTCATCAGCATGCCCCCTCCTCTAGCATTTCAACGATACCTTTTATGGTCTTCTTCCTCTACTTTCTTCCACTTTCATTTCCAGCACTCCTCTCATTCAGTCCCTTTCAACCTTCCTCAACACATGACCCAAACATTTCATTGCATTTCTCTTTGCAACATTCATCACTCGTACTATTTTTATTATCCTCTGCAATTCATTGCTTGTCTTCTCTCTCAGTAATACACTGCTTATCCCAAAACCTGATTCTCATTTACATTCTTCACATTCATCACCATGTCTCAATCCCATATATCATGCTACTTCACTGCAGCATACACCTTTCGCTTCAGTTTCAGCAACATTATCCTCTTCACTAACACACCACTCAGTTTCCAAAACTTCTTCCATGTAGATTTCACTCCGTACACTGCCACAAAGTTTGATCCATCCTCTCTATTCAAATTTTCTCCAAGGTCATAAAACGTTTTCACACCTTCCCCCTTTACACCATTCCCAAGACCCAGCCCAATATCTCTGTTAGTAGCTCCTTCCATATATATACATTTTATACTTAAAAGTAGCTGCGCCCTTAAATTAGAATCCCTTCAGACTTTTGATGTACCTCTCCAAGGCATATCATACATTCAATGAAGTTCACTCCATCATCCTTCTTGCACACAGCACACTGCATGTGGCTACCTTCCTGCTCTTTAAATCTCACCAAATGCTTTATCATTTGCCTTCTCTTTCATCTTTCAAATATTCACCTTCAAACCTTTTGCCTTTATATATTTCTTCTCGCTATTCATCTTCTCTATTAGTTCTTCCACATCCTCTGCTATCAACACCATACAGCAACTCCCATGGTAAACCCTCCTTTATATTTTGGGGAAGTACTTCCATCACAACTACATATAGTAGTAGGCTTAATACTGAACCATTTCTGACACATCACTGTTGCTCTGAGGTCATTCACATCAGCTAAACAGGAGCTGAATAACAGATATATTTCCGGGCATCTTCAGGACATCAGCCACCACAACCTGTCTCTAGAAGTCCAACATTTCTGTATTGCTGGCTACTCCAGACAGCATCTCACTGTTTTAAGCCTTATCTCTAGCAGCGTGAACCAAATCTTGCATCTCCAGAGGGAGCAGCACCTCATTCTTTTTCTCACACACCTGGACACAAATTCATATAGACTGGCACCACTATCCACCAACACACTAATACACAACACAAACACATACACACACAAGCAAATATGCAGACGAAATTTATAACACACACCGTACACAGGCCCAGTACACAAGCTTGGACATACACCCACTCAATGACAATACACATAGACACCCACACATACACACATATATATAAATATACATACATATATATATATATATATATATATATATATATATATATATCATCATCATCATCATCATCATCATCAACGTTTAACGTCCGTGTTCCACGCTTGCATGGGTTTGGACGGGGGTAGTCCCACTTGAGGCAAGAGTGATTGTCTTGCTCGCATAGGACTGTCTGGCAGGTTTTCTACAGTTGGATGCCCTTCCTAACACCAACCACATTTACAGTGTGGGTCTGGGAGGTTTTTACCGTGTTGCCTACATGGCCACATTACAGCGTGGACTGTGTGTTTTTTTGTCGTGACACCTACACGATCTCATTTGTTTCGGCCTGGATGGCGCGGCACCAACATAACTTTACATAGAACGGGGTGGTGTGGATGGGGTGGGGGTGGTGGTGGTGGGACGGGGTGTATTTTGTTAGAGATGCCTACTGGCTGGAGTAGGTTTTACTATATATTTAGGTAAGGCGGGTCTTCTCTGTTACTGAGTACCGCCAAAGGTCTCGGTCCAGTGACATTGTCTTGGAGAGGTGTAAGTGTGTGATGTCGGAGTTTATCAGCTCGTCCCAGGTTTTTCTAGGTCTGCCTATTCCGTGACTACCGTCTATCTTTATTGCCCTGCACTTTGTTATACAGCTATCGACTTTCATGCGCATCACGTGTCCATACCAACGTAGCCTTCTCTCGAGTAAACAACATCTGATCCCTCTTATCTCTAATTTTTTCCTTAGTTCGTTTCTGCTTTGCCGTTCACGTATATTACTGTTACACATCCAGCGGAGCATGCAAGCTTCATTCCTCTCTAGTCTGCGTATATCCTCTGCACACAATGCCCAGGTCTCACTGCCATGCAACATTGATGTTCGTATGCAGGCATCGTACAACCTGCCTTTCATTTTTAGGGAGAACCCTTTAGCAGCTAATAGTGGTATAAGCTCTCTGAACTTTTTCCAACCAGTTCTGACTCTAGCTACAGTACTTTCAGAGCACCCTCCCCCACTGCTGATTTTATCGCCCAGGTAACGGAAGCTGTCCACTATTTCTATAGAACCTTCTGCGCAATTGAAAGAGCTAGTATTTTGTGGGCACTTGCTGCTACTTATTGCACCAGAACACTGGCCACATGTAAAATCTATGTTCTTAGTTAGCTTACCTGTGATCCCACTACATCTTTTATGCACCCATACTTTGCATTTAGGACATAAAATGGAGTTTCTACCTACGCCTTTCCTACACACCGAGCACGACCATTTCCCAGAAGGGACCGCCGCCTTGTTTTCTTTCCTACAAACTAGAACTTTGGTCTTAGCCAGGTTAATTTTAAGTCCTTTTGGCTCTAGGCCGTGCTTCCATGTTTGGAATTTCTTCTCTAGCTCGGCCATTGATTCCGCTATGAGTGTCAGGTCGTCTGCGTATAGGAGTTCCCATGGGCAGCCTGTCTTGAACTCCTCTGTTATAGCCTGAAGGGCAATAATAAATAGTAGGGGACTGAGAACAGAGCCCTGATGGACGCCAACTTTTACGCTAAACTCTTCACTATATTCGTTGTTAATTCTAACCTTGCTGACTGTTTCTTTATACATGGCTTGTATAGCCCTCACAAGCCATTCGTCAACGCCTAGTTTTCTAAGAGCCCACCAGATAATGGAGCGGGGGACTCTGTCGAAGGCTTTCTCCAAGTCGACAAAAGCTAAGTAGAGGGGTTTACCTTTAGCTAGGTACTTCTCCTGTAGTTGTCGTACTATGAAAAGAGCGTCTGTGGTACTTTTGCCTGACACAAACCCGAACTGCATTTCATCTAGGTCAATTCTCTCTCTGATTAGTTGCGCTATTACTTTTTCCGTGACCTTCATGACCTGGTCGATTAATTTAATGCCTCTATAGTTACTCCTATCTAGGGCGTCTCCTTTACCCTTATAACAGTTAACGATGATGCTGCTATGCCAGTCCTTCGGAACAACCCCATTCTGTACGACTTGGTTAACTATGCGGGTGACCATGGTGTGTCCCACCGTGCCAGATGCCTTCAGCATCTCAGCAACTATTTCCGAAGGCCCAGCCGCCTTACCCGTCTTCATATCCTTGATTGCCTTACTTATTATACTCCCCTCGACTAACACTGCTGGTCCCTCTATTGGGTCGATATGGGGGAGACTGTCTTTCTCCCATTTATTCTCCTCATTTAGTAGCCTTTCATAGTGACACTTCCAAGCTACCTTCTTATCAGTGTCGGTGATGGCAAGTATGCCATCATCGTTAAGTACACACTTCTCCCCGACAATATCACGGTTTTCCTTGACGCATTGCCTAGCAATCCTGAACACCTCACGTTTTTGGTCATCGCGTTGTAGAACATGCTTGAACTTTCTTTGCTCAGCTTCCCTTCTTGCTAAGTACACTTCTCTCCTAGCTTCCCTCCTGGCCACTTGATAGTCTACTCTACTTCCCCCATCCCGCCATACTTTCCAAGCCTGCTTTTTGGCCTTAATTGACCCCTCCACCTTACTGTTCCACCACCATGTTACTCTCCTCCTGCCTACAGGCCTGCTCCAGCCACAGACTTCATCTGTCGCCAACAGCAGGTTTGCTTTCAGAAATTCCCACTGTCCCTCTATATTGTCCGACTCTAAATGTTCTTCCTTACTGTCGAAAGCATCAAGTAATATGCTTTGAAATTTATTTCTGGCTGTGGGGTCCTTTAGCTTCCATATTTTTCTCCTGAGGATAGTCCTCTTCTGCTCTCGAGTACGTCTCGTCCTGACTATGAGGTCGCTAATTATCAGTCTATGTTGGGAGGTGCATTCTTCATGGGGGAGGGATTTAGTGTTTACAACAGACACTCTGTCACGTCTTCTGGTAAGGATATAATCTACCTGGCTTGTGTGTTCCCCGGATCTATAGGTGATCAGGTGATTATCACGTTTTTTGAAGTTAGTGTTACAGATAGTTAGGTTATTTGCATCACAGAATTCCAGGATTCTGGAGCCTTCCTCATTTCTAGTACCAAACCCATAGCCTCCATGGATTTCGTTGTAGCCGTCACAATGTTGTCCAACGTGACCATTTAGGTCGCCTGCAATAATTATATAGTCACTGTCAGATATTTGGGAGGTAGTTAGCAACAGTGTCTCATAGAATCTGTCTTTTATAGTGCCGGGCAGTCCGGATTTGGGTGCGTACGCCGTATTCTCAAACAAAAAACAAAATCCTTCCCATTCTACTTCTTATAAATTCCTTTAAATATATATATTATGCTACTTCGAAAATCAAAAATCCCGCTTCTACACCCTTCACCCTCCATCTACTCCACGAGGGGCTGCGGTCAGCCACTCTCTCTCTCCCCCTTCTCCTCTCTCTCTCTCTTCCCCTTCCCCTCTCTCTCTCTCTTCCCCTTCCCCTCTCTCTCTCTCTCTCTTAGCTACACATATATATATATATATATATATATAAGATAAATTCACCTTCATGTTTATTCACTTTTCGCCAATCCATTGCTGCTTCAATTATTCCTACTACGGTGTACCCATGTAATCGTAACGTACACATTTTTCTATCTACTCCATGCTCCAATTTCGTACATAGTCCAAACATCCAATCTCACAAAATCCGAAATCTGTATTTTTTGTTATTTATTTAGGTTTAAATACGGTTGTTTTTGTCGTATTGAACAGAACAAATCTTGCAGTTTTGCTTTTTGTTAATCGCTTGTTAAACATTCATAACCTTCCAGCTAGCTACCCCACACCTCTCCCACCCGCCCCCACACACCACCATTCTTAATACGTGGACCAATCATAAGCCAGAGCCCCCCCCCCCCCCCACGCATCACCATTATTATTATTACGCGGACCAATCATAAGCCAGAGGCCTATACTATCGCTTGCCCGGTTGCCTTCGATATATGATGGATGGATGGATGGACGGACTGCGGAATCCTGGAGAGTGGAAGGGAGAGAAAAATCTGGACGCTCAGAGCGAAAATGCCAAAGTTAAAGTCAAATTCACCTCGTGGACGAGAATGCGAGCACTCCTCTTTGTTTCGTCCGCGGATGGCTAACATAACCCCATCTCCCCCCGCCCCCCACCGCCCCCACCCTCCAAACGCAATCCAAAACTTCAGAGTTGGTACCATAAATGTAGGCACCCTAAAGGGTCGCGCTAACGAGGTTGTAGAAATGCTTGAACGTAAGGAGGTCGATGTTTGTTGTATTCAAGAGACCAGGTGGAGGGGTGGGTCTGCTAGATTCATTGAGGGTAAAAAACGATGTTATAAGCTTTTCTGGGTGGGAAACGACGATGGGCTGGGTGGAGTAGGAATCATGGTAGCAGAAAAGTGGGCAGATAAGATAATAGACGTAAATAGAGTGAACGACAGAATAATTAAAATACGACTTGTCCTCAATAGAACTACGGTGACAGTAATATCTGCGTACGCACCCCAATCCGGACTGCCCGGCACTATAAAAGACAGATTCTATGAGACACTGTTGCTAACTATATATATATATATATATAAGAGAGTGTTTAAGTTTGCTTGAAGTATTGTGGAATATAAAAAATGGTTGTTTTGGAAGTGTTTTGGAAGCCTCTACAATGCAGAGGAGTAAATCTCCAGGTAACAATCAGGTGGCAGTAGGAAGAAAGAAAAGATATGTAGAAAGAAATGTAAAGAAATGTAGAAAGGCATAAAAAGAAAACTAGAGATTGAATTAGCTTGTAAGAGATATATTAGTCCCTATATTTTGGATTTCAGATCCATCGACGAGGGGGTTATCAGAAGGGAAATATGTATGTCAGCAAAGGGAACAATGTGTGGCTGTCTTTATCTGTTGTTTGCATCTGACTGATTGTGTCCAATAGAGAATGGTCTCTGCCGCATAATAAATCTCTTCCAAGCTAACTCCATCTATGGTTTTCATTTTATGCCTTTTTTACGTCTCTTTTTACATTTCTTTCTACATTTCTCTTCCTTCTTCCTACAGTCACCTGATTTTGTTACTTGGACATTTACTCATCTCCATTGTAGAGGCTTCCAAAATGACCATATCATCATCACCGTTTTACGTTCGTTCTTCCACGTTAACATGAGTTAGACGGGCTGTCCTGTTGTGAGCAGTAGCCGGTTGGCTGACCATGCCTTGTTCATACAGGAACTGATTCTGGCTTGATTTCTACAGCTGGATGCCCTTCCTAACACCAACCTCATTTACAGTGAGTGCTGGGTGCTTTTTTCCGTGGGGCCTACACGTCCACTTTACAGTGTGGGTTGGGTGCTTTTTTGCCGTGGCACCTCCACGACCACTTTGCAGTGAGAGGGTGTGGGGGCATATTGTCTATATGCTTCAGCTTCAGCTTGTACCTGTGGGAAGTCGGGTCTTGTGTATTACTGCGTGACACCAGAGGTCACGGTCGTGTGTCATTGCCTTTGAGAGGTGTAATTGGATAAGGTCGGCTTTTATCACCTCATCCCAGGTCTTCTTGGGTCTCCCCACTCCACGGTTTCCATTGACTTCTAGTGCTCTGCACCTTTTTATGCAGCTGTCATCCTTCATACACATCACATGTCCATACCAACGCAGCCTGCCCACAGCATTTGATTCCTCTTATGCTCAGTCTCTCTCTCAATTCGTTTATGCTTTGCCGTTCACGTATACACATCCATCGGAGCATGCAGGCTTCGTTTCTTTCTAATCTACGTAGATCTTCCACCTTCAGCGCCCAGGTCTCACTACCATGTAATATTGCTGTTCGTATACATGCATCATACAGCCTGCCTTTCATTTTGAGGGAAAAGCCTTTTGCAGCTAGCAGTGGCAGTAGCCAGATTTGAACATAACACTTTTTTTCTTTTCCCTCACACACACACACACACACATATACTGTATGTGTGGCCACTTCTATTTCCACCAACAGATTTATATTGGATATATAGTAAAGTTCCTTTTATAAGTTGATCTTTTTCTCTCCACGAACAATATCATGATTAGTCAGAAAATGGATTCACTTCTAAAAACATATTAATACCAATATGATGGACATATTTTAAGTACCTAATGGAAAAAAAACCCAAAACATTTCAACAAAAGTAAAATGCTGGATGGCTTATAATTTTCATAAACTTATTGGCAACCATGATACTCATAAGAATATAAATATGGTTTTAAAACAAATAAGAATATCCTCTCATTAATATAAAATTTCGAAAATTCCATAACTGATTCTGAAAGGACATTTTTCATACATTGAAAGCTATAAATCTACATCAATAGTTTATTAGTTGCATGGCAGATATTGCTAGTTCTATCCTCTAGAAGCAAAAAAGGAAAACTGAATAATCTCAATTAAACATAAACTAACAGGAGAAAATATAACTTCTGATTTCTAAATAGAATAAACATAAAACCAGTATCCAATAACTACCTCTGGAATTATATTGCATGGTTAAGGTACAGCCACTAGATATGATGGCTAGTTGCAATATAAGTGGGCAACTGCCGGACAAATAAGCAACCCTGGACTAACTGAGGTAAACCACTAGGGGAGATGGAGCAATGGGTGACACCTGTTGCTCCCATTAAAACTCTCACAACTCAGTGATGTAGCTATGGCGAGGGGAGTAAAGGCTGCTTCTAAAAAGGCCTAGTGTTCGCAGGTTTCATAAAGTACCAGATCGGTGACTGGTGGGAAATAAGACCACTGAAACTGAAGCTGCAGTATGATGAAGAAAACAAAAAAGAACCATACGGCATCATCCTTTGGGAGGGTTATCAAAGGGAGGCATTCAGGCCTTTTGTAGAGGGGCTTGTTCGAAAAATATATTGCAGTCTCCATTCCATGCTGCAAAAACTGCGTGAGATGGACACACAAATATTGCATATCACAAGACCCCAAAGAGGGTCTGGAAGGGAGCAAACCTTAACAGTTGGAACCTGGAACATCACAGCCCTTACAGGTATGTAGCAGGAACTAGTGGAGGAAGCTAGATGCTACCGGCTAAATAAAGTCGGGGTTTCCTCAACAAAGTTGCATGGCTCTGGTACTGTAGATTCGGATGGAGGATGGAAACTCTACTATGCACATGTGGTGCAAGAAATGACTGCACAGGTGGGAGTGGTGATACTCACAAACCCCCAGCTGTCAGAATGTGTTATGGACTGGATCCTGTTTGGAGGGATGATTTGCCTCTTGAAGCTGAAAGATAGATCTCTAATGGGTGGTGCAAGTTTATGCACCAAAGAAGGAGTTTGAATACAGACCCACCCTTGATATAGTCTCTGCAGTATTAGATGTAGTTATTACAGAGTCATATATCCTAGTGGGAGACTTCAATGCACATGTTGGCACTGACCACCTGACATGGAAAGGAATGATTGGAAGAAATGACAACATTGATCTAAATACGAATGGACAGATCTTACTAGACTTCTCTTCTAGCAATGGACTCTTTATAATGCACACCTTCTTCCAGCACACAGGCATCTATAAATACATGGTATAAGGGGAATCAGTTAGTGATCAATAACTGATTTTGTTATTATTTCTGATCTCTTCGAATCTGTGCTGGATGTTCATGTTAAGAGAGGGGCTGAGCCGTCAACTGATCACCATCTAGTTATCTGCAACTTCAGACTACCTAAAGCCAAAGAAGCCCACAAAACTGAATGACCTACAGGATAAAGTGGAAGGTGTTGGTGGATAAGGAAGTCAGGACCAGGTATGCAGATACTATTGCATCCAAATTCAGAGAACTCCCTGAACAAACTGAGGACATTGAGACTGAGTGAAGCAGTTTCTGCTTCAGTTGTTAAATGCTGCAGGCAAAAGAGGCTTAGTGAGACGCCAGATGGCAGGAGGACTCCTTGGTTCAATTAAGAGGTCAAAATTACCATCTGAGCAAAGAAGGAGGCTTACAAACCTTGGCTTGGAAACATGTCCTCCTTGCACTTACAGTACAAGCAGGCATGAAGAAACGCATCAGAGACAGTAAAGACCTCCAAAGTTAGGACATGGGAGGATTTTGGGGTTAAGCTGGAATCCAATTTCAAATCAGAAAATAAAGTGTTCTGGCAGACCATCCACCCACTTCATATTAAGAAGCCCTCCAGCACACTTGCTACAAGAATGCATCTGGATTTCTCCTCTCCCCAGAGAGATGCATCCGCGTGAGGTGGAGAGAATACTTTGCTGATCTCCTAAACCCAATCACAACAGCATTTTCTGTTGTACATAAGGTGCATCTGAGAGTGATGACTAATCTCTCAGAGGCGGAGGTTACAAGAGCAGTTAAAGAGTTCAAATGTCGAAAGGCTGCAGGGGAAGATGAAATCTAGCTCGAGATGTTAAAAGCCTTAAATAGAGAAGGTGTTCTCTGGCTGACTCATGCGTGCTGGGTGGCCTGAATCTCTGGAAAGGCACCTAAGCAATGGCAATTGGGAGTGATAATATCAATTTTCAAAAAGGGAGACAAGAGAGATTGTTTCAACTACAGGGATATCTCCTTATTAAGCCTCCCCGGTAAAGTCTATGCTAAGAGTCTGGCAAAGAGATGCAGGGAGATTGTTGAGTCTAAGTTTGCTGATGAACAGTGTGGTCTTTACCCCGGATGCAGAACAGCCAATCAAATAGTCACACTGCAGCAGGTCTTCGAGAAATCATTGAAATATTGCCAAGAGGTATATTCTGTTTTGTAAAAGCTTGAAAAGGCATATGACCACATTTCATGGGACCTGCTGTGGAAGGTTGTGTTGGTTTCATGGCTTGAATCTAATGAGAGTACAAGACTCATCCTGGATGAAATACCAGACCATTGCAGGGTTAGATTATTTTCAGCTGAGTATACTGGAGCAATGCAAAATAAAGTGTCTCGCTTAAGAACGCAACACACAACCCAGCCCAGGATTCGAACTGATGACATAAGGATCGTAAGTTCAACACCCTTACGACTAGGCCATGTGTGCCCATGTATTATATATGTATATGTATATAAATATATATATATACACACATATACAAATAAGCAGATACATAAATATACATATATACATACGTAAATGCATATATATATATGTATCAATGATGATAATGTATATATATATATATATATATATATATATATATATATATATACACACACACACACACATGTATATATATATATATACACACACACACACACACACACATGTATATCTATATCTATATATATATATATATATATTTCGTTTCTGAATTTGTTTAGCAAGATTCTTTATCTGAAAACGTGTGTTGAAACCGATATTGTTATATTTTGGGAGGGTCATGTTGCCAATAAGAAACACATGCACCAGTTGCTTTCACTTCAATTTATTATAATAAATTTATAAATTTAGGAATTTATAAATTTCCGGTTGGTTGGTTGGTTCCACAACCAGACACACAAAAACAAGATGGCGTAAGACAGAACAAAGGAGAGGCACAAAAAACAAAGAAAAGTGTCCCCAGTCACTGAAGAGGTCAACCAACCAACCGGAAATTTATAAATTCCTAAATTTATAAATTTATTATAATAAATTGAAGTGAAAGCATCTAGTGCGTGTGTTTATTATTGGCAACATGACCCTCCCAAAGTATAACAATATATATATATATATAAATATATATATTTATATATATATAAATACAATATATATATATATATATATGTATATATAGTGAAAGAATATTTATGTATATATATATACAATATATATATTGTGAAAGAGTATTTATATATATATATATAAATAATATAAGTATGTACACGTACATACATATATGTATACAGATGTACAGTAGTATGTATATATATATACATACATGCACACATATATATATGTACGTATGGATTCACCGAACATTTATTATAATGCTCGGTGTGTTTGTAAACAAACATCCCGTATTAAGCCGTAGTGTCTAGCAACCATCGTTGCTCGTTTGTTCAACACTGACAAAGGAACGCTGTACTAGTTTCAAGCTTATTAGCTATCGTCGGCAACGTAAACTTTCCTGCCAGATGATTGAACGTCTGAAAGTATATACTTTCCTTATGCATATTTCCTTATGTATACAGACGTACAGTAGTATGTATATATACTACTGTACGTCTGTATACATAAAGGTATGTACGTATACATACTTATATTTAAGTAACAGCCGTACTAAGAGTGGGAAATTTCATTTCCTTTTATCTATTTATATATATATATATGTATATATATGTATATGTGGAGGCACATGGCTTAATGGTTAGAGTATTGGCCTTGCAATCGAAAGGTTGTGAGTTCAATTCTCAGACCGGGTGATGTGTTGTTTCCTTGAGCAAGACACTTTATTTCACATTGCTCCAGTTTACTCAGCTGTAGAAATGAGATGATAGGGACTGGGGTCCCTATCATTCCACTGCAAAGTGGTCGTGGAGGTGCCACGGCAAAAAAGCACCCAGCACTCACTGTAAATGAGGTTGGTGTTAGGAAGGGCATCCAGCTGTAGAAATCAAGCCAGAATCAGTTCCCGTCCCACCCTTGCAAGCAGGGAAACGCGGACGTAAAATGATGATGATGATGATAAAAGATGATATATACATTCACAGATATATCTATGTATACATAAATATATAAATTTACGGATATATCTATGTATATATGAATATATATATATGTTTATGTGTATACATATTTACATGTATATATATATATAAAGAGAGAATAAGAGATGCACATACATGTGTGATTCTAGTGCTCTGATATTGAACTGAAATACAAAGACGTTACAATATCATTAATAAAAATTTATGAAAAGCTTTGAAATTTTGCAGCCATTAAGAAATCAGCGGAAGAGATAGCTAATTACAATTATAATGTCCCAGCATGTATCTGTTTATTAACATCAGAGAAACATACACTTAATTAACTTCATGTGCCCTAAAAAGACCTATTCTACCACATTCAATGGAAAAGATTAATGAAAGGACAATCCTCAATATTGTGTTCTTTCAAAATAGTTTGTATTTCTACATTTTTTTTTCAATTCCATAAAAGTTATCTCTCTTATGAGTTTCATTAATTTATATACACATCATACATTTACAGAATAAAAAAGAGGAATTTAGAAGGAAAGCATAACGTGTTCTGTCTCTAACACAAACATCTTGTTTGTGTTTTATTGAAGTAAATATCAGTCAATAGTTACAACAATAATTCTAGTAATAATATTAACAGCCACAACAAAATCTGTTTGTAGCAAAATATTTCTGTTTCTTTAGAAAAATTAAAACAAAAACAGCATTTTAAAAAAGATTTTATTTTAAAAAATCAGTATGAATTGTTTGTAACATTGTCAGAAATTCATGGAAAGGAGTTAAAGCATTCCATGAACCCCAGTACTTGATTGGTAGTTTATTTTATTGAAACTGTAATAATAAAGAGCGGGAGATTTTAATATAAAAGACTGGAACTAATGCTAAAAAAAATTCTAACAATTCTATCAGTTCATCAACCTAATTCTAGTAACAATATAAACAGCAATAACAACAACATATAAAAAAATACTTATGTCATCATCATCACCATTTAATGTCTATGGTTCCATGCTGGAATGGGTTAGAGATGTTATCCTTTTGTGAGCAATGCCAGATCAGGTGACCATGTCTTACTCATACAGAACCTATTTTGGCTTGGTTTCTACAGCTGGATGCCCTTCCTAGCACCAACCTAATTTACAGTGTGAACTGGGTACTTTTTGTTGTGACATCTGCGCGACCACTTTACAGTGTGGACTGGCCGTTTTTGTTGCATTGACATCACGACCACTTTACAGGAGGATTCACTGAACGTATTCTTCCACTTGTCCTCATGGGAAATGTATGGAAGTGGGTGGGGTAAAGTGGTGCATATTATGTATATGCTTCAGTCTTGGCCTGTTCCCATGGTAAGTCTGGTCTTATGTAACACCAGAGATCTCATTCTTGTCATCACCTTATGTAAATGTTGATAATTAAAAACCATAGTATTTTAAAGATTTTAATTTTGAAAAAATAATAACACTAATCTAACATGTTGATTGTTAAAAATAAACTTTTATATCTCAATACTGGGATAGGGTTATAGCCATACAAAATGCTTTTGCATTTTTGGAGAGAGGTTCTAAATTTTGTCAAACCTATTATTATCTTTATCACTATTGTAGCCAGGTTTCATCATCCCCATCATCATATTCATCATCACTTCTTATGAAATATACCTGGCAACCCTGGCATCAAGCAAACTGAGTCTGCATCCCTATGTATGCTTCTATAAGTCAAATGAATCACTTGAACAATACATTCATGAATAACAACTTTCCAATTCATCATATACTGTAATAATCACAGACACTCTCAAGCACCAAGAAGATGTTAAAGCATATTCCATTGTGTCTTTACCATACTGCAAAGATTTGTTTGAGGAAAGGCAGAAAATCTACAACACAAAAAACTTTGCTTAAAAGTAATATAATATTTTGATGATTCTTCTCTACTGAACAATTACTTGAATATATGAACCACATCTATAACATTCTTTGCATTTTCAAAGGGTTTTATAAAGAAGAAACTGGAAGATCCCGAAAAATCAGAAGAGGAAAACATCAAAAAGCTTTCAATATGTAATGAAATTCCTATAATTGATAGAAAACAATGGTAGAATCAAAGTAATCAAAGAGGAAATGCATATCCTTGAATCGACTAGACTATCATATGAGGGTGGGCTGAAAAATTTATAATGTGACCAAATGAGGTTTATCTTTCAACTTAGAACCCCTTGCGGTTCACATACCTCTTCCATTGGTGTTGCAGTGCTTGTATCCCATTGGTGAAGAAGCTTTCATCCTGTTGGTCAAAAAGTCATCAACAGCAGATTTGACATCATCATCACTGCAATACTGGTTCCCAGCCAAGTGTTTTTTTCATGTTGGGGAAAAGATGATAGTCAGATGAGGCCAAATCAGGAGAATCGGGAGTGTGATCAACCAGTTCAAAGCAACAGTCCTGCACAGCAGCCATTGAAACCAAAGACTTGTGTGCTGGAGCATTGTCCTGATGAAACAAGTCCCCTTTCTTCAGTTCTTCTGGGTGTTTGGTCTTGATAACCTTTTGTAACTGCCTCAGCATGTTGACATGATATTCTTCATTGATGGTGTAACACTTTTGAAGTAGTAAAAAAACAGAATGCCTTTTGTATCCCAAAAACCTGAGACCACCTTCCCTGCAAATGAAATGTCGTTTGTCTTCTTTGGAGCAGGTGAGGAGGGGTGTTTCCAATGCATGGAGTGTCTCTTGTGATGAACCCAACACACATCCTGGGCTAGGAAACATTCAAGGAAACCAGCTGGATATGCTTCAAACAATGTCATATTTTCTTGTGATGTGTTCAGCCTGGTACACTTTTAATCAGGTATCAAATGTGGCACCCATTGAGCAAAAACTTTCATCATGCCAGGATATGCTAATAGCATTGGCTATTTATAGTCAATCAGCATATGGATATTGGTAGGTTTGTGAATATGCTTTTATACTGAAAGGGGTGTACCAGAACATATTTAGGTCCTCTGATTTTTAAACAAGGTTATGTATGTCTTTCTCTGATAGGTTTCCACGTGCTGCAGAGTATATTGGATACATTTAACCATGGCACCAGCACTACAGAGGTTGAAATGTCTTTCACAAAATTAAAATGTCCTCTCACCCTTTTCCTTTGCAAGTCTTCTACAGTTGGATGTCCATCATATTGCTAACCACCTTACAGCTATTCCAACTCGTGGGACTCTCTCCTGCAGGTGGTTAACATGGCTCCAATAGCAGTAGATCAGGAGGTGCACTGGGGACCAAAAATGCTAGAAATCTCCACTCCTACAGGTTCAACTGCAAACCTATTAGAGGGTGGCTGATACTTCAACAGCTTGCAATTTTCAGCTTGTTGAGCAACAAAACCTGGGTCTGTTACCATGTGCACCAGGTAAAAGTGTCACTGCATGTTGCATCCCAGCTGTGGGGCTTCTTTCTAGTTAGCTTTTTAATGAATATTGCATAACATATATTAATACTAGTTGAACTATATAAATGTAATCAAGATAGAAAATGATAAAAGTTAAGGTAAATAGTTTGATAAATTCATGCTGCTTTAGGAATGGCGCATCCTCCTAAAATTTAATGTGATCATGATAAACATTTTTGGTTATAGGAATATTTCATTTTAATTAATTTGCAAAAACAACAATTTGGAGAGGATGTAGATGGAGAGTAAACAGAAGGAATCAAATTGATTGCTAACTAATTCAAAGTTAACAAAATAGTAATTATATTATTTACAGTTTTATCATTGTTTCTATCTCTGCCACTAACTCCATCTCTCTTCTATCTTTACTTCCATTCTATTTTCATCTGTTATATTCCCTCCATCAACTCACCACTACAAGCTTCTTTATATTTGCCAGTCACTCATATGCACACTTATTTGTACACAATATATATTTCTTGGACACTCTCTGTTTTTTTTGCTTTGCTCTAACCCTGTCTTTTTACATTTTTCTATAACTCTTTTGCTCTCAAATCACTCTATGTATCCTTTTTCTCTTTCTTTCTCTCATTCATTCTCTATTACTCTAGTTAGTATATCTAAATTACTCACTGCATTCTCTCTCTCTCTCTCTCTCCCTCTCTCTCTCTCTCTCTCTATATATATATATATATATCTTTATCCCCCCCCCCCCCCCCACACACACACTCTCTCTCTGTCTGCTGTCACCATCTCAATATGTTTATATAAAATTATTTAATATTCTGTATATGAGATACTTAGTCTATATATAGGTCTACTCTATTGCTCTTGCATACATCTATCACATTCTCTTTCATCAATCCTCTCTCACTGTTTTACATTCAGAATATCTTTGCTTACTTGCCATTCTTGATAATATCATAACTCTTCTTTATTTCCCAATACCCCTTTTTGTACCACATTTTTTAACACACACACAGAGACACAAAAGCACATATGTATGTATATACTTCTTTTGCCACACACTCACCATCTATTAAAAAATATGGATTCATTTTTCTTTTGCTTCCACACGCACACACACACACACACATACACACACACACACACACACACACACACACACACACACACACACACACACTCTCTCTCTCTCTCTTTAAATTTCTATTAACTCTCTTTTATCATTTTTTTTGTTTCTCATACTTCTCTCCCCCCCCCCCCTTGTGATCACCACACACACATACACACACACACATACATACACACACACATACACAGACACTCACACACACAGACACATAGACACATCTATCTCTTACGTCTAATCTACTCTCTCTCTCTCTCTCTCTCTCTCTCTCTCTCTCTCTCTCTCTCTCTCTCCTCTATCTACCTCTCACACAAATATATACATTCTGTTATTCCCTTGTCCTCCAAGCATACAAACATCTACACACTCACACTCTCTTTACTCTCTCCTTCTTCGTCCTTTCCCACTTCTGCACCTCTACTCCATTCTCCCATTTCCCATTCTCATAAGTGCCAAAATCGTAAGGAGTGAAGATGTATCATGTGATAAGTTGTGCTACATCTGACGTTCTTGTCCGTCTTGCACTGACTTATCATCGCCAGACCATCTCTGCCATTAGACCTGCAACTGCCAAAGTCTATTAGACACTGTAACACCACGCCACAAGGCAAGAAGCGATTGTGCAACGCCACTACAATCCAAGCCTTCCTCTCCCTCACCCACCCATTAACAGCCGTCACAGAGCAAAGCCCTAAATTCCTTCTTACGTTTTTGTTAGTGTTATTGTTGCCTTTGTTTATTGTTTGTTTTATTTTTGTACTCGGTCCGATATCAATCTGGTCGTTCATCGAGACGCAAATTGGAATAGCATGCAAATTGGCTACCATTGCTGCTGGAACTCCAAATACTGTTGTTGCTGGTGATGAGGATGATGATAACGTTGCCGATGATACTGTTGTTATTGCTGCAGCTGCTTCCATTGCTACTGCTGATGCTGCAATTGTACTTACTGCCCATTTACAGAACCATTTAGGTGAAGCCAGCCTCCTCCTTCCTCCTTAAAAAATATCTCTATTAACTAACTGCTGACCGATCTCTGCAGCAAAAGAAGGAGGAAAGAATGAGAAAGAAAGTGAAGCGATAGACAAGGGGGATTAGGAAAAAATAAGAGAGTGAAGCATCTGATGTGAGAGACATGCTTTCATAGGGAAGCCCTTTAATAACCAGACACTGGCATCAATAGCCACCGTTAATCTGACAATTGATGCGCACACATGTACGGGTGTACACACTCTCACACATTAATGCTCACATACAGCATACATATATATCCACACTTGCGTATGCATATACGCATACAATATGGCTACGCTTTGGCTTTGTTAGTTTTTTGTTGTTAATATTATTTATCCTTGTTATCTATTGTTTAGAATCCGAATTGTTGTTGATTTCTATTTTGATGTTTCTGTACACATAACGCCAAGTGTGCATAGAAACATCAAAATGGAAATAAAAGAACAAGAGATGACGAGAAACTGTAACATTCCTGGGTCTCCCAATACATTAACAATTTAAATAAAGTGGTTCAATTTGGGGATTGAAATTTAATCATAGCCTCCAATTGCCGAATGCTTATTACTACAGTATGACCTCAAACCAGTGACTTAAACCAGTGAAAGAATACACGGACGGACAGAGAGAGAGAGAGAGAGAGAGGGGGAGAGAGAGAGAGAGGGAGAGGGAGAGAGAGAGAGAGAGAGAGAGAGACCAATACCACATTTTACGTTTCCTTTATGAATGAAATCTCCTTATTATGAAAGTTAATATTTCAGCAATTCAACATTGAAAATCAAATCACATGAAGACACACATTCTCGTTATTTCACGGCCCCATGAAATACTCGTTTAAAGTTGAAACCTTCTTATAATAAACTATATCTTTACTCACAAAAGAAAATAATCAGTCAATCACATTTAGTTTGATTTATGCTCAGGAATGTTTCCTCGTGATGCATAGTATCATTTCTGAAGTGTATCATGTCTTACAGCGATTCAGTACACTTGTTATCCCATCATGTTACGTAACGATAAGGTTTATCATTAGATATCAAAGTAACAATTATAAAAAGAGAAGAGGGAGATAAAAGATGTTGAGGAACCATTAGGACCTAGGACTTGCACGACTTTTAGAATCATAATGAATCTATCTGATAAAATACAAGTTGCCAATATACAAATAGGCCCACGTAGCGAAATTATGGAAAGTATGGAGAAAAGTGTTTGGTTGGATATGACGTGGTGTTGCAGACCACTCTCGCAAGTCATTAAATTTATTGCAGCAGTTGATACAAGAAGCTGAGAAATTCATCCAAACATTTGTTGCTTCTCGGGGATAGTTTGAAAGGTTTAAGAAAGTATCTAATCTTCAGAGAATTCAGATAGGAGAATCAGCAAGTGCTGACATTCCATGCTGCGCCGGAAAATAATCACACAGTATTATAGAAATCACCATTAAATCTAGTTTTAAAGTAAATGGATGTAAACTATTAGGAAACCTTTACCCTCTAAAACTTTTAACGCAAAGGAAAAAATAATGCATCGGTGTATAAAGCAGCAGAAACGTCTCACATTGTGTTTTAGGAGCAATGAAACTTAAGCCATTACTTGCTTATTAATGTGATTCTTGTATGGCGATAGATTGGCAGAATCGTTAAAATGCCTTGCGGCATTTAGTTACAGCTCTACATGCTTGCTGTGTTCAAATCTCGCCTATATCAAGTTTGCATTTTATCCTTCCGGAGTCGACTAAATTAAGTACTGAGAGCGATATGATTGGTTGTTCGTTTTCTCCCAAATTGCTAGCCTTGTGCCTAATATAAAAATTATCATTCTGGCATTCCAATATTAATGTTAGGCGTCTCCAGTTGTAACCTGCTTGCTATAAGAACATAGCAGAAAAATATTGGTTTAGACAGGATATATTTACTGAATGGGTCAATGAATAGTTCTACTCAGCTGTCAAACATTAGTGAGAGAACAATTTCGAGACCAAGGCACTTCTACATTAGAACAATGCTCTTGGCCATCTTTCCAATTTCGATGTGCGTATCTGTTAAAGTCATTTTCCTTCCAGCAAACACAGCTTTTCTACCTCAGCCAAAGTTGTATCTGTTTTCAAGGCATATTATCTTAAAATAATTTAAATCAATTAATTACACCAACTGGTAATATACATCAGTCCGTCAAAGAATTCTGGTACAATTAGATTATGTAAACAATATAAAATATTCAAAATGCCGGAGGAAAAGTTACAGAAACATGTCTCCGTGATGTTTAGAAACAATTGAATCCAATGTATTCTGGGAGTACGTCAGAGTAGAGGATGGCACAATGTCTATCAATAATAGCTTTATACAAATTAAGGAAATCTTTTATTTAATGTGTACTACATTTTCAAACAGAAGTTATACAATGATAGACATATTTAAAAAAAAAAAACGATAAAAACTACCAAAATTAAGTAATGAAAAAGCAACGAATAGAAGTTAAACAAGGGCGGATTTGGATGATTAGGGAAGTAGAGGAAAGGACTATAAATACCAAAAATGTGGAGAAAAAGAGAGAACGCGTAAGGAATATTAGGCAGGCAACGGCACAAAGAGAGGAGGAAGAGGAGAGGGTAACTGACTCTGTGTCTAGGTCGGGACTGTGTTTCGGCTGAATCCCGCGGACAAAACTACAAAGGCATTTCCGCGGACAATGGCCAGCGACACCCGCTGCAACAGCCAGAGCACCTCGTGGGGCTCCTTCCTCAGAATGGCTGCTGACATTCCGATTTTATGGAGAAGCTCGGCTGTGCGGAATTCAGCCGCTCCGTAGCTAATATTTATCAATTCAGACTTGGGTGGGTTAATCTCAAGTACGACGAGCTTTAGGGCTAGGATGGTTGCCGAAGATCCTCAACTATCGACTCAGCCGAGCCAGCCAGGGCCACGTCGTTCAGGTACCAGACGTTGAAGGACGCCCAGGAAGAGCGGTTAATATCGTCAAAGAGAAGCGGGCCGAGTGGGTCTCCTTGCTCGATACCTGTAGCGGAGGCAACCTTGTTGCCAGTGGCCATGAGTAAGCTGGGTCTTCAGCACGAGAGGTGGGCAAGAGAGACAATTGAGGGAGTTCGTCTGAGACACGTCTTTATGACGTGATCCCACCCAACGCTGTTGAAAGCGTTTCTCATGTCCAGTTTCACAAAGAGGGTTGACGAAGGAGTCGTGTACTCTATAAAGTATTTGGCTATATGAGCTGCCACCTCGCATCCACACTTGACGCTCATTCCAAGCTAGACAAGGCTTAGCGTCTCGCTCAGGTCATCTTTGAGTGACTTGCAAGCTATCTTGGTTGCAAGTTATCGGAAAATGTTGCCCACTGCTGTAGAACGGACGCTTCCGTTGTTCTTCCTCAGAGCGGTCGGACAGACTGAGAAGAAAAGAACATGGGCATGGCAAGGCAATTTGGCGGAGAGAAGAGACGGTTGTTGAGGGTTGTCGGCAGTGATGGGCAGTATGAGAGGGCCGAGAGACTCGCAAGCAGAGGATTGTAAAATGAAGCGTTATTGCCCTTGAGCCAAGGAGAGGCCCAACCCCTTCACCGCCGTCGGATTGCCTGCCTTCGGAATCCTGTGTGCAAAGGTCGCAAAACTGAACAGTTTTGTCCAGTCTTCCAGGCCGCCCGAGTCATGCGCTTGATCGATAGACGATGCTAACGCTTCGGCTGCGAGAGTGTGGGCAGCTTTTGGGATATTAGTGATATCTCTGCGACTGCCTGAGGCGGGATATTGCCACCAGGAAGTAGGATTTGAAGTTGCTGATGTGATCTTAAAGTTTTATTGCATGCTGATAACGATCCTTTCATCCATTGGAAGAAATAGGGGAGGGGCCATAAGCGATAGGGTATATACCTGTAGCGGAGTTGTTTCATAACGTGTAACAATAATCTGTTCTTTTGTTTCACTTTAATCAGTTTCTGTTTTGACTTCAGGAAACTAACATCCATTTTTCCTTGCCGTGTCAGCAACTAGCCAATATGCAACGGTAAATTACAACTTCGGCCTGGTCGGCGATATGCCGGCTAGGAACCGCTTTCTTTGCATATAATACTTAATTTTGTTTGTTCACTTTATTTGGCATGCCAGCACATCTTTTGTAATTCTGTTCCGGTTGTAAATAAATCATGTAAAAAGTTATAAAGTCTTATAATACTTTTACCACCGCCACCACCTTGGACGTGATATGGGAAAATCCTTTTCCAAAGGTTTTAACTACAACAGCAAATTCTCTTCTTTCGTGGCGACAACATTACAACCGAATAACAACTTCAACTTCTACGTTACATTCACTTTCGTCTAACATTACCACATAACAAAACGTTACATTTATTGCTACTACAATTTAATAACATATTCCTTTTATGCTAACACTGCATATTATTCATTCTGCCTTTCATCCTTATGGGGTCGATAAAATAAAGCACCAGTAATACACTGAGATAATTGCTGACCTTGTGCCAAAAGTAGAAACAATTATTCACTCTGCTAAATGCCTACTCAATTTCCAGGCTTTTGTTCCATATCTCCCATTGAAGACGTTTATTATTACCTATTCTTTTGTCTATATGTGAACAATATGTTCTTTATTCATACCAGGTCAGTGGATTGGCAATATCGACAGAGTGTTGGACATGATTTGCGGCATATAGTTACGACCCTGTAGTGACCTACATTCTGATGGCTCTTGAATACATTCTCCGTACGTTGTTTGGCTCATTTCAGCCAATCGCTACCAGCGTAGGGAGATGTATTTCAACTTCCGCCCAAAGGGAAAGATTCACGCTTCTCTTCGAAAATCTCCCTATTTGAATCTCGTCACCAGAAGCTAAACATCTCTTGACTTTGCTCAACAAACTTTCTAAAATGTAGCTATGAACAATTACCTCGCCGTGGCTTCTAATTTCAGCCATCGGTCTGCGTATTCCTTTTACAGCATCTTAATTTGTTTTATTTCATTTCTTATGACATGTCAACACAGCTAACTCAACTGCTCATCTTTGTAAATAAATTATATATCAAAAACCGTCGTAATGCCTTATGATGATAGTTGCCACAACATTGATTTGGACTGCTTCGGTTACTCTATGTGATACAATACACAAACAATACATACATTCTACAATTGGTGAACATCTACAAAATAACTTCTTCTAAATTGGTGACCCAGTCGTGGAAACTAAATTTTCCTTTAAAAAAAAATAATAGAAGTAGTATTTTTAAAGAACAACACGCAAGCTTTCTTGTATTGTATCAGCACCTTGTAAAAACCTTTTTGTTGATAACAGCACAACACGTGGTTTAACTTCAACGAACCCGCCTGAGAAAACATTATTTGAGAAAAAAATTAGCTGTCTTTTAAAAAGTCACAGCACGAGGTAAATTTTTTTTTTCAACATGGCTACTATCAACTATCAACAAAATCAGCAGCAGCAGCAGCAACACATGGTTAACCACTAACCACAACAGGGAATAACTATGTGGCAGCTTTATAACCTTACCACCACACCTTCTGAGCATCAATTATTTACTGAAGATTCACTGCTTCCTCACAGTCTTCTCGCCACTATGGTGACTCTAGATTTGTCTTCGACTTCGATCGTCGTCCTGTAGCATAACAACCTCAGTCTTGTTACTTTACCCGACTCACTGGGAAAATAACAAATGGAACTGGACCTATCAGCATTTCCACCATTTCTCCGACGAATTGCCAGAATTACAGCTTCAACTACTACCCACCTACAGATTCAACTTGCTTTTTTCTTTTCAAAGCAACTTTAGCCATTTTTTCCTGGCTGCCTAGCACTTCCGGCAATTCATCTGGGAGGCCGACAATTTCTCACCTACCAATCATCTTCTTGCCAGCTCTGCTACAATATTTACCATAACAGCTCCATCTACACAGCTCTGGTATAACACTTATCATAACAGCTATACAGCTCTGGTAAAGCATGAACAGCACCATCATTGACACCAGCTACTGGTAAACTACCATAAGAGCTTCATCCACAGCTCTGGTACAACACTTACCATAACAGCTAACATTTAATGCAAGAACAGCAACTTTTCCCATGTCAGACTTTATCCGTTTTCTGTTAGACCCCGGGTGGTCATGCATAAATAGCAAAACAGCTAGTCATTTGACGCAGCGGCTCAACAAGGCCCTTAGCGCCTCATTTTTCTTCTTGCATGCATTCTTTTGTTTAATGTTTTCATTGATGTGCTCTCTTTCAGCATTTTTCCTGCTAATTCAATCTTATATATCGTTTTCCAGACTAAATAGGGGGTATTGTAGTGACCTACATTCTGATGGCTCTTGAATACATTCTCCGTATGTTGTTTGGCTCAGTTCAGCCAATTGCTACCAGCGTAAGTGGATTGGCAATATCGGCAGAGTGTTGGACATGATTTGCAGCATATAGTTACGACCCTTTAAATCCTGCCGAAGTTAGCTTTTCCTTTCAGGTTTACGGGTTTGATAAAATAAAGTACCAGTAACGCACTGGTTTCAATCTAATCGATTTTCCCTTACCTTCAAATTGCTAGCCATGTGCCAAAAAAGAAACATTTATTTTTACCATTGATTTAATGTTCTTAAATTTAAGATATAATCTATATTACTTTGTATGAAATAAAACCACATATTTTAATGTCCATTAATTTGCAGTTTCCGTAAACATTACGACAGACGTAAACAATCAACATTTCAGTATATATTTTTGAAGAAGGAAAGTGCATTCAATAAAAAAATTAAAGAAACGAAAGTATTCGATAATGATAGTATCTCGTAATTAATTCGGTTCGCGAATAAAACAGCGTTATATATATAGAGAGAGAGAGGAGAGAGGACAAATACAAAAGGGGACACATACAAAAGGGGAGTTTACATACAGGTATATGAAAATAAAACTATTAATAAAAATAACAAATAACAATTGAAATCCCCAATAGAGGGGAGGCGTTACACAGAGTTGTACACACCCCGAAAAAATGTACAACCCTCATCTCCAGGAGCACCAAGAGCGAGTACTCTCCTCCTCTCTTCCTCTTTTTCCTCAACCTACAGGCTTATAGAGAGAGAAGGCCCAACCACTTGGGCCATCTTTGCCACATTCACCCACCTTTTATAAAATTTGCTGGGGTACAGCACCTCTCTCTCCATCCTGATTCTTCTTCCAAAATGATATTTGAAAAAAAGAATCAGTTGTTCGCCGGAGAGAAAGGTATCTGACCTCAGCCCTTTTAACCTCGTCCACCATATAACCTCTTTCACCATGGCCATAACACATAGGAAAACCGCCTCTCCCTCGTTTTTGAAAGAGGGTGGTGGTTTGATCATGACAATGGACTCGGTTGTTAACTGGATTGGTCCCACCCGCGACAATAGTCGTTCTACATAGCCCCACAGGTCGGTAACGCCCGGGCAGTGTATAAATGCGTGCGCGACGGTTTTCTCGTCTCGCACGCATCTCGGACAGATCTTTTTAGAAGGGTCCCTTCCCGGGCGCCCGTGTCTGTAGAGCTTGTCTCGAACTGGTAGAGCTCCTCGGTAGCACTGCCAGGCCGGGGATTTTTAGAAGTTGTCCTTGGTCCCGGGCGGAAGGTCCTACCGAACAGAATGGCCAGTTCGTCCTCCTCTACGCCCAGAGTTTCTCCGAGCGCGTCGTCGCACTTGCTGCGGACCAACCCTCTATAGAATGACGAAGTGGAGTCTCCACTGATCGCCGGATCCGCTTACCAGAGGACTGTGAGCGCCTGAACACATTCGATGTGCCAGTCGCCCATTTTCCTCGGTCTTTGCTTAACCCAGGACTGCAGCTCGGTCAGCGAGACGAGTCGTGGGAAGGCTCGCCTCACGAACGGGGCCCACACCGGTTGTCTGGTGAGGAATACGTATAGATGCCGCAACCTGAGTGCGTGTTTGCGCATCTTCAGCCACGGCATCCCCAGCCCTCCATTGGAAGGGTGTTGGCAACAGATGGATCTTCTCACCAAAGGAGCCCGCCTCTTCCAAAGGAATTGGAAGAGCGCGCGCTCCATTTTGGTGAGCGATTTGGCTGGACAAGGCACGACGGTCAAGCGGTAGTAGATGACGGACGCTATAAAAGTGTTCGCCACCTCCGCTCGACCTTTCAAGGATAGTTTGCACTCGGCCCGCTTCTGGGTGAGTGCAAACACCTTGGCAGTCACCTTGTTCCAGTTCTTCTCCACCTGGAGGTCCGGACCAAACCAGACCCCGAGCAGCTTTACCGGTCCTTCCGTCCAGCGTCCGACGACGCCATCGGAAGGCATCGGTTTGCCTCTCCACGATCCGAGTTGCAAACTGATGGACTTGTCCCGGTTCAGCTTCACTCCTGTGAACCTTTCGTTTTCCTGCAGTAAGGTGCCGATTTCCTCGATTTGCGAGGCGCTCGACACCATTACTGCCATGTCGTCGGCGTAGGCCAACGCCGCTTTCCGCAGTCCCGGTTCCAGAGGGATGCTCTGCAATAGCTCCAACTTCCGCAGTCGTGGCTCGAGAGTCAGTACGTACAGAAGGGAGGAGAGAGGGCATCCCTGTCGAATGAATCGCGTGATATGGAACGGCTACGAGAGGAAGCCGTTCACCTTGACCCTTGAGCAGATGTTGCTGTAGTGCATTGCAGCAATCCAGCCACTGAACACGGGTCCGAAGCCTGCCGCCTCGAGCACCGCATCCACGTAACGATGGTCAACCCTATCGAAAGCCTTACACTGATCCAAGTTGATCAGGGCCCCACCAAAGCGGGGTTTACACCCTACCCTCTCTATGATGTATCGCATGAGGTGGAGGTTGTAGTGTATGGACCTGGTCGGGATTGCGCATGTCTGCGCTTCTCCCTCCAAGTTTTCGACGACAAGCGCCAGCCCCTTTGCCAATAACTTGGCCAAAATCTGTAACTCTGTGTTTAGCAGAGTTATGGGCCGGAAGTTTCCTATGTCATCCCCCTTATTCTCGTCCTTCCTGACTAGTGAGACTACGGCCATGGTCACAGAACTGGGAATTCTCCCGTTCTGCTGCTAGTTGTAGTAGACCGCTTCCAGGAGACCGGAGAACAAGTCCGGCATTGCTACGTAAAATTCGTAGGGTAGACCGTCGAGACCTGGAGATTTGCGTTTGCTGCATTGGCTCAGCGCGTCCCCTATCTCAGCGGCTGAAATCGGCTTTTAGCAGAACTTCGCCTCGCTGTCCGAGAGTCGCGGTAGGCCGTCGAGGTATGGACCAAAATCCATAGCCCCTGCCGGCGCGTCGCCCCGCCCGAACAGTTGAGCAAAGTGCCGCTGAAAGGCCGCACACATCTGCTTCGGCTCACGTATCACGCGTCCGTTTTGGTCTTTCAAAGACCGAATTGTGGAATTGTTGCCACTTTTTGCCTCCGTCACTCGGGCCCAGCTAACAGCTTTGACTCCCTCGTTTCCCAGAGCACCTATTTTGCTTCTGACAACGCAGCCTTCGTGCTTTGCGTCGAAGAACTGGTCCAAGGTCGTTCTCGTGGCTAGCACGCTGGCTACGTTTCCACTCCTAAGTGCCTCTTCTACTTTATCTACCAGTTCCTTTTCGGTCTTATTTCTATCTAACGCTAATTCTTTACTAAAACCTATCGAGTCTAATCTAATTGCCCTCTTGAGAGAGTACCACCATCTGTTGTTGACAATGGCCCCCGTCAAGTGCTGCTTAACTAAAGTGCTAACCCGTCTACTGTAGGCTTTGCATGTTGGTAACAACAGGTCCGGATTCCAGTAGCCGGGTCCTTATCTATGGATTTTGTCAAGGTTGACTAAGCAGGTCACTAATTTGTGATCTGAATAGGCAATCATGAACATTTGTGGACAGCTTAACATGTCCCTATCCTTCTTTCTAACTAGAACCCTATCTAGGTACGATCTAGATGTTCCGCTACGATTAGTCCACGTCCACAGTGGCACAGTCGGAAAATCTAGTCGATATCTATCGGCCAGGTCAAATCGGCCGATTAACTGTTTGAGGCTGTTACACCCCCCTTTATCGGGACATGCTCCCACATAGTCCCAACGTGCACCTAGGATTCCATTCCAGTCCCCCACTAAAAGCAAGGAGCGGGACGTTCCCAGAAAAGTTTCTAGACGTTTGAAGAAGTCTGACCGCGGTGTCCTGGATGGGGCATATGCGGCCACCAGCCTGAAGGCTCTACCTTCACTACCATCAGCGTCTAGGACCACCAGTCGACCCTCCGGGTTCAGATGTATCGTCTGTGTTACGAGGTCCAGGTGTTTCAGCAGCAAAACGGCAACCCCGCCGCCACCTCCCGGCTGACAGAGAGATGCGTAGATCTCAAAGTCATCGAAGATGGGGGCCAGCTGTCGCTCGCTGTGGATCCTGGACTCGCAAATCGCTACTACATCCATACAGTGCGACCTGAGGTCGTTTAAGAGTTTGCCCTGTTTCCAGGGCATCCCCAGGCCGCGTACGTTCACACATCCAACTCTTATATTGGCCATGTTGGTGCTGAAAAGTTAAAAGAGGAAAAGAGATCACTCACCCTTCGTCTCCTGGGGACCAGGCCGCACGAGTTTCATGGGGGTGTTGGAGGGGTTGTCTGGATGGGTGGTGGTTTCCGGCGGGGTGGGGACGGAGATGTTTGGTGGGGTGGGGTCTGGTGGGGTGGGGAGACATTTGAGAAGGACGCGGTTGAGTGGTTTCACGCAGGAATTCCCCACATCCTTCTCAAATGTTTCTTTTAGGGACCTATAAGTTTGTATAGGGACCCTAATCAGTTTTAGGTTCAGTTTTTTGCTATTTTTAATAGAGTGGGCGAAAGTTTTCCCTTCGGTTTTCACCGAAGGTTCGTTCGTGATGGTCTCCATTAGTGTTTTGTTTTCAGTGTTTATGTAAGTGTAAGTGTAATTTTCTTGTGTTGTTTGTTTTTGTCTGTAGTTCTTGTGTGTGCTTTCGTTTTGTTGTAGGTATTTTGTTTTCAGGGGGTGGGGGTTTTGTTTGTGATGTTTTTGTTGTTTGTGTTGGTGGTTGTATGTTTGTGGTAGTGTAGGAGTACACGTTGTGGGATCATAGCTATTCGCTCTGGGCTCATTTGCACCAGAACTTCAATGCTAGTCCCATTGAATACATCTCTGGTGGACTTTCCTACTGACAGTATTCTGTCTTCATCAAAATTGATGAAGCCGCACAGTATCCACCATATGTTCACCTTTGGTGTGACACTCGTGATTTTGATCTTTTGTGTCCTTTTTCCCATGTTTGTGGGGAAGAAGGTGTACAGGTTGGATAGAATTGGCGACACAGAGTAATGTTGGGCCGTCAATTGATCCTTCATGAGTACCGAAATACTCCCAAAAAGTTTGCTTCTTTGAATGAATCCAATATCATTCATTGAATTTTTGAAAACCAGTTCAATTTCTTTCTGTGACAATTGGACTGGTTTTCGGGTAGAATTGGAAACTGTCCTAAAAACTATCGTTTTGAGAGCAGTTTCCTTGCGAATTTCTACCGGAGAATTGATGCTGAAAGCAGCATTTTTTTCGAAAGTGACATATCTCCTAGCGTCCTTTAAAAGTTGTTCAGCATTTGTTATGTCGAGATATATCAGTTCCTCCTTTTTTTTTAACTGTCTCTGCAAAGGAGATTTTTGGTTTCTTTGTGGAATTATCCGTGTTGGTGATGTTGTCATTATTGTTGTTATTGTTGTTGTTATTCTTGTTGTCACCGATGTTGATATTATTCGTATTTTCCTTGGTGTTGTTGTTGTCTTTGATGCTGGTGTTATTGGTGTTGTCTTTATTTTTTTCTTTGTTGTTGTTATCATTGTTGTTTTTATCATCATTATTGGTGGATTGGCAGTATCGGTAGAGAGTCGGACGCCATGCTTTCCATCATAGTTATGTCCCTTTACGATCTGAGTTCAAATCCCGCCGAGGTTGACTTTGCCTTTCATCCTTACGGGGTCGATAAAATAAAGTACCAGTAATGCACTGGGTAATTGCTGGCCTTGTGCCTAAAGTAGAAACAATTATTGGTGTTGCTGTTATTTTTGTTGTCATTGAACTGTTTGGTGTCATTTGTGTTGTTTGGATATGAATTTGTTTTTGCATTTTCATTTCGTCTTTCCATCTCTATAGTATCTAGTGAAGAAGACGATGTTGACTGCGAGCTTTGTAGTCTTACTGCCTCTTTACCACCATTATCGTTGGACGCAGCGTTCATAACGTAATCAAACTTTTACAATATTTTTTCCAAGATTCGATGGAGAAAAAATTTTTCAAACGGATATTTCGCCCCTGTAGGGGCGAAAATGAGTTGACCCACCACCTGAAGGTCCAGACGGGGGGTCAAGTTACACAATAATATAAAATTTTACTGAAAACTCGCGTTTTTTCTTACATAAATTAACGGAAACTTCTCCGCGAAGTTACACACGTCTAATAGATAGATAGATAGATAGATAAATAGATAGATAGATAGATAGATAGATAGATAGATAGATAGATAGATAGATAGATAGATAGATAGATAGATAGATAGATAGATAGTAACAACAGAAAATGCATACAGTTACATAAGACGAATAGACAGCTGCATCTTTATTTTGTCAGCTGTATATATGCTAAATAAAGCTATTGGGACAAGTAAATCGCGTAAAGCGAGCGAGACAAGTAAACAAACATAGAAGGATAGCAACGCAAAGATAGGAAAAAACAAGCACATGGGAGTCCGATCAGCTTAAGCTGTGTGGATTTCATGAGCGAGAGACAACAGTCCGTCCGACGCGAGTGAGGTGTGAGCAATAAAGGACCCCACTTCAGGCCAAACGGGAGGAAGTGAGAAGGGGAGAATGTGGTAAGGAACCAGATGGACCATAATGCACCAGAGTACTCAATACTTACACCCTACCCTCTCTATGATGTATCGCATGAGGTGGAGGTTGTCGTATATGGACCTGGTCGGGATTGCGCATATATATATATATATATACATATATATATATATATATATATATATATATATATATATATAGGAAAAAGTATCACCCCGGCGGCAGAGCTCAAGCCGTTTCGACGGCTATTTCTGGTCCAGAAATAGCCGTCGAAACGGCTTGAGCTCTGCCGTCGGGGTCATATTTTTTCCTATTTCCCACTCTACTACCCTAAGTATTGAGTACTCTGGTGCATTATGGTCCATCTGGTTCCTTACCACATTCTCCCCTTCTCACTTCCTCCCGTTTGGCCTGAAGTGGGGTCCTTTATTGCTCATACCACACTCGCGTCGGACGGACTGTTGTCTCTCGCTCATGAAATCCACACAGCTTAAGCTGATCGGACTCCCATGTGCTTGTTTTTTCCTATCTTTGCGTTGCTATCCTTCTATGTTTGTTTACTTGTCTCGCTCGCTTTACGCGATTTACTTGTCCAAATAGCTTTATTTAGCTATCGCTCGCACCCACTGGAGGTATATGATTTTTAAAGCGATGAAATACCAATGAAGGTTGGGAAATCACTGATGAAGAACTATTTTTATCATATGTAACCCATGTGCAACCACGCAGTATTCATTCTTCTCATGTTTATATATATATATATATATATATATATATATATATATATATATATATATATATATATATATATATATATATATATATATTAAACTCTATTTATGGGAGTACAAACCAGATTAGAGAAAAACAATATTTTATCTAAAATAGCTTATATAAACACACACAGACACTTAATCAAATTTCGGAAAGGCATCGCGTTAGAAATTCCGATGAATTGTGTATATAGTAATGATTATCAGGTCTTCTGCTTATCAGGCCTTCTGACTAACGGGCAACCCTCATTTCATTTTGGTACTAGACCATCTTTAAATGCTACCTGAGATAAAGTTTTGTCCTTTATTCACTTAAATATCATCAACTTTTAAACAGTAGGTATTAAATAAATAACTATAGAGATCAGAATCAATATCCCAAATCGTTAACAGAAGAGAAAAGAATATTAATTACTAAAGTAGACGCAGCATGGCTGAATCGTTAAGTTCGCTTCGCAATCGTAATATTTGGTTTAAGCCTTGTGGGAGAAATTGGCTGTCCCTGTAATTCAAAGGGCCATCTTTATCAATATACAGGGTGGTCTGAAAGTCTTGTTACCCCTACATATTGTTTTAACTTTCAATATTTTAGTGGATTGGCAGTATTGGTAGAGGGTCGGACGCCATGCTGTCCAGCATAGTTACGTCCCTTTACGGTCTGAGTTCAAATCCCGCCGAGGTTAACTTTGCCTTTCATCCTTACGGGGTCGATAAAATAAAGTACCAGTAATGTACTGGGTATTTGCTGGTCTTGTGCCAAAAGTAGAAACAATTATTTTATATTACTTTGAAAATCATTTAAATTCACTTATTTTTTCCACTCATCCATTTAATCCCTATATCTTCGTTACTTCAGCTGCGTAACTCTAGGTCAACCTTGATAGAGCAGGCCTTATGGTGAAACTGTGACGTTACATTCAACTTCTACGTTACATTCACTTTCGTCTAACATTACCACATAACAAAACGTTACATTTATTGCTACTACAATTTAATAACATATTCCTTTTATGCTAACACTGCATATTATTCATTCTGCCTTTCATCCTTATGGGGTCGATAAAATAAGGGACCAATAATGCACTGGGATATTTGCTGGCCTTGTGCCAAAAGTAGAAACAATTATTTTTGTAATATCATTAATTATAATATATAATAATAATTGTTTCTACTTTTGGCACAACGTCAGCCCAGTGTATTACTGGTACTTTATTTTATCGACCCCGTAAGGATGAAAGGCAAAGTTAACCTCGGCGGGATTTGAACTCAGAATGCGTCAAAGCATGGCGCCCGACCCTCTACCGATACTGCCAATCCACCTTCGATTTCAAATGGTTGACACGAGCTCCTACAATTTGGAAGAGAGGCTGCTTGCAAGTGTATGGACACATGATCGTGTGCATTCTGGCAAGAGCATGGAGGATGTGCAACACAACTTCCCTGCAAGATTTGACAAACCAGCTCCTCCGAAGAGGACGATACTGCGATGGGAACATAAACTGTTTCTCACATTACTTTTTGGTAGGGGGTGACAAGACGTTCGGACCACTCTATATATATATATATATATATATATATATATATATATATATATATATATATGTGTATGAAAAGTATTTACAATCGGTTACGTAGTCCGAAATAGATGTATGGCTGTGGGATGAAAAAAAAATCATTAATCGTAACGAAGCGATAGGTTTACATATTCCGAAACACTGCATTACTTTTCTTAGTGCATTGAGGATCATATTATCAAATGCGCCCTTCATTTCTTAAGACACTGAGATGTAATTTAAGTGGTGAAATGATCGGTATTTTTAGTACATCGAACAGTCACGTAGAAGGTAATTTGTTGAATTGTGTAATTTTATTGT
>OZ024743.1:149545027-149565027 GCA_964016885.1 Eledone cirrhosa
TTTGTTGACTTACGTAATTGTTTGTATAAGTTCACTCTTCAGAAATAAAGGAAAATTTACTAATCCCTATCTCTGCTATTGATGTCGTTGATTCAATGTCAAGAGTTAAAATTCCAGGAGGAATTATAACGAATTTATAGTGAACTGTTGTGACTAAGATTTTCTATTTACTTAATTCATTGTATTTTTGAAAAAATTCATATTATAGAAACATTATCCGTGAAAACTTTTGATGTGCAGACATTATTTCATGTTTCCGATTCACATTCGAACCTTTTAATTTCTCTTAATGGTGTTCTTTGTCAAGGTAGGGATTACATATTCATCGCTTCGCTCTATTTATCTTTAGCTTCATACTTATATAACAATTATACATATATTTTAAATATTCCACTTAGCAAACAAATGTCAGTGACTAATAGTAACCAATACCGTATCAAATACGTAAAACCAAGTAATTTTATTTATGGAATATACAAAACTAACAACTTTTCACCACATTGTTTATCTGATTTAATCAATTTTCTTGTTGATTTTCTTTTTTTCAACAAGTGGACTACATCTAGCAACTGGTTTGCTAACGGTTTCATTAAAATTAATAAAGTATTAACGCTCGTGAAAAAATACAATTAAATTTTTGAAAAAAATACCCATAAAAGGGATAAATTCTTAACAAATTTCTACGATATTCGAAATAGGAATTTATCGAATACGTTCGTTGAATGACGTGGTAAACAGATCGTCTGCTAATAAATTTCATTGTTTATATGACATGAAATAACACAGATATCAATGTGTAATATTACAAACTTGAACGCGAGTCAACGAGGAGGCCACTATAATGTTTCTCGGCCTTCTTGAAATAGCAGTCAAATTGCCTTCATATTATAGTCTGTCTAAAAAGAAAATGAAAATATGGATGGTCACAGTTTCACCATAAGGCCTGCTCTATCAAGGTTGACATAGAGTTACGCAGCTGAACGAAACAAGTAACGAAGATATAGGGATTAAATGGATGAGTGGAACAAATAAGTGAATTTAAATGGTTTTCAAAGTAATATAAAATAATTGTTTCTACTTTTGGCACAAGGCCAGCAATTACCCAGTGCATTACTGGTACTTTATTTTATCGACCCCGTAAGGATGAAAGGCAAAGTTAACCTCGGCGGGATTTGAACTCAGACCGTAAAGGGACGTAACTATGCTGGAAAGCATGGCGTCCGACTCTCTACCAATACTGCCAATCCACAATGACAACTTATAGATATAATAATAAGTAACGCATAAAACAGCAGATTGGCGGAATTTCGGAATAACCGCCTCCATAGTAAATTTTAATTGAATTTGTGGAAAAAAGGTTTTTCTTTCTTTTATTATTATTATTTTTAGGGCGGTGGATTGGCAGTATCGGTAGCGGGTCGGACGCCATGCTTTCACGCATAGAGTTACGGCTCTTGCTATTCTGAGTTCAAATCTCGCCGAGGTTAACTTTGCCTTTCATCCTTATGGAGTCGATAAAATAAAGTACCAGTAATGCACTGGGTAATTGCTGGCCTTGTGCCAAAAGTAGAAACAATTATTATTATTATTAGTTTGTTGGCAGAACCTTAATCTGGTGTTTCAAATATATTAAAATACATAATTTTGATAAAAAGAAATATTGTGAAACAAGTAAAAGATTTCCGTGACAATATTAATATTCAATATATATATATATATATATATATATATATATGTGTGTGTGTGTGTGTATCCGAAGATAGTTTCGAAAAACCTAATAACGGAGGTGTCGGTGTGTACATTTTGAAGTTACGCATATTTTCTTATATATTGTATTGTGGGCACCATCACACAGTGTCATTCATTTTTTAAAATGTAATTTCAAGGAAATCATACTGTTAATTCTAGCCGATTAACTGACCACAGGGATGGTAAAAACACTTATGAGGTTACACTTCTGAGGTAGAGAAACATTTACCATTTTTCATTAACTTAATCATAGGGTTGTTTCAATGTTTGCTGTCTAATTGTTACGAGGAATTTTAATTCTACACTTTTTTGCTTAGTTTAGACCGCTAAGACTTAGTATTTACTTAATTTATTGTATTTTTGAGGAATATTGAATTCCAAGTGAATATTCACATCATATGATGTGAAAATAATCTGTAAAATTTCCTGATGTATAAACCAACATCTTCACATTTCAATGTTACTGTTAGAACCATTTGATTTATTTCAATGATGGTTCCTTGGAAAGGTAGGAATTTTATATTCATCGTATTTCTCAGTTAATTATTTAGCTCCATAATTAAATAGCAAATTATTTATATTTTAAATATTCTTAGGGGGAATTTGTATTTTATCGCTGCTGTCGTTGACCAGAACTATTACCAAAGGCATTTCTACCATGACCTCCCCTCTGCCATATATATATATATATATATATATATATATGAGGGTGGGGTCCTTTAGATATATTAGGTAAATAAAATAAAACTGAATGGAACCTGCAAGTCTTATCACAGCCTTAGGCAAAATACTTTTCTGAGACTCATATCTTTGTTGAGGTAATTTATTGGAGGGTGGCAAATGGTTAATGACTGCAAACAGTCAGTTGTGATAGAGCAGGTCGGTATCGAAAAAAATAAATACACCATTCACAAAATCTTGACGCATTTCGTACAAACTTTCGCTTGTTTCTTAGGACTAACTGACCCATGCTTGACTGCTATTGGCACGGAACCCTTCTCCACTTCGGTCTTTAAAGATCACACTCGAATAGGCACCCCAGATCAACAGTGGTAAACTACTAGGGTAGATGGAGAAATGGGTGACATCTGTAGCTCACAAGAAAACACAACCCAGTGATGTAACTATGAGGAGGAAAGTAAAGGTGCCTTAAAAAAAACTAGTCTTCGCAGGTTTCAGAAAATACCAGATTGGGGACTGGCGCAAATAAGATCACCAAAAACTGCAATATGGTGAGAGGCATGAAAAATAATTATACTACATTCTCCTTCATGCAAGTTAACAAGGTATGTGTTCAGGCCTTAGGTAGAGGGACCTGTTTGAAAATTATATTGCATTTTCAATTTCTTGCCGCAAAAACTGGTGATGGGCCTGCGATCTGTCCTGGGAGGAGTGGGATGGATGTACAAAAATTGTGTATCCTGAGACCCCAAAGAGGGTTCAGAAGGGAGCAAACGATGACAATTTGAATCTGGAACATAATAACCCTGAGAGATAAGGAGAAGGAACTAATGGAGGAGGCTAGATGCTACCAGCTAGATATAGTTGGGGTTTCTTCAAAAAAGTCCCTGGCCCTGGTACTGTAGATTTCGATGGAGGAGGGAAAATCCACTATTCAGGTGTGGTGCCAGAAATGACTGTACAGGTGGGATTAGGGATAATCACAAGCAGCAGGTCTTCGAGATATCATAGTAGTATTACCAAGAAGTATATTCTTGTTTTGTAGACTTTAAAAAGGCATATAACTGCATTCCTTGGGACCTGCTGTGGAAGTTTTTGCAGGAGTATGGGATCGATAGTCAGCTTCTTTCTGCCCTGATGTCTCAATTCAAATGCCTGAGTATTTGTGTTCAGATAAATGGTGTTGAATGGAAACCATTCAATGTGGGAGTCAGACTTCCCCAAGGGTGGGTACTGTCATCTCTCTTGTTCATCATTTTCATGAACAGGATTGACATGCGCAGCCATATATATAGGATTACATTGGCCAATATGTTCCATTTTTTTTTAAGGCCAGCAGAGTGTGATTTGAAGGAATTTGGCTGTTATTTCCAGCAGGTTGTTGACTTGGACATACTTGTTGTTGAAAGGCAAGAAAAGAAATTCGTTTGCTAAGTTATTTTATTATTGATACACCATCATGTTCATTGTTTTAACATCCACTTTTCTGTGATTACATGGTTTGGATGAAATGTTTTGAGACTATAATACAGCTAGATGCTGTTCCTGATTCCAACCATTTTAGTCACCATTTATGATATGTAGTATTATGGTGAACCTATTTTAAAAACCACGATACATACATGAAATAAAAAAAAAATAATAATCTAATGGAAATAACTTATTTGTCTAGATTTATGCTATTGGCAACTTCATAAATCTGTTAAGCCATTTCATAGACACAATGCAAGTAAAAGCACTATATAAAATATCTGGAAATAACAACATGTTGTCTGTGGATTACCATATTGAAGTGGATGAAGAATAAGGTAGGTACTGACACATTTTTTTTCTACTACTGAAAATTGTTGATTATATAATACTGCCTCCATCTCGCAATCAATTTCATGACTAATATTTTCCTAAAATTTAGTCATTTGTCTCTTACCATTTACCCATGAAATACAATACAATACAATACAATACATACTCTTGCTATTTACCCATGAAATACAATACAATAAAAAATAAAATAAATAAAAATAAAAAAAATAACTGAATTTATAAAACATCGAAACAGAAAAGGGGAATTTACTGAAAGTAAAAATGGAATTAAAGAATATTTGAAATGGAAAATTTGTCCTACATTTAGTACTAATTCACAAATCCCACTTATTATCATATATCTATTCATTTTGATAAAAAAAAAAAAAGCAGCCTATCAGCTTTATTGCTGGTTAACATTAAAACACTCCTCACCTCATCTCACTTGTGGCCCACTATGCCTCTCCTCCAGATTTAATGACCCTTTTGAGTCCTTGAGTTTGACATAGTATATGTCTCTCTTCCTCGTGTTATTTTCTTTATTTCATCTTTGACATAATTTCTCAATACTTGATCCTAAAAAGTATTTCATATGGAGTTCATGCTTTTTCTTCAGCCACAATCTGTAAAAGTTCAAATTAGAATTTAAGAACGCCAACTCTCTCCAGTTATGTATAATTCTTAAACTAGGAAAACCTGAAGAAAGTATAATTATTCTTGCTACAAGTAAAATTTACATCTCACCTGGTCTATAAGAAAAGCTTTGTGCGAATGTTGCATTGCATGATACTCTACTTTTCTATTGTTTTATCCCTTTTTAATTAGATCCATTATTAGAGAGAATTTTTGTATGTGTTTGGATATATGTGTGATGTATTGGCAGTAATATACGATGTTACAATTGATGTAATGGACAGTACACACTATCTAATATGTCACTTCAACATGGTTGGATAAAGATTTGGGCTTTAGTTTACCATGTTAGTTCATTGATTAAATCGACCAGTATGTAATGGATAGTTTATTTTATTGACATTCAGAAGGATTAACTAAAAGCAAAGTTGTTTTCAGGGGAATTTGATCTCAGAATATAAAGAGCTGGAAAAAATGTTGCAATGTATTTTCTCTGATACTCTAATGCTGTGGTACTTAACCTGGGGTACCAGCACCCTCAAGAGGTGCAAGATTCAGTTCTTGAGGTGCAAGAAGAGGTCATGAAAAACAGCTTTTTTTCATTATATCTTTCATTATTCAATATTTTGATTGGACATATTCTGTTATTTTCAAAAGATTGTATTTATTAGTCATATTAGTTAGTTAATTAAATAGTAGCAGCTAACTTCAAGTTCTTTTGTCTTGTGTGCTAGATCTAGGGGTGTGGCATTGAATTTCAAAATCTCAAGGCGTGCCATGATAGAAAAAGGTTAAGAACCACTGCACTAATGATAATGCTAATCCATTTCTGTTTGTTGTTATGCATGACATTATGGTATATAAATTATTTAACATTCAACACTGTAACAATCTTCAATAATATACAATAGACATGTTACCTTATAAATAGGCTAGGTATGCCCACTATTACAAAAATCTAGCTGATTTGACTGTTCAGTAAAAAACTGGCATGTTACAATTTCCTTTCAAGGTTTGTTCTTTTATTCTTGAAATATACCCTACTTAATAATTCTGCCTCTGAGTTCTGTTAAAAATGCCATCCACTTTTAAAATGACTTAGGCTCTGTGATGGAAGTTGACTTAATCACGTGATTAAAAGAATTGGTTATGCTGATAAGATATTAAACACTTTGATTGGCAAATATTAGTGGAGAATGCAGTTCTTCTGCTGAGAAATCCTTGTTCATTATTATTAGAGTTCTGAAAATAAAGAATCTTTTGTTTATTGTTTGTTCATATTTCAAACAGAAGATATGGGTTACATTTTTTCTGGGTCGATTATATGTGGCATTATTTTAACTTCCACACAACAGATCTAAAATTAATTGTTTAAAGTTTAGAAATATTGCACAAAAATGAAAATATAAGACATCCAAATACTAATAAAACAGTAAAAGAATCATCATTGCCATAATTTCTGTGTTAACTTTCCATCCTCGCATGGGTTGAATGTGTCATCACTGTCTGAGATAGGAGAGGTTGGATAACTATATCTTGCTTAGACATTCCATATTATAGCCTGGTTTCTATATCTGGATGCCTTTCCTAATGTCAACCACTTGGCATAATATGCTTGGATAATTTTATTGCGAGGTTAAGATACCAAAATCCTGGGGTAAGAAATATGAAATGATGCATTGGCAGCTTTATCCATTGCTGAGAATAAAAACTATATTCACCATGTTGTGAATCATGGGGGAAAACTTCATAGACCCCATATATGTGTTAACATATAGTAAATGGAAATATACCAGATTCACTGATCATGAAGGATTGCCATGTATCCAATGAAAAACATACTGAAGATAATTTAAATATTGTCAATTTAATGACGATGTGTTTCAAGAATTTTTGAGAAAATGAAATCATTAAAAATAAAATTATTTCTGGTCTCAGATATTATTCAAATTTCTCAAAATGATATTTGTTTTGTGATTGGGAACATAAATGGATTTGTGTGAGGTCGAAAGCAATCAATGCTTGTATGTTCTTAATATATTTACTCTTTTGAAATGCTATAGTTTGTTAATAAATTAAATTGATTTTATCATTTGTCTTGCTGAATTGTGTAAGAAAGAATTGATAAGGAACAAATGATAGGAGATTAGCTCAATTTTGAAAAAAATGACAGGCATACTGATGTAAAAATGATTTTTCACATTAGCACAAAGCTATAAACTTGCAGCAACGGGGCATGATTGATTGGATTGATCTCAGTACATGACTGGTACATATTCAAACCTTGTTAAGATGTAAACCCAGAATGTAAAGAGACATATTTGATTGAATACCTCAAAATATTTTTATTTTGCTTGTATAATAGTAACAGATTCTCAATATAGACACAAACACAAATTTGGAGAGGAGGAACATTCAAATAAACTGAGTCAGTAATAAATTCGTACTCTAACAGTGATTTCTTAGATAGGCATAAGGCCAGAAATTTGGTGTAAGAAATAATTGTTTATACCAACCTAAGTACTTGACTGATTGTTTATTTTAATCACTTCATATGTTTGAAAGGCAAAGTTGATCTGGGTAGGATTTGAACACAATGTAAATTGTAATTAAATACTATATGATGTTGAAGATAACGGTTGGGAAGTGTTAGTGGAGTTGGGGGCATGAGGGTAGGTCAGGCCACATTGTGTGTTGAACATCAGGTCTTCCTCAACACTGCATAGCATCATCCTTCATGGTCTTTAGTAATTTCTGTTGTGAGGTTTAATTTTTTAATGTTGGTTTTCACAACTTCCTCCCATGTCTTCCTCATCCATGGATCCCAGACATTGGGGCTTCTCTGCATTTCTTTTTGTAACTGCTATCTTCCATGCACAATACATGTCCATACTAATGCAGTCTTCTCTCTTGCACACTACATCCAATTCCTTTTATGCCAAGTTTTTTTTTTCCTCAGTTTGCTTATGCTATGTCACTCATGCACACTTGCATTACACACTCATTGGAGCATACTCGACTCATTTCTTTCTAGCCTCCACAGGTCTTCTGCAGTCAAGGCCTATGTTTCACTGCCATGTAGCATAGCAGTCCCTCAGTAGGGTCTGCATGGGGTAGGCCCTAGCTGTCCCATTCATTTTCCTCATTCAGCAGTCTCTCATAGTATGTCTTACATGCATCCTTCTTTTGGCTTCAGATAGGGCAAATGCTCCACCAGCAATTCAGACACACTTTTCTCCAACCACATCACGATCTAGCATACTGCCTTGCAATCCTGAATACTTCATGCTACTGATCTTCATGGCACAGAATATGTACAAACTTCTTTTCTGCCTCTTCCCCACCAAATATACTTGGCATCTAGTCCCCTTGTTCTTATCTGGTATTGCTTTCTATCTCCTCCTTTCCTCCGTTTTCTCCAAGTTTGTCTTTTTATTTTAATGGCTTTTTCTACCTTGTCATTCTACCCTCCACCTTGGCGAGACCTTGCTCCAGCCACAGACTTGCCTTGTGGCTTCCAGCAGGTCATCCCAATTTTCCCGTCATATATCCCTAGCTCCTCTTCCTTACTGTCACAAGCATTAAGAAGAATTTGTTACCTACAGAAATTTCACTCAGCTTCCATGTCTTCCTTCTCCAAACTGGCTTTTGTTTCTTGGTCCACCTAGCCCTTACTCTAAAGTCACTGACAACTAATCTATGTTGGGAGGTACATTCCTCCCCAGGGAAAGTCTTGGTATTTACAACCATTTGCTTGTCTCTTTGCCTGGCAAGGATGAAGTCTATTTTGCTTGAGTGCTTCGCTTATTGGTAGGTTATCAGATGGTTGGCTGGTTTCTTGAAGGTTGTGTTACAGATCATTAAGTCAAGAGCATCACAGAACTCCAGAAGCCTAGTTCCCTCCTTGTTTCTTGTGCTATATCCCTACCCTCCATGTATGCCATGGAATTCTTCCTGATGTTTCTCATCTTGTCCATTGAAGTCACCAGCTGTGATCATAAGATTGTTGTCATCTATCATTGCAGTAGTCTGTGTAGGAGGGCCCCATATAAATGGTCTTTTTCATCAGCAAGCCTATCTTGTGGGGCATGTGAAAATAGTATAGTGGCTGTAGTATTGCCCAAGTCTAGTCTAAGTTTAATTATTCTATCATTCACTCTGACTACCTCAATTACCTGGTTTACCTATCTCTCAGTGAGGATCATTCCTACTCTGTCCATCCCATTTTTGGCACCCATCCAGAAGAATTTGTAGCGGTGTTCCTTGCCTGTAATGAATCTGGCTGAGGTATCCATCCACCTCACATCTTGCACACAGCACCCATCTACTTTCTAATATCTCCACAATCTCACTGCACTTACCTTTCATTTTTACGACATTTAGTGTGGCAAATCTAACCCCCTGTGCTTGATGGGAAGAGGGTTGCATGGCTGTCTTTCTCTTTTGCTGGGTTTTAGGAGTAGAAATGCCACCTAACTGTTTGGTGATACTCAGGAGATTTATATGAATGTCAGGTTCTTTCATGTTTTGTATTGTATTGTTTGACATACAAATGTATATAGTCATTCCCCATACCAGTGTCAACAGTAGCCACAACCCTTCACTAAGTCTTTTGTACACTAAATGATGTTTCTCATACAATACATATATATGATAGTGGTGAAGAGTGTGCGATGGAGGAGGAGGGCGGTACTGATTGGTGAGGGAGGATCCGTGGGGATTGGCGTCCATGGAAGCATTATACTCTAAAAACAGGTCTGTAATCTTATGCTAGGTGTAGTGCTGGGAATCATTTTAGTAGGGTTTAGTTTAAAGAATCTAGAAATTTTCACACTCAAGTAACATTTTACATGCTATTTACTCAATAATGTGCTTGTGTGTGTGTATGTGTGCATGTGTGCATGTGTGCATCCATTTATGGGTATGTGTGTGTTTGTTTTAGTTAGGCTTTCAGTTTCAAGCCCTGAACCAGGTTTTGTAGATAAGTTGCATACGGATTTTTGCACCCTAATTTTTAGTAAAGAAACTGTCGCTGATCTACGAATATATATGATAGTAGTCACAAAGCCACACATTTTATAGGACATGTAGTCAATTAGATTAACTGGACTGGACTGATACTTAATTTTATCAATTTTGGAAGAATGAAAAACAACGTTGCCTTCTTTGTGATTTGAGATAATTTAAAACTTGGTAGCACAAGGAAACAATTTTTAGAAGAGTATATATTTTGCATTAATATCTCTATAACACTTGGAATTTATCAATTCTAAACTTAATATTATATAATATTTAATATACGTTTCTAACTGTCCTTCTCTGTCAGTCAGTAATAATATCTTACCTTAACAAAAAACAAGAAACTTTAGGGGGAAGGTATAGAAAATAAAATGATAGGTTTTAGTTAATTGAAGCAAATTTTGTATATGACAGTTGATTTAAAAAAAAAATTATTCTAAATTGACTTTGGTGGGATTTGAACTGAAAACAGGATGTAGGAAACATGAAATGTAAATTCCTTGGTCATGCACTCCACAGTTGATGCCAATTCAAATAAAACAAGTTAAGTATATTAATTTATACGGATTGTTAGATTTACTCACAATTTAACCATGTTTCCAGTTCTGATAAAGCAGGATTCTAAATCTAGGGTCCAATTAGCTGAAATCTTCCCCCATAGTTGTTATATTCAATAAACAAATATTTATATGTATATATGAATACATGTGTATGTGAGTGCAGGGTGGGATATAACTGAAATCTATATCTAAAATAAGATTATGATATTTACTCTCGATAATGTTAACTCAGGGGGTGTCACAGATGTTGGAGTTATTTTTTATTTTCTCTTTTTCATTGTTATATATTTTTTTCAATTCTTTTCTTTTTTTGATACATTTTTTTCCAAAATTTTTGTTTCCTATTTGCTGTTGGAAGTGATGGTGGTGGTGGTGGTTGTGGTGGTGATGGTTGTGGTGGTGGTGTTGGTGTTTTCTCTCATCTTCTCGCCTGTCTTTACACTAATAATTGGTTCCCCCCAAAGCTTGCTTGTACTTACCACCTGTATGGTTCACACATGTAAATATAGAGTAAATTTCCTTCTCATTACTTTACACTTCTTTTGCATGCATGTATCAACATAAACACACAAATCCATATAGTTATGTGTTCACTCATATAGATATATACACACACACAAATACACATGCACATAGTCTACTTGCCAATATCAGCAATTCTAAGCCAAGATCGTTTTCTCTTTTATTGAGTCTGATGTTTCTTTAATCAGTTCTGATCTTGTAAAAAAAAATAAAACGTATATATTAACTTCTACTGTTGACACTTCTATTTTACTGCATAAATGGGTAGCTGTTATATTATGGTATATTTTCTTAAGGTACTCTTGGATTAGAATAACTTTCCTAAGTGGTACTTAAATAAAGTACTATTAACTGGGGTATCACGTATCAAGAAATTTTTTGCAATGCTTTTATAATCGTTTTCAGGGTACATTTAGTAGCTATAACAAATTTACAAACATATTTGATTCTCTTGAGATAGCATTTTAAATATGAATATAGACAAATACAGTTTAACAAAAAATATTCTAAATAGAAATAATATATTTCATTCAAACAGAAATCATAAAACATTATTATTATGAGTTCAAATCCCGCCGAGGTTGACTTTGCCTTTCATCCTTACGGGGTCGATAAAATAAAGTACCAGCAATGCACTGAGTAATTGCTGGCCTTGTGCCTAAAGTAGAAACAATTATTATTATGTACAATGAATATCTATTTCTCCCCCCTAAAATGAAGGGCAGATTGTATGATGCATGTATATGAATAGCAATGTTGTATGGTAGTGAGACCTGGGTACTGTGTGCAGAAGACCTGCGAAGATTGAAAAGAAATGAGTCTGCATGCTTCAATTGATGTGTAAAAGTAATATTCACAAATGGCAAAGTGTAGATGAACTAAGAGAAAAATTGGGCATAAGTGGGATCAGATGCAGTATGCTAGAGAGGAGATTGCATTGGTATGGTCACGCGATGCATATGAAGGATGACAGCTGTATAAAAAGGTGCAGGGCAATCAAAGTTGACGGAAGCTATGGAGCAGGAAGACACAGGAAGACCTGGGATAAGGTGATAAAAGCTGACCTCTCAAAAACAATGACACAGAATGACACCTTTGGCCTTACCATATGCATGGAGATCTAGTTGGTACCTCTTAACTTTCCTTATACCTCCCCATCTCTATACCAACCCAAACATTTCTGTTCACACCATCCCTACACTGTAAAGTGGTTGTGTAGGTGTCACAACAAAAAGCATCCAGCACATACTGTAAAGTGATCATGTGGGAATTATGTGTGAGCAAGTCATGGTTAGCTGACCCAATTTGCCTCAAACGAGACAACCTATCTAACCCATGCTAGCATGGAAAACGGATTAAATGATGATGATGATATATATATATATATATATATATATATATATACATTTGCCTATATATGTGTATGTCTATATAATTTCCAGAAATGAATTAATTTCACAGAAAATTTAATTTTTCTGCTTAGGGGAAAATTCTAAAGTTTGTTAGGAGACAGTAACAGACAGGTGATTTTTGGTTCAGAACATAAGACACATTGCAAGCAATTTCTTTTTCTTTTTTCTAAAGCCAATAAAATAATACTGGCATCATGTCAGTTAGATATTGCCAAATTTATTTATTTAGCATGTATAATATTTTTAAAAATTAGCAATTAACAGCATGATGAAGAGCAAACAATAAAAGGATTTTTATTTTAGGCCCTAGTCCAGCAATTTGGGGGAGAGGGAAGTCAATTAAATTGACCCAGTGCTTGACTGGTAGTTTATTTAGCAACCCTGAAAGTATGAAAGGAAAAGTTGACCTGAGTGAGATTTTAATTTAGAAAAAATACTGCTGCACTTTAGTCAGATGCTCTAACAATTCTACCAATCCCCCTCCCTCAGTAAGCAAACTAACATAAATAAATAACAAGCCAAATACATATTTTCTTCATGTTAAAGGTTTTTTCTCTTTTTATTAATGTAGACCATCATAAAAGGCATTCCAACCATAACCATCCCGTCTTTTCCAAGCATAACCATCCTGTCTTGTTAGGGATATCTAGGATGACATTTTTTGTGTCCAATCTAAAATTGATAAAGTCGGATTTAAAAAAGACTTGGCTGCTATTTTTAGCATGTTAAGTACTTGTGCATAGCATTTCTCATTGCATGTTTTCAGTGGGATCAGATGTATAGTGTAGGTGAAGTGTTCTCTAGGAATGCAATTTTAGTATGGAACAATTAGTTAGAATGTTTAGTGTGTTACCATGGAAGTGAGTAACAGTAAGAATAGCAGAAATGAGAAAAAATATATGCATCGAGTTGTTTCATGTGTGTAAAGGCAGTGTAGCATTATAGGCAGTGAATTGGCAAAATTGTTTGAGCATAGGACAAAATGCTTTGTATCATTTGTTCCAGCTCTTAACTATGTCATTCATCCTTTCGGGGAGTTGATAATATAAAGTCCTGGCCAGAGGATAGGCAGAACTGTTGAACAAGACATCTTACATTATTTGCTTTTGCTCTTTGCATTCTGAATTCTTGTGTAGCGAACTTAACCTTTTGTCAGGTTTAATACTATCCTGCCTTTGGGTGTCATTAGCTGAGGCAGCTCTGTTGCAAGCTTTTTGGCTTTTTGAGGAAAACATTCTCCCATCCTCCTATCCATCTCTGAGGCCTCAAAAAAAAAAAAAATGGGTCTTGAGAGCTGCCCTTCACTCCCTGACATAAAGAAGAGAAGCATTAATGTAGAAACAGAATAGCCAACAGATATTTACTGTTTTAAGATGAATGTGTAAAAATGCATGTAAATGTAGGTATCATTTTGTATATAATTTCAAAAATTGAATATATATATATTTATCATCATCATCATCATCATCACTGTGTAATGTCCATTTTTCCATACCAACATGGGTTAGATGAGTTGTCTACATATATAAATATGGATAGTTTTGTGGGAAGGAGTGAGCAAATTTTGAAAAATGTGATAATGTAATCATTTGACTAACTTTAAAAATGTAAAACAACATAAAATTTATTGATATTAAAGATAAGTAGTGAATATTTTATATATTTTAAAATATTTGCTATTAAGGTGGGTAGAGCACTTTTTTGTCTCTTTGGTGAATTTGAGTAGTGACATTTCCATTCTCCAGCATAAGTTCATTGAAGCAGGTGAAGTGCCAATTATCTGGAGTTATAGAGTAGCAATATAAAAATTGAGACAGTTGGGAGATTCTGCCACATTGAAGAAAGAAGAATTTTGACATAACTGATGTTTTTGTCTGCATTCATGCACAAATATAGTTTAGTTGTACATAGTTAAGCCACATCTTATATAGTAATAGAGATATCTTTTGTTGCCATATAATGCACTATGCATGTGTAGAAATATGTAGTTAAGTTTTTGTTTCTGTTATTACCTATGTATGGTTGTACATGTATGAGTGTGTGTATATAGACAGAAATATTTGTGTATAAATGGATGTACATAGATACATAGATACATACACATAAATGTAAAAGATATATGATGTACATGTTTGTGTATAAATACATGATTATATACACTTACAATAGTTATATATCACTACCAATGAGCTAATATACATGTACGTGGGTGTGGGCTCATGATTACATGTGGGTTGTATTAGAGATGCAGACACTGATCTTTTTACATATATATGAAATATTAATTTCATGTTAAATAGATAAAGGTGGTGAATTGGCAGAGTTGTTAAAACATCGGATAGAATGCTTTATGGTATTCGCCCCACCTAATTGCATGCTCTGAGTTCAAATCCAGCTGGGGTCAACTTTACCTTTCATCCTTTCGAGGGCGATAAAAAAAGTACCAGTCCGGTACTGGGGTCGATTCTTCCCCTATAGAAAAAATCAGCTGTGTTCAGATCTGGAGAGGGTTGGGCTCTGCCAGGTTTAAAAGTGCCCTAGACATGCCGTTTGATGGTGACTCTATGACTCCACAAGGAGTTATGGGATCTTTTATAAAATAAAAGCTCTGGCATACACACCATTTGAAATTCTCAATAAGGAATTTAGATCAAAATTTTGTCTTGTTTCAGGGCAATACTTAATCAGAGCTACTGTTCCTAAGGCAGGGCAGGCAACCATGTCTCGCTCATCTATGTTTCATTTTGACATTATTTCTACAACTGTATGCCCTTTTTAATGCCCACCTCATTACAGAGTGTACCAGATGCTTTCTATTGTGTCACCAGTACTAGAGTAATTATGTCCTTGACATGACTGAAGTCGTCTATGTTATTACTGTTCAAATGCTGACTACTTTACTGGAATTCTGTATAATAGAGCCAACATTAGAGAGTTTGAGTTGTTCCATGGCAAGCATGATCAAGAGTGAAAACAGAAGGGGATTGGAGTTGGTGCTTTGTTCTAAAACAGTGTGATCAATATCGAAGATAAAGAGTGGGTCGGGCTAAGTTATATGCAGATATATAGTCATGGGTGAGGTACAATACATAAAGTTATGGGCTACATGTGGGCTGTTGGCAGAAAGTTGGCTGACAACAAGAGGTTTATGGAGAGTGGATGAATGAAAACTGGACAGCAGCAAAGTGCCAGACGTGTATGGGTGTGGTGGGGGTGTAAGGGTAAATGATGGTTAGTGTTAGTTGTTATGATTAAGAAGGGTGAGAGCTATGATTAGCCATAGAGAATGATGACTGAGATAGTCATTGATCAATGGGATGATGATAACAGTAAAAGTATAGGAATCAAGCAAAGTAACCTCTCACTGTAAGGTGGCATTGCCCAGGATTAATAGAAGGTGAGATGGGTATAGTGGATTAGAGCAATCAGAGGAAAGGACTTAACAGGAGCATATAATGGACCAAGAGTATCTTGAACAAAAAAAAATGACACAAGGTCATGTAAGAGTCTATGTTTCTCTATCTGATTGACTACCTGCCTATATGTATATCTATCTGTCAATCTATTGTTATCTAATGATGTATATACAGGAAAAGGACATTTGAAATTATTAAAAAGATTGATTGATCAAAACAGTATAGAACATAGATGCATGAAAGAAGAGATTTATATATTACTGGAAATTTCAGCCCCCTTCTTTTTCTTTTTTTAGAAATATACTAATGTCACGCTCCTTTACCTGGTTTAATTTTCTATTCTCATGCAACTGTAACATTAAGAAGACTCAACTTTAATCAGTTACTTGTATTACTTTTATTGACATTCAGAAGAACTTTGGCATTGTTGATAATATCTTTGAACAATTTATATCATTGTTGTTTGTACTCTTCATAGGGGATATGATCACACTATTAAAATTACTCCATTCAATCAGGTAATGAATGTTAATCATGTAGTCAATCTCATTACATATTTAAAAATCTTTGAAATTGAGAAAGAATTAACTTAAATCTTAATTCCTTGTAAAATTGATTTACTATTAATCAAATATCTTTATATTCATAAAAAAACCTAACACTTGGTATTTTTTAGGCAAAGAATTCTTTTTGGTCCTATTTAAAGTTTTCTTAAATAAAAATTAGACCATTTATTCAGAAACCTTTAAGAATTATAATTAAAAGATTAAATTGATAGAAACGTAATTGCATTTCTTTTTCAAAAATTTACATCATACCTCTACAGGAAAAAACAGGAAAAATAATATTGCTTCTTAAAAAAATTTAAAGAACACATTAATAAGAACACATAAACTGAATCAGAGTATAACCTTTATTTTCAAAAGATTCCTATATAACACAGACTAGAATTCCAAAGGTTTATATTCTTTCTTGTATAAGATCATCTTTTCTAATTTTCTGAAGCAAACTGTATTATACATTTATTTTTCAAAATTTTCTCTTCAAACAAAACTTAGCTTACATTCTTTTAAAGAAAATAAAACTGAAAACAGGTCATCAGTATTCTTCTATTCTCATGTAAAAAGACTTGATTATGAAACTTTAACTCATCTGGATCAATCATATTTCTAATGAAATACAGTTTTTAATTGATTTTGAAAATAATTAAGATTTTGAAAGAATTTATTAAAATAATTCACATTGTCATCATTATGCTGATGTTTCGAATATAAAAGGTTTTATCATAAAATTATCATGGCACATTTTAATTTAAATATGAATATTTAAAGGTTTTATGTCTTAGAATTAGAACCAGTCTCAGGCAGACTAGTGTTAAAAGGGGTAAACTTTGAATAGCTCATCTTAATTTTGGTCTCCAAGTTCCATTTCTATTGTTTCCTGTCTTGTAAATTTATTGAAACAAGAGTTATTCAATGCCTCACATCAAATAGAGCAATCTTTGCTGCTTCATCATCATCATTATATATCAGTTTCCCATGATGGCATGAGTTGGATGGGCTGTTATGACCTGAAGCATTATTCGAAGTTACTACCCTCCTATATGGATTTTAGATGGGACCACATTATCTTCATTTGTCCCAATTCTTAGCATGGATGGCCTTGTTAACAACAATCACTTAATAGAGTGCACTGGGTATATTTTAACATTACAGTAGCACTAGAATGTTTGCCATGTTCCTGAAAGACTGAAAATCCCTCTCTACTTTAGATTGTTGCCATTTGATTGTCAACCACTTTACAAAGTGTACTGGGTGCATGTTTTATGGTTCCTACACCAGAGAGGTTTCCTTACCTTTATGCAGCAAAAACAGTCCTTTCCACTCTACATAATCACCTTTCTAGGCAAAAGTGCCTACGAGTGTAATTTGAAGGAAAAAAGTGTCCAAGTATGGGGGCGGAGGGGGGGGGGGGGTTAATGATAGGATAGTAGGAGAGAGAGAGAGTATGACATATCTATAAGTTACTTGTTGGTAAGATGGATGTTGTGCAATAGGGGTGTCATGGTGGGAGAGAGACAGCTGATGCTGGGTAGCAATAGAGAAGTATGATGTTGAGAGTTATGGGTGATAACTAAGAATCTAATGGGAAAGAAAGTGAGAGTATAGTATGAGTGTGAAGTTGAAAAAAAAAGTGATAGAACAGTAGAAGAGGTTGGACAGTGGTAGCTATACTTTAGCTGTTAGCAGGAGATTGGACAGATAGAGTGATGGGTGTGTCATAGTGATGATTGTGTAGCTACTGAGAGTCTGGAGGGGAGTCCTGACCGACAATTAAGTCTCATGGAGAGAAAATGAAGATGATCATTATGATATTGGTATTGTATATAATTGGGAGTGTTGATCAATGAAGAAACATTATGGGATGCAGAGAGAAAATGATGGTTGGCAAGAATGAATGTGTAGATATTCCATGCCCTTCTTTGTCAGCTCAATGGTTAGATTTGAGTAAGGTGTAGTGGTATAGGGTTGTGGTAAATGAGGGATGGTGTGCTTGTCTATTTGAATATCATTTGTTTATATCTCTTTCTATATATATATACCACTCTGTCAACCTCAGTAATCTTAATTAAAGTCTATCATAGAAATGAACACCATATGCTAGACTTTAATTAAGAAAGACCAATAAACTTATGACCATAAATTTAAAGAACCCTAATTCAAATCATCCTATGGGATAGTGAATATAGTTGTAGTTTACATGTTGCAAACATTGAGAACATTAACAAAAGGTTGTGAATAAATCTACTATGATGAGGGCACTAATCTTAATACATAAATGTTTAATAAATATATTGGTATGATGTTCTACATTTTTAACAAAAAGGCTTTCAGTAGAATTATAGTTGAGAACTGGAAAGTATTAATAAAGTAATGTAGTCTTTGAGAAGTATATTTGGACAGAATATTTTATGCAACTGCTTGGAAAAAGTGATAATGCCATAAAGGAAGTGCTTTGGATTATCTGTGGTGAAGTTATTACTCTCAGCAGAACCAATATTATAATAAAAGAAGTATAGAAAGATGACTCATGGAATGGGTAATAGTCATCTCCATAATATATCAGCAAATGTATCTCCCAATTCACAATATTAAAAATAGAAACCACTACAGTTTACCTAGATTAGCACAAATTTCATTGTATTCAAAACTCCCAAAGAAGACAACCCAGTAAAATGAATGCTAATCTGACTTATTTGATTTATTATATAACATGTAATGATCCATAACCAGTATTGCAAATAAACAAAGCAATATTCTCTGATAACATATAATTTATTTCTAAACTATTTTTCACTCATATTGAAGAAATCGTTGGCTACTAGAATTCTCATACTAGATAGCTAAGTTTTTAAGGTAGTGGACATAGGATCCATTAACATTGTGTTCTTGTAAAAGGTGCATTCATTTCTTAGATTTGTTGTAATTTTTTAAGATATAGTTATCAGAAATTGTTCCAAATTTAGTCCTGATAAAAAGTTAAATTTCAACTATATTTGTGGGCAAACGTTAAAGTTTAGTCATCTAATGAATTAAACCATTGTACATACAGGTAACATGATATTCATATAAAACACTAACACTGAAATATGAGTCAATACTTTTCCTTACAGCAGCACAGATCCTTGCTCCTAACAATATGTTCCCTAATGTCATACATTTAAATAGCATAATTACTGCTGCAAACTGAGATTTAACTTTATTTCACTGTAAACAGCTAGACCAATTTAAACCATATTTTGAGAGACAATTAGAGAATACTTTTTTTTTATAATTCTCTCATTTGTTATTTAATGTTTCAGCTAAAGAATAGTAAATAATTAAAGAATCTTCACTTATTTCCAGATCTGCGCTAAGTACTAATATTTCAACACGTCACTTAGAATTCTCTCCTCTAACAGTTTTCATTTGTCTTTTCTCGTAAAAACTTCTTTTATGCCTGACTGTGTAAATACTCAATTACTTTTAAGATATTTTAAAGTGTATAAGTAAAGACACAATAAATAAGTAAATATATGAAGTGTTGAATTTATTTTTGAGATTCTAATGGCACAATGATAACAGACAGGTTATTGTCTTATACCAAAAGATTTGGTTCATTAGAAGTCTACAGCCAAGTAATAGTTTTATGTGAGTTTTATATTA
>OZ024743.1:149570027-149615027 GCA_964016885.1 Eledone cirrhosa
CAGTAGCCAGAGTCAGAAAAGGATGGAAAAAGTTCAGAGAGCTTATACCGCTGTTGGCCACAAAAGGTTTCTCTCAAAAAATAAAAGGCAGATTGTATGATGCCTGTATACGAACAACAATGCTACATGGCAGTGAGACATAGGCATTACGTGCAGAGGACCTGCACAGACTAGAAATGAACGAAGCATGCATGCTCCGTTGGATGTGTAATAGTAATATACGTGAACGGCAAAGCATAAATGAACTAAGTGAGAAATTAGGAATAAGAGGGATTAGATGCTGTTTACTTGACAGAAGACTACGTTGGTATGGCCACGTGATGCGCATGAAAGACGACAGCCGTATAAAAAAGTGCAGGGCGATCAAAATTGATGGTAGTTATGGAGTAGGTAGACCCAGAAAAAACTGGGATGATCTCATAAATTCCGACCTTACACACTTGTACCCCTCTAAGACCATGTCACTGGACCGAGATCTTTGGTGCTACGTAGTAATACAGAAGACCTGCCTTGCCTATGTACAAAGTGAAACCTACAGTCAGTAGGCACCTCTTTACCAAATATGCACCCCAATCCACTACCCCTACCCTATCCTCCCACTCCCACCAACACCACCCTCTCTCTGTAAAGTTGGTACCACAACATCCAGTCCAAATAAATGAGATAATGAGATCGAGATCGTGTAGGTGTCACGACAAAAAATACACAGTCCACGCTGTAATGTTGCCATGTAGGTAACACGGTAAAAAGTTCCCAGTTCCACACTGTAAATGTGGTTGGTGTTAGGAAGGGCAACGAGCTGTAGAAAACCTGCCAGATAGTTCTATCTGAGCGAGACACAGTCACCCAACCAACCTTGCCTCAAGTGGGATAACACCCGTCTAACCCATGCTAGCTTGGAAGATGGATGTTAAATGAAGATGATGATGATGATATATATATAAGATGGTGCTGATCAAAGTGAGACACATAGACAATGTAGAGTTGAGAATAACCTCTAATGCTGCTGAGAACATAGCAACTTCTCTTTTACTGGAGTTGTAATAAAATGCATCCAGTACACTCTATAAAATTGTTAGCATTTTGGAAGATATCCAACAATAACTGCCCAAAGTGGAATTCATAAATGCTCTTAGAACCTTCAAACATTAAAGAGTAATAGTGTTCATCCTAATATCTATTCAGAAGAAAGTTTTTAACAAGTTTTAGTTGATTTTGTATTAGTCAAAATAAGAGTCCCTTTATTAAATCTGGCCTGACATTTGGGGTTAATCATATCAAAGTCAAAACAACAGAAAATTACCACAACAATATTATTGTCAGCATCAAATTTAACAAATGCAACCTCCAAACTGAATCAGTTACTTAATCATAGCTAGCAACAACAGAAACAGGAAATGAAACAAATTGAAAATAAATGGTAGTCTGCTAACCACTTAAAAGATTTGAAGTGTTAAAGCTAGACTTAAAAATTAAATCCATATAATTTGCTATGAAAGGAAATTCAACATACACTTAAAAACGTTTTCTGTCACTGGAATTCCCTTGAATTTTCTTAGATTGAATGGAGATTAAGTTATTAAGGCAATAGAAAAGATTTGTAATGTTGAAATGGTGTTTTAGAAGATCACATTTGAGTTTCAAAACTGAATTGAACTCTGAATTTGTAATCTTTAGTTTTGGATAATAACTGTACTTTGAAATATGTACCTTGATTTTACTATATTGAATAAAGAAACAAACAAAAAAAAAAGTATTTAAAAAGAAAAAAAGTAGATGGAAGAAAGAGCTAAAATGAATTAGACTTAAGAGTATCAAAAAAGGACTGCTGACCTAAATTGGAAGATGTTACTATTTAGTTTTTGGAAGTGTTTTGTTTCAATGTTATACAGTACTACAGAACATATCTTCAGATGTTTACCCAACTCTGTATGTATAGACAGATGTAAACACCTTGTCTGTGTACATAATTTCTTCATGGTCAGAAAAAGAGGTATCAACTGAACTGGTTTCAATCTTTGTGTTGGGTTTCCATCAGTCATGAAGATATTGCATATACAGAGATGATGTTTACAGTTTTTTTTCTTTAGCATCATTACATTTTATATGAAATAAAAAAACACATATTGCATCAATTTATTTCATATGAAATAAAACAAATTAGTGGAGTGTGCAATTATGCTCATTACAATTATGCTCATTGGCATATAGAGAAGTCAAATGAAATAAAGAAAACAAATACTTGCCAGTAAAAGAAAAGTACAAGAATGTGAGTTAATATCAAGTACACTTCTCACACTGGCCTAATGATGTTAATGTAAAACTTTACTCAGTTTGGTTTACACCAACTCCATTTAGAATTAGCAACTAGTAAATTCACATCAAATCCAATTGAGATTCTTAACTTTCTTTACATTACATTATGGAAGACTAATTTTACTTACTTAACAAAAAAATGTTATATTCTCTTTTCATTTATTTCATGGTGTCAAAATTTTCATCACAAAAGAGTGACAAAATTCTGGAATCATGTAATAAGCAAAAACGTAATATAACAATTATTGTGTGTTTTTGAATGGCTAGAATGACTTTTCCATGATGTAATTCAGTTTCAACACATGGTTTCAGATCAAGTTGCTTGACCAGCCATTGCTACTCCAAAATCTTTTTCCATTGTAGAAACTGAAATATAATTACCTCTCTCATGCTTATGTATGCACAAATATATATGTATGTATATGCTGAAATTTATCTGATCATTTCTTATATTATAGAGTTGTCTTTGAGAAATCTTTCATACCATCTTTGTTATTTCATTTATTTACTGAAAAGGAAGAAAGATAAAATATAAGGAACTCTAAATAACCTTTAAAAACATGCAAGTTTTTCTATGATTTTTCTCTGAAAATTGTTTTGATCACATGAGTGTCTCAATAAATGACCTACTGGCCTTTAAAGTTCAACATTTAGGAATTGATCATTTCTGATGATATTATTACGTTCACTCCAAATGTAAACTTAGTAAATTTGAGTATCTTTTCATTTGTTTACCTCTCTTATTTTTCTTCCATAATTTGTCTAAGATCTTTCAGCTATCCAAACTACGATATATCTATTTCTCCCTTTACAACTAAAAAATAGATACACAAGTGAAAACAAAAATTCAAGGAATAAAAGAATTGAAAAATAAAACTGTTTTTTAATTCTATCTTTGTTCTAGTATAGAGTGTTTAATTGAAAGATGGTTGATTGATAAGGGAATAACTTCATGAATATCAATACATTATTTAAATGCCAAAATAAATTACTTTGTCCATGTTACTAGTACATATAGCTGTGAAGTGGTTTTTGTATATAAGGTTTTTGACTGTCAGTTCTGAGGTTTTAAGTTCAAAACTAATCAGTCCTAACAGGGACACTAAAAAATGTTGTGTTTCAGTTTAACCCCTTGTTGGTGTGTTTGTGTATGTACAGGATACATGACTACATTAGTGGTTGTGTTATTACTGATTTGGCAAGAATGGTGAAATTTATGCTTTACTGATTAGGTCAGAATAAGAAGGAGTTGTCTTCATACTTAATGAAAATAATATTATTCTATGACTTATAAAGTTTTTTTATCCCTTGTATAATTATTTCTAATTAGCTTTTTCACATTCCTTGCATTAATTATGGTATCACTAATATAACTATCCATATCTCACTACTATTATTGATATTGCAAAGATTATCAGCACCTCAATGATACTGTTATAACTAGACTGCTTCATAAATATTTGGTTGATATTTATGTAGTGTCACAGTAAAATGGCTGAAATTGAACTAAATACCTTCACAACCATATAGTCAGTTACTTTACTAACTTAATCATTTCTGTTTAAAATTCATGCATTATAGATATATAAATATTACCTTCATTAATATTGTAGAATAAGATAAAACAAGGGCAAGTACAATGACATTTATGATCTTGTTTTTCATTATTTCTTTTAATTCCATTTTATTGTTTTCACATATCTACAATCAGCCATAGCCTGAAGTTAGAAAACAAAAAGTAAATATTATTTTTAAAAGATAAAAATGTAATTTCAACATATTTTATTAAGAAATATTTATATATACACATACATATATGTAACAAAGACAATTATTTGATCTGTCCATATTCAATCCCTCCATCACCCATCATCACCCTACTTTTCTTCTATTATCACTCATCTGTCACTCACCTCTTCCATCACATGTTTCTTCCATAACACTCATGTCCTGGTCGTGATTTTCCCTTCTGTTCACTCTCAATCATGTTTGCCTTGAAAGAATGAAGATAATTCAGAGAAGAAAGGACTCCTTAGCTTTGTAGAGAATAAGGCAACAAAGTTCGAGGAATAAAAACCATGACAAAAAGTAAATGTATGTGTGAGACATGGTTCTAGACAGTAACTCTGAATGAGACCTGATTTGGGCTCTGGTAACCCATCCAACACATAACAGCATGGAAAGTGTATGTAAAATTTGTGAAATGATGATGATGATTTATACATACATTTCATCCTTCCAAAGGTGCTAAAATAAGGGCTAGTGAAGTACTGGAGATGATATAATTCACTACTCCTTTGAAGTGATGCTCCAGCATGTCTGCCTTCCAATGTTTGAAATCAATAAATGTATATATGCATATGGATAAATCTAATCCCATATATATATGGGTATGAATGTAAAAAGGAAGGAATGCAATATACATGTATGAAAAGAAGAGCAAAAACAAATATATATATATAAATGGTTACAGGGAAATAAAAGTAGAAGAGTTAATATTCTTTTTCTGGCTCCTTTTCAATTTGTTTGGTATTCCTCCCAGTGTTTTTTTGTTTTTTCTTCAGGTGGAGAGATGTGAGAATATCTGTATATATCATAGTGTGTCCATTTCTATTTGTGTGTATATGTAAGATTTGCTTGTTTCAATTGTTTTTTTTTTATTTTATATTATTTTTTATAATTTTCTTATTATTCCACTTTCTTAAGTTTTGATTAACGCTTCTTTATAAAGCTTCAATATTTCTTGATCTCATTGTCAGTTAGAGTCGATTTCAACTAAATTGAAGACAAGTTCTGCAGTAATCCATAAATGATTTGTAATTCCGACTGTTTTCAGTCTCCATGAGAACAGATGTATTAATAACAGTCAGTAGATACTAGAAAACTTCAGATTTTGAGCTACCAACAGCTAGAGTACTATATAAATCTAAAACAAACAAACACACAAATAATGTAAATTGAAGTGATTTGTGAGAGATAGAGAAAGTGAATTTTTCATGACATTTCAAGAACTATCAACAGTATGGTGAATAAAATAAAGGGTATGGGGTGTGGAAAAATAAATGATAAAAAGACAAAATGTAACAATACAAATCTCTAGATTAACAACTAAATGCCTTGTTCTGTCAGTGTCATAAATGGATTATTGTTGAAAGTTTCTTTCAAGTCAATATTTTAACTGGGTGTCTGCCTTAAAAGTTTAAGGAAATTAATCTATTGCTTTTAACTTTGAATGAAGGAGTGGCTTTAAGGAAGACTCTAATTAAAAGACAATGCCATGACTCAGATATTTTGTCAGATTACTTAGTTGAAAACAAGGAGGTTAATGGCTCAAATTTTGGCAGCATCCATCTCAGTTTTGGAATAGCACAATGTAGAAAAGTGACTAGAAATATTATCATCATCATCATAAAAGGTTTGCAACATTTATTCCAATTCTTTATGTTCTGAGTTCAAATTCTACTGTAGTTAACTTTGTCATTCACACTTCCAAGGTTGAATAAATAAAGAACTAAATTGTACTAATTAAAAAAATGATCATCGTTATCATCACTGACATTTTTCTTTGATGTTATATCATTGTTATATTTAGCAGTAAATTACAACTGGAGATCATAATGCCTACCCTGTTTATAATATTCTTAGTTTTCTGTTACTAACAAACAATTTTATTTTTGAGTGTTCTATCTTAATTCTAATTCATATTTGTGTAGAATTAACCTGCCACTCAGTTTCACACAACTACCTAACTGGTGGATGCCTTCACAAAGGTTCACTATACTTCAAGCATTTAGATCAGGTCCCCAATTTGAAAATAATCCAAGTCATTGTTTTTTCTTCCCTTTCTGCCCACCATTTTCAGACTAAAAGAATGTGTCTAACCTTTTAGATGCCATTGAAAGATCCTACCACTGCTGGCATTAAATTTATATTTAATGAACACATAATTACTATTTCATCCTTGAAATTTTTACACTCTTCAAACGTTTATTGTTTCATGTTCCTAATTTTAGTATCTCCAGTTCTTGCAATATAAGTGATATTACATAATCTTTCCTTCTTATCTTTTAAAACAATTCTTGTTTCTTTCTCTCATATGGTTGCTTTGGATAATGAAATCTTAGAGAATTTGATTTGTGTAAACTCAATTATTCTGTTTATTTATTTTTTTTTTTTAAACTTTCCATCAAGCTGCCAGTGGACAATCCATGCAACAGCCAATTTACTGTTACTTTTACCTGTTCTCTGCAGCATTGTTTATATAATTATGATCTGGCATTTTAATCTTTATGGAAATTTCTGCAGTTTATTCTTGGAACTTGTTTCTTGTAGCTTAGTTTTGAGTTGATTTTCTTACCAATGACTACAATTTAAGGAAATCAATTCCTTCACCCATCTTCTAAAATACTGCTCATACATTTTCATTTGTTTCCAAATTCATCAATATACCTCTTTTTGCATTTTTCCGGTGCCATTCACTTTTTTGTTTTGTTGATTCCAATTTACTTTTTAGGTTTTTCAGTGGTTCCAAACAATTCCTTGTGTACCATGCCATACAATTTTCTTACACCGCTTAAACCTTAGGTCTCATTTTATATATCCTATTACTATCACTTCTAGAATGTAATGAATTGCTGTTCATTATATTTGGAGTGTGCCAATTTAAGTTAACTTGTTTTCTAATTTACTATAGAGTTTGTCCACAATATCTCACAATATATACTAAGGTAAAAAAGTTCATTGCATACTTTCTAAATCTTTCAGAATGTACTGGATTTGTTTTCCAGCAACTCATATCTTTTTGCTGCACTTATCAATTATAAGCATTCTACAGTCTAAGAATGAGAAATCATAACATTGGCATTGTTCTAATTAATCCATGCCATTGTAAGGTTTCTATAATATTTTTTTACAAATCTAGATTATTAATTCATTTATTACTAAATAATCCTTACTCTTGCCTGCTCCATCTTTTTTACACTGATGATAATATACTGTCATCATCATGGTTGGTATTATCAATTTTATTGTAATTTTTCTATTGTTAGTAATTTAGCAGAAGTGGTAGAACACTAAATTAAATTCCTTATAGTAGTTAGATTTGTCCTTCTATATATATTCTGAGTTCAACCCAATGTGGGTGAATTGTTAAATTAATTCAGGCTGAAGTCCCTCATCCACAAAAAACCCCAATTAAACCACAGTAATAAACTAATTTTAATTTAATGAATAATATTGAGTTCATACCTATTCAAAGATAAGGCAATTATTATGAGTGTTATATAACTGCTTGTCACACTCCATTTTTATTGTAATGTTTACTTGTTTATATAAGCTTGTAAAACATATAAATCTATATACTACTGACATCTTTATTTCAGTTTGTATCTACTACAATGTTGACTAATGTACTCTTAAACAAGCAGTTTTGCCTAAAATAACTTAGAGTATATTCCCGGACCTGGAACTCCCAAAATCTGAGATTCTATTTTTTTTATTTTATGAATATGGAAATCAAGTCATTAATGGAAGGGATAGAGAGAGATAATAAAATGTAAAACATGCACACAAACAAACACACAAAGATATATACAAAAACAGACACATACACGCATACAAACAAAAGACTTAAACTCACTGAAAGAACAAATGTGTATCAAAAACACACTCACTTAAGGAGTGGACAAGTATGCATACATGCATAGAATGAAGCTCTGTCAGGTTTGAGAATGTGTGTTCCAGTTATTTGATCAATGGAACAGCCTGCTCATGAAATTAACATATAAGTGACTGAACATTCCACAAACTCATGTATTCCTAAAATAATTCTCAGGGAGATTCAGTATGACACAGTCTGTGTCAAGGCTGACTCTTTGAATTACTGGTGTATTCTAGCTGACTGGCTTCCAAACAATTTCCATCTACCCAGTTTCCCTAACAATGTATGTGTTGACCTGAGGCTATGTTAAATGATATTTGCTTAAGATGCAATGCAGTAGGATTGAACCCATGACACGAAGCAAACTGCTTAACCATTCAGCCATGCTGCATCCACACACATATACATACACTCAAAGGCAATACATATTCACAAGACTCGAACAATATTAACCAAACACATGTATCCAACAGTGAATGTGCATGCACAGACAAATAAATATAAGCAGAGGAATAAGTTTAACAATCATAAACATATACTTGTGAAATTTCGTAGTTTTGGTTGTTGTTTTCTTATATAGTGAGTCATTGAAACGTTAGTAAAAGAAGGAAAACCCTTGTTAACTCTGTATCGAATAGCAGTTTGTAATTTAGACATGAACCCAGCAACTTAGGGAGAGGACAGTTGATTATATTGACCCTAGTTTTTGACTGGTACTTTGCCTTTTATCTTTCTGGGGCCAATAAAACAAAGCAGGATATGAACTCAGAATGCAAACAGCCATAACTATATACCACAAAGCATTTTGTCTGACTCATTAATGATTCTGCCAATCCTCCATTCTTTTTTAAGAAATAATAAATTCATACAGAAATAACCATGATGCTTATTCAACAAACTGGCCATCAACTTAGTGCTTTATTTCCTGGTTAACACTGTATTCCTCTAGTATTAACTGAAAGTCTTAGAATGTGAAATATACAGTACACCAAACTAAATGCTTTATAGTATTTATTTTTATTCTTTTATATTCCAAGTTGAAATAGTTTCCTTATCTCTTCTTCATGGCTGATAAAATGAATACCAGTAAATAAAATAATCGATTAAGTTGACCCCAGTGCATTACTGGTGCTTTATTATATCAAGCCCATAAGGATGAAAGGCAAAGCTAACCTCTGTTGGATTTGAACTCAGAACGTAAACAGCCATAACTCTATGGCGCAAAGCATGGCGCCTGACGCTCTACTGTTACTGCCAATCCAGTAAATAAAATAATGGAGTAAATTTATTGATTCTACTTTTCATTTACAAATTTATAATTTTCTACTCATGTAAGAAAATATTATTTAAAGGATATTTAAAGGAACGGTGGATTGGCAGTATAGGTAGAGGGTCGGACGCCATGCTTTCCAGCATAGTTACGCCCCTTTACGATCTGAGTTCAAATCCCGCCGAGGTTGACTTTGCCTTTCATCCTTACGGGGTCGATAAAATAAAGTACCAGTAATGCACTGGGTTTGTGCCTAAAGTAGAAACAATTATTTAAAGGATATTTAAATATGGTTACAATAAGACATTTGCTTAATAGTTATATTGAATTATCTTCCCTTTCACATCTGTTTTTCCATGGTTGCATGGGTTGCACAGATTCCCTTCCACACAACATTTCATCATTTGTTGCTTTTGACATCTCCTTTGTGTGGTTCAACATCCTGTGATCAGCTTTCACCATTTCTGCTCATCTTTTTATTGATCTCTAACCTCTGTAGCTTCCCTCCACATGGATCTTCTGGCATTTCTAATAATAATCTATATATGTTGTCGGTAATCACAAGTTTTAAGACCAGCAATGGAAAACTATGGCCCATGAGCTGCATATGACTTATTTGGCTTTCTGACTGGCATATCTAATTTCAGAATTGTCTTGAATTTTTTAGTTTTATCAGCCTCATGATGAGTCACATCCTATGTGGCCCACTCCTCGAAAAAGTTTGCCCATGCTTGGATTAAGGTATGACTGGTTAAAAAATACTACATATAAATGGTTACAAGAAAGACTAAGGTCCTTGTAAGTAGACTAGAAAACAGAACTCAGATCCCATCAGGGAAATGGCCTTGCTCAGTATGTAGGAAAAGTGTAGGTAGGAACTCCATTCTCTGCCCCAAATGCAAACAATGGGTACACAAGAGATGTAGCGGGATCTCAGGAAGCTTAATTAAGAATATAGGCTTCACATGTAGCAGCTGTGCTGGGACAGCAAGCAGCAAACAGCTACAGGAAACAAGCACCACCAATCTCTGAGAGGGCTCTGTAGAAACAGTAGACAGCTTTTGCTACCTAGGTGACCGAATTAGCAGTGGAGGTGGGTGTTCAGAAAGTACAATAACTAGGATAAGAATGGGATGGAAGAAGTTCAGGGAACTACTGCCACTGCTAGCTGCAAAAGGCTTTTCCCTCAAAATGAAAGGCAGACTGTATGATGCATGTATACGAACAGTAATGTTACATGGTAGTGAGACCTGGGCACTGAAGGTGGAAGACTTACGTAGATTAGAAAGAAACGAAGCCTGCATGCTCCGATGGATGTGTAATAGTAATATACGAGAACGGCAAAGCATAAATGAATTGAGAGAGAGACTGAGCTTAAGAGGAATCAAATGCTGTGTGCAGGAGAGGTGGTTGCGTTGGTATGGATATGTGATGCGTATGAAGGATGACAGCTGCATAAAGAGGTGCAGAGCACTAGAAGTCATAGGAAACCGCGGAGTGGGGAGACCCAAGAAGACCTCTGATGAGGTGATAAAAGCCGACCTTACCAAATTACACCTTTCAAAGGTGATGACACACGACCGTGACCTCTGGCGTCACGCAGTAATACAGATTACCCGACCTCCCATGGGTACAAGCTGAAGCATATAGACAATATGCCCCCACACCCTCCCACTGCAAAGTGGTCGTGGAGGTGCCATGGCAAAAAAGCACCCAGCCCACACTGTAAAGTGGACGTGTAGGCCCCACGGAAAAAAGCACCCAGCACTCACTGTAAATGAGGTTGGTGTTAGGAAGGGCATCCAGCTGTAGAAATCAAGCCAAAATCAGTTCCTGTATGAGCAAGGCATGGTCAGCCGACCAGACACTGCCCACAACAGGACAACCCGTCTAACCCATGCTAGCATGGAAGAACGGACGTAAAACGGTGATGATGATGATGATGATGAATGTAAGCAGATGCCAAAATGTTACCCACAAATATTTTTGACAGACTGAGCTTGAATTTGTAGGGTACCTAAAATAACTTCTAGATGTCATCTAAATATATTATATCATAAGATATGTAGTGAAGTCTGCAGATGTCATCATTATTATAAAATAAAGTACCAGTAATGCACTGCGTAATTGCTGGCCTTGTGCCAAAAGTAGAAACAATTATTATGTTCACCTTTCCATGATGATATGGGTTGGATGGATTGTTTACTGCTGAATACCCATTTTGATTCCAACCCTTTTATGATATGCAGAATGATGGTATACTTATTCTTAACATATGGATACATGTTGGATACATTGTATTTGTGAACAGGATATACACACAAGATATCAGCTTTGTTAATCAGTCAATACTGGCAAAATCTGAATTCAGAAATACGAAGCTCTAAACTATACACCATAAAGTAACTATTTTTCATCTATCATCTGTATCAATCCTACTTCTGTGTCATAACTAACAATAATGAGAAAAGAGAAGCAGTTATCTTACTCAAATAAAATTGCTTTGTAGTTTTAGACATAAAATATTTGTAGCAGCTGTTTTAGTTTGAAAAATGTTGTGTTGTCTTTAGTACTCTCATTCTTTCCTTGATTATTTTCCTATTTTCAGATCTCTTATTTATTGTTCCTTTGTTTATGAATTTTGTTTTGATTATTAACTAGTCATTCTACATTTGTGTTCTCCCTAGTATGTCATATTCATTATGTCAAAGAAATGTTTCTTAATACTTTCTTTCAAAATCTAACACCAAAAATTTCAATACTTTTTTTCAAGAGAAAAAGATGAAAACAATAAATAAATATATAAAAAACATTTATTGTCGAAAATAACAAATGTTGTTACTTTACAAAGCATAGTCAAATCTTCAAATGTTGCTTAACGACTTTACTATATGGAAATTGACATAACAAATGGGTAAAAATATGTGAAAGGCCAGCAGAGGTTATCTAACTAATGTGACTATGAAGATATGGAAGTGTTGATAAGAAGAATAGGATGAATCAGTAGATGTTAATGGTAGGAATTATTGTTAGTTGTGGCATTGATGGTATCAGTCATGATGATATTTTTAAAAGGTTTTGAGAGAGATTTTGTCTGATATTTCTAGCTGCTTAAGTGACCACTCAGATAATCTTTCATTTATAAGGATTGTTTGAATTGATTTCTAGACATGATCACTACAGCGTTATTGTGTGCACATTTTCAAAAAAACTTTGTACTAAAACATATAGTTTGTATTTAAAGGAGACAGATTATTCAGTTGTTATATTGAGTTTGTTTTGCTCAATGGATGTTAGTTTGTGACAATATTGATGGAATTAGTGGAGGTAATGTTAATGGATATGATGATATGATAATAGTAATACAAATTAAAATTTGCAGTATAATTTTGGTGTCAGACAAAGTACATTAGAGTATTTAGGTAAAATCCTTTATGTTCTGATTTCAATAAAATGAAGTAACTGTCAAATATTGGTTTTGGTTTAATCAACTAATCTCATCAAATTTCCAGCCCTCTGTTAGAAACAATTATTAGAAGAGGTAAAACATATCGGAATAACAGTTAAGGGAATAGCAGTAGTATTAGTGGAAGAGGCATTGTTGAGGTGGTGGTACTGATGGTAAAAAATTATCATCATCATCCTTTGCTTTTGCATGCTTGTATAGGTTTGACAGGTTTTTTTCCTGTAGAGCCACCCTCCACTTCATTTCTTTGTGGTTCAGCATTTTGAGATCCACTCTCAACACTTCTGACAAGATTTTCCTTGAACTTTCTCTACTGCAGCTTTCTTCTACTGGAAATTCCTGGCAATTCTTCAGTCAATAATCATCATCCATATGCATCATAACTTCATGCCATCCCAGTCTTGTACAATACATTTGATTCCTCATACACCACTCATTTGTGTTTTGCTGTCATACATATTAAAATCACATGTCCATCAAAGTATGCTCGCTTCATTTTTTTTCAACCTTTGTATATGCTCTGTAGTTACTGCCCATGTTTCACTTTCTTGCAGCATTACACTTTGTACGCAGGTAATACACAGCAGGTAATTCAAAAAGAGAAATCTCATGATCAATTGAGGAATTAACTCTGCATTTTTCCCATTCTGTTCTTATTCTATTTAGTGTACTTTCAGAACAGCCCCTTCCACTGCTAATTAGGTCACTGAGTAATAGAAGCTATCAACCACTTATCTGGAGCCTTTTCCCATGATTGGAAAACATTTATTTCATTGAGGCTCTTATTACAAACTATCTCTGTGCATCACTTGCAGACAAAGTCTATCTTTTGTATTAGTTTGCCTACAATTCCTCTATACCCCTCTATACTCAATGTTTTACATTGCATACATCATATAGACTTCTTTTTTACTCTTTTCTACATATCAAGCATGGTCAGTTATTTCCTACTTACTAAAGTTTTCATCTTTGTTAGACTTACACTGAGCCCTTATGATTATAGGTTCTGTTTCTGCAGTAAGAATTTTTTCTCTAGATCTTCAGCTATAAAAACCAGGTTATTAACATGGACAGCCAGTTTGAAACTTCTATGTTAGAACCTGAAGGTGGCTGAGAACTGACCCTTGATGAACACCTACTTATACATTGAAATCCACATGAAACTCACTACTTAGTCTCACTTTGCTGACAACACCTCTCTACATGGCTTGCACTGTCATCATAAACCATTCATCTACACCCTTAAGCACCACCATATAACAGATCATGGAACTTTATGAAAGGCCTTATTCCAATCAATGAAAGCTAAATATAGTGGCTTGCACTTAGCTAGGAATTTCTCTGATAGTTGTTTCATTATAAAATGGAATAATTGTAGTGCTCCTTCCTGGCTGAAAATCAAACTAATTCTACACTTTCCCTATTTAATTGTGCTAAAACTTTTTCTGCCACTTTCATAACTTGATCCATCATTTTTATGTCCCTGTAGTTACTCCTGTCTAGAGCATCACGTTTTACCTTATAATAATTAATGGTTATACTGCTTCACCATCTTGTATTACCTAATTGACTATGTGGATGAATATCTTGACTCCTACTTAACCAGCTATCTCTGACAGTCCAGCAGCTTTTCCATTTTTCAGCTCCAATTGTTACTTTGATCATGTAGCTGTTAACTTTGATCGCTGGTCCCTCTGTTAAATCTATCAGGATAATCAGGATAGGAGGAAGGAAGTTAGCCCTTCTTCCTTCAACTCATTCTCTACATTTACCAACCTCACAATATCATTTCCCAGTCTCTGTTTTCTGAGCCTCTTTAGAGCTGTGCTCTAGTGTCATTCTAAACGCACTTTTCTCCAATTAAATCATGATTCACACTGACGTACAGCATTGCAATGCAGAACATCTCATACCCCTGATCCTCACATTGTAGAATGTTGACAAATCTCCCGTTTTTAGCTTCTTTACATGCTATGTAAATCCGTTGTTTAGCTTCTTTTTTAGTTATATATTGTTTTTTACTCCCTCAATGTTTCCAGTTTTCCAGGCCTGCCTCTTAGCATTAGATGCTATCTAGAGTACCATTTCACTACCCAATCACCCTTTGTCAAGCTGGTACCTTGCTCCAGCTACAGATCTTGTCAGTAGCCTGCAGAAGATTGTCCTGTAGAAACTTCCAATTGTCCTCTAGGCCATATGTGTCTATCTCTTCCTGCCTCTCATCGTATGCATCGTGTAGAGTTTTTCTGAAACTATATTTAATAGAAAGTCTTTTTAGATTCCATATCAAATTTCTTCAAGATTTCCTGCATTTCTAATTTCATCTAGTTCCTATTCTAACTACATTGATAACTAACATGTTGCGGTTGGGGGTGCATTCTTCTTCAGGGAAGAGACATAACTTACATAACCATATTTCTGTCTTGTTTGCTAACAAGGAAGAAGTCAATCCAATTTGCATATTTACCTAATTGTTAGGTGATCAAATAGCTAGCCATCTTCCTGAATTTAGTGTTGCAAATAGTTAGGCCTTTTGCACCACAGTTTTGGAGTCTTGATCCCTTTTCTTGATCCTTCTTACATGTGAAACAGAAAGGAGTTGTGGATTTGTAGTAGTAGTAGTAGTAGTAGTAGTAGTAGTAGTAGTAGTGCTGATGGTATTGTTTAGGAAGTAGTGGTGAGGTTACTTGACAATTTTATTCTATCAACATCTGGTATGTACAGTGAGACTACAACATTAGAAAGTTCACAAAATACATTTAAAGCAAGATTCTGTTTTCACTAAGAATTGAACAAATAAAATTCTGTGGCTATTATATCCCATATCAATGTATCTGTCTCTTCAAAAATCTATCTTGCTTAGATTGTCTGGTTTATGCAGATCAAACTAAAGTATGGTGGCAGGTGGTTCAGTTGGTATGGGCTATGATTTTCAGAGAGGTCTTCTCAACTGAAGTTCTAGTTTTGTTATTCTATTCTTACTTCAAATATATCATGCACACTATATGTGCATGTATATAAATATAACCCAAACATAAGGCATATGCCTTTAGCAGTCATTAGTAAAAGAATCCACTGGCCTAGTCCTCAGTTTCAATGATGTTTCACTATATCCTACTAGCCTGGTATTCTATTTTGCTGTTTGCTACCATTCAGTATCGGTAGAGGGTTGGCGCCATGCTTTCTAGCATAGTTACGTCCCTTTACAGTCTGAGTTCAAATCCCGCCGAGGTTAACTTTGCCTTTCATCCTTACGGGGTCGATAAAATAAAGTACCAGTAATGTACTGGTTAATTGCTGGCCTTGTGCCTAAAGTAGAAACAATTATTTACACTGCTTTTTTTCATGAATCAGTGATTGTTTTAAGTCATTGCTAAGGCATTATTGTAATTTTTCTGAAGTTCATATATCTATTATCTTTATTTTCAAGTTTAATCGATGACTGTTATTTTGTTTCAGTGATTTTCATGCAGACACTCCTGATTGAGGGACCATATCTAGCTCGGAATCATGTTTAAAAAGCTTAAGCTATGAAACACTTAATTATTCTAACAATGACAATCTAATTTTTTCTTTTTTTACCTGAGTCTTCTACTTGCTTTATCTATCCACATAAGGCTTGATATATAATTCGACTTTACCTAGGATTTTAACTATTAGACCCTGAACATATTATAGGCTCTCTTACACATTGCCAATGGGACAACTCTTTCACATGAGTTATATTACTAACCTATTAGCTTCTTACAGACCACAAAATTTCTCTCATTAGTTATTTAATTTAGCTCATCCTGTTTGTTCTAAACAGTTATATCATGTTTATCTTGTTGTTCCTGACAGTTATGTTTTATAAAACATGTGAATATACATTTTGTTATAATAGTATTACTAAGTTCAGATTTTTAGATAGACATTTAAAAGCAAAAATCAGTACCAGTGATATTCTTGTTGAATCAAAACCCCCACACTCACATATACCTACACTAATAAAATAACTTATATCTGAAATGAAATTCCCAAATCACTGTTCTGCTTATCATTTTATCAGAAACATAATAAAATGAAAGACTTGTTAATCTTATGTTAAACCCATTAGGTTATGTTAACTTTAAAACGTTTGCACATTAGAGTTGATGTGAATAGATTATCAACCTTGGTACAGCACCGGTAAACTGTTCGCTTCTGTTAACACCAGACAAAATAGTGAACGGCCGACTAGATTTGCTCTTTCACCTTCTGTTATGCCATCGCCTTATCAGCTAAGCTTCGCTGAGTTTGGACAACATTCTTATTCATATTTTTCAATAAAACACAAAGACTAGACAGATGAAGAAATAGTCTTGCTTCCATTTTCTTTTTCCTTTTTGTCTTTTTCTTCCCTGTTTGATCTAATATTTTTTTCTGTTTGCTTCATTAGCGGATTAGAAAGGAATTTTTATATATAACTGTTTTACTGTTATTCACAGTGGAGATAAATAACCATCTTCTATTTCTAAGCCACCATATCCATACATGACATACCTTTTTTGTATTTTTTTTTGCTTTTCTCCTTCTTTGCATCTTTAGTTTGCATATTTTTTATGTCCTATATTATATACAGATTATCAGAGTTCCACCCTGGCCTAAATAGAAGATAAAGAGTTGGCTTTTCTAAAGGTTTCTAAAGCTTATTTTTTGTTTATTTTTGACTTTGAAGTTGAGTTCTTCTGGTGTCTTCTTTTCAGCTTCAGAATCAAGCAGATATTAAACAGGAATGTGTCAATACTTGCTGTTTTTATATGAAAGTAGTTTGATATAGTGTAGTAGAACCCTAAAGTTAAATATTGCCATCAATTGTGGAAATATGAACATGTCAAGTATGTTAAGTGGTTACAAGAAATCATTCAGGGGTGATTACATGAGACAAAGGTTGATGTTTGATGGAAGTTAATGCCAATGATGAAACTTTTTGGCATTTTAGTATTTAAAAAGAAAGGTAAAAAAAGAGCATTTGGACAATCACATACCAACTTTGTTAGTAAATGGTGTGTCATAACAACTTGGTAGGAAGCTGGTAGTTTAGGGGTAACATATCTGTTTATTTGCTAGATAAATATTTGGAAGTATTCTTAAAACTTTGTTGTTATAAATGATCACATAAAAGCTTCTTTTTTTAAAAAATAATTGCTCTTGAATTCTATAAAGACTGTTCCTTACAAATACCAGATAGTAAAATTATCATATAAAAAATTTGTGGTTTTCAGATGACAATATGAATCTTAACATTTTATATAATTAGTTTAAAAGAAGAGTTTAAAAGAAGAAAAAAAAATGTTCCATTTTAAGTCTACAAAAATGTTCATATGTCACTAAGTTTTAAAAACATGTTATAGAGATATCATTGTTTTATTGGTAACCATTTTCATCAAGTCAATATTACAAAAAATATTAGTTGCCATCATTTTCTTCTGTAAATATGAAGCTAGAATCTTTATACCTGTGTAATACTATTCAACTTTTTAATTCCATACAATTCTTCATAAGAACATTAACACTATCCAGTATCAACACCCTCTTAATTTTCTCAGAAATAGTAACTATAAACATAATTAATAGTTGGGCATCCACTAGCATTATGATCCATTTAGCTACCTTCACTGCCATTAATGACACTGCAAACCTTGCTACTATCACAAACTTAATGATCAACACTAGTTACTACTATACAAGTTATTAACTTTTGCACTCATTGTCAGCATATTAGCAATTTTTTAAATCAATTCGCCATTATGACCTCTACTCATAATTTCACCACCAACACCACCCCAAACCTTTGAATACTGACTAATCTTGGTATCATTCCATCATATCATTGTCATCATCATCTTCGTCACATCACTAATAATATAATTAACACCACTACAACAATAAATATCACATCTATGTACACAACACACATGTCTATCAGACATAGAAGCCTAAAGGAAGATTATTTCAGTTGAACATCAACAAATAGCTGAGGCAAATCAATAATAATAGGTTTTTCTTTTTTTTCTCTTTTGGAAAAGTAACTTTTTATGTAAAGTGAGAGAGAAACTATAGTTGATCAACACAATCCCACTATAATGCTACAACTTGATTTATTGAATTATTAGGCATAAAAAGAGGTGGGTGAAAATAGAAGTCAGCCCATTACAGAATTCAGATTCAAATGTAAAAAAAAAAAATCAAAATAATGAAATGCAAGCTATCTTTTCTTCATGCTGACAATTGCAATTCTCATAATTTATTTTTATTAGACAAATATAAGTTCATCTTTATATTTCACTTGAGTATCCTGAGGTAAATATGTAAAACATATTAGTCTGTCTTTTTTTACTATCTGCACTAAATAGAAAAAACAACTCTGTTTTTATGCTTGTAAGTACAAACAATTCTGTCAGTCTGTATTTTACAAAAAGATGTTGTTTATTGACAATTTAAGACCCTGCAAAAAATGAAAGTGAAAGTTAATCCCAATAAAATTTGAACTGGGGGTACCAAATTAGATATTGCAAAACATTCAATGACTTATCCAACAATCTACAGCCTATTTATGTGACTATATGACAAATGGTTGTTGTTGGACCCACTGTCAGTTCCAGTGGTCAATGTCCCCATTGTTCCAACAGCATGCAAGTAGTTAAGCATTCCACAGACATGTGTACCTTTAATGTAGTTCTTAGGGAGATTCAGCATGTCACGATGTGTGACAGGAGTGGCTCTTTGATTTACAGGTACTATTCATTTTTTCCAGTTGAATAAATTGGAGCAATTTGAAATAAAGTGTGTAGCTCAAGGACCCAACATACCCCTGGGAATTAAACTAAAGGCTTTATGATTATAAGCCAAGAACTCTAACCACTGAGCAATGTAGCCATACATTTACATGCTGAACATAAATTTACTCATGATATCTTTGAAAACCATTTAATATGTCTTTATTGAGAGACACATAGTTAAGGTAATTTTGTCATCTTTTGTTCAAGAAATATTTGTAGCCTTAAAACTGTATGAATTATACAGTGTACAGTCTTGGATTGCTACTACTAATCCAAATAGTCTTAAATTTCTGATTATTTCTGTGAATATTTTCTGAAATGTTATTTTGTACAACTGTTATGAGATAAGGGCAATTTAAATAAAGAGGAAGAAATAGAGAACTCTAGCATTAAAAAAACCCCCCAAAACTGCCAGACATTTCTTAGGGTCACTCTGCTACAAAACATTAAGTTACATATTTCCGTTGGTAACACAGAAGATCTCTCTGGGTGAAATGGCAAATTGTATGAAGCATGCTTCTTCTTCTGACTCTTCTATCATTTCTACAAACAGCTGTGGTTCTCTGAACTAGCTATCCACATTCTTTCTTCACTAGGTTCAATATTGCTGTGTTTTTCCAAATTTTTCTCTATTAAACTGCAACACTTTGGAATTTTCTTCCCATGTGTTTTCCTGAATACACCAACCCACAGATCTTAGAACTGAGTATTAACTACATCAATCTCACCAGTCTTTGAGGGGAGGGCCTGCAAAGGTCATGAACACTATTCTTCTACTGACTAACTTAGAAAATATGCATGCAAAATCATATTCTAAACTTAGGCTTGTAAGCCATCAGTTTATTTGATTATTTTCAAAAATCCATTTGTATAGGCTATACAAATGCATATTAACATATATCTAGAAGATATATATTGCTCTAGAAATGACAGTGCTGATAAGTAAGAAAAAAGTACCAAAAGTGGTAAAAAAGTGTGTTAGAAAAACTATATATAGTTCACTGGGGAAATATTTCTAAATAAGTTGTTTATTAATGTCAATATAACCAATCAATTGATGATTAAGCAAGGATTGATGACATAATAGATTTGTATAGTTTAAGCTGGGTGTGGACATAGAAAAAACTGACATAGCAAGTAATCTTCAGTTCTTGATACTTTTTCACTTGTATTCTATCTACATCCACACAGTTAAAATTCTATAAATATAATGTAAATATATTTCTTATTAGTGATTGATGACATGTGATATAGGTTCAGTAAGATTCTAATGGTTTCATATAAGTGAGAATGTCATTTCTATCTGTGTATGTAATAATCAGAATGCCTTCTGTATTTTATGGCTTAATCAAGAGTTATAATTTGTTAATAGTTTATCCATAACTTTGTTTATATTTGATGATGTTGTTACTTCTTGTATAAAAATCTAATCAATAGTAATAGATTTTGTTAAATTACAAATTATTTTGGTTTTGATAAGGTTTAAATTAATGTATATATCATCATCACCACTTAATGTCAATTTTTCCATGCTAGCAACAACACACACAAACCTGTATATCTATTAACCTAAAATAATAATTTACTGACCAATTGGTAACTGAAGAAAAACAAATTACATCTCAGGTTTGGTTGGCCTTCTGTGGGGTTGTATTAAGGATAAAGGGTTTTAATGATAATAGCCCTAGCTCTATCACAAAAAGCAATGTAAAATGAAATATCTTGCTGAAGAACACAACACATTGCCTGGTCCAGGAATCAGACCCTGATCTTATGATTTTGATTTCAACACCCTAACCAATAAGCTTCATGTAATTGAACAACAATAGTTTAGATCAACATTTTTCAACAATACACTTATTTTCTGTAATTTTCATTAAGGATATATATATATATTTAAAAGGTGACTGAATTTAATGCACTGGCATTCTCGACACACATATTCAACCCTTGGTACTTCAATCTGTCTGCTTTAAGCCTAATAACTGATGCACATTACTAACTGATATTGGCCTCTGCCTGATTGGCTTTAATATTGTGAATATTTAGTGGTAGCAAAGGGGGTCCAGGTGTAAAAGAAAACAATTAACCCAATGTTATTTAAGGTAAGAAACCCTTATTAGACTTATAATATTATTATTCGTATTAGACTTATAATATTATGGAAATGAGGGTCAAGGCCACCATAACAGAGTGGCACTGAAGTAGAGGTATGCCTTTCTTAAGAAAAGCCTTCAAGTTGGTCACATTAACCATCACCAGTGGTCTCATAAATCCTTTACATGATCTGGTAACACATTATTCACTACGCGGAGTGGGGAGACCCAAGAAGACCTGGGATGAGGTGATAAAGGCCGACCTTACCCAATTGGACCTCTCAAGAGCAATGACACATGACTGTGACCTCTAGTGTCACACCGTAATACAGAAGACCCGAACCCTCACAGGAACAAGCCGAAGCTGAAGCATATAGACAATTTGCCCCCACACCCTCCCACTGCAAATTGGTCGTGGAGGTGCCACAGCAAAAAAGCACCCAGCCCACACTGTAAAGTGGATGTGTAGGCGCCATGGAAAAAAGCACCCAGCACTCACTGTAAATGAGGTTAGTGTTAGGAAGGGCATCCAGCTGTAGAAATCAAGCCAGAATTAGTTCCTGTATGAGCAAGACAAGGCAGCCGACTGGACACTGCCCACAACAGGACAACCCGTCTAACCCATGCTAGCATGGAAGAACAGACGTAAAACGATGATGATGATGATGATGTAAGGCTGATCTCAAGGACAAAAGGAGTCTAAGGAATAACCATGACTCAACAAATCTAAACCCAGAACAAAATTTATTTTGAAGCTACTGCAGCCAGGTTTGCCTTGTCAGCTACCAGCAAGCCTGCAATAGACATGGGCAGTCTCATTTCAGAAATTTTTAATAGTGAGGTCAAGCCATGTTGATATATATATATATATGTATATATCACAAAATATAGATTAAAATTAATTATTTCAATCGTATTATACCATAGACAGCTCCATGAGCATTAAGGGCTAAATTCAGATTTCCAGAGCTTCATTTACAAAAATATTATTTAGGTATAATAATATATATAGTATAGTAAAATAAAGCATAGTATGCAATGATACATTTAAAGACAACCACAATTCTACTTACATTATAATTGGTAAATTTAATTATAATTGCTTCGACCACGGTTTTGTATGACAAAGAAAAATACCAACTACCATAATTAAAATGGTTAATTAGTAAATTAAGACAAATCATCCTCTTCAGTAGGCTTGCCTTACAAAAATATATTTGCCTCTACAAGAGAATTCAAATAAATCAACTTTTGCAGGTAACGATGCCAGGAAGATGACTAATTTTACAGCTAAAAAATGCAGGTTAGGGTGCTAGATTAACTGACCATATGGTCAAGAGTTCAAACTATTTGTATTGTCCAACAGCTACATATATTATATTGTTTGGATGGATAACGAAAATCTTGGTTTGAGTTACCAGCCTCTTCAAGATTGAGACATTTTCACTGTGTCACTGTAGCAAACAATTATTAAGATAAAGCCAATCCTATAATTCAGTATAATGATATGTCACATGTATTTGTAAATATATTTATTTTCTTAAATGTTTAATACAAAACCCTTTGATGAAATGAAATTGATTTATTTACATTAAGATATATGATAGCTAGAGAGGGAAAAATGAAATAACTAAACATGCTGTGGCTTAAACTTGGATATGCACTCCTACTTCTTTATCCATCTCCTTCCATCTTTCTGAAGTGTATGTTAATAAATATTTTAAAACTATCATGAAACTATTCAACAGCCCTATAAAAAATATTATAAGTAAAAAGAATGTTCTTTTTTGTAGTGCAAGTGGCAATGAGCTGATATCCTTTTGTAATACATCATTTTCAGCAGGTGGCATGCTTTATAACATTTACAAATTATTGATAATATTCTAGTATTAAATACCTATTGCAAAGTCTTGAAGTAAGAAATTTATCATTGGTTTCATTTGTCATTTTGAATGGATACAGCACATGTTATAATTAATAAAACTATTGTCATATGTTATGACAGGTACACTAGTTTATTGAAAGTGACAAATTGACTGAGGTGTTACAGAATTAGAGAGAATACTTTGCAATATTTGTCCCAGATCGTTGTGCTCTGAAAACAAATTCTGCTAAGGTGAAATTTACCTTTCATTGTTTTGGGGCTAATTAATAAGATACCAATCAAGTCTTGATACTTCTTTCTTCTCTCTCGGAAATGCCTGTAGCTTATATGATGTTTTTTTTTTTGTATTTTCTTTTGTAAAAGAAACCCAGAAGGAAATCAGCAGATACAGACATTTGATTTCTTAACACTAAGTTTTATAATAAAGAAGTCACCATGATGATGCAAGGAAGGACAGTTTAGTTTTTTTCGGCAAGAATGATGGGTCTAGAGAAAAAGGAAAATAAATATATAAGTTTGACCCTTCACTACTTCCAGATGTTGGGAAGATGCACATTAGAATGTGAAATAAAAACTTGAAACTTCGTAGATGGGGATTTTGTCATACAGTTGCTTTTCAAACACTTATTTATGTGTATGCGTTCATATGCATACACAAATATTTATATACTTGAACGTATATGTTGTTAGGCACACACATATGCATTTGCAGAAATCTTTATGTGTATGAAGATATGTTCATATGTACAAACCAACTCAAACTGTCAAACAGACATACACATGCAGTTAAAAATAATCAATTTTACATATGCATCCACATACACAATAAATGAATAGTACCATCGAAAAGAAATTTATATTTTATATTATTTTGACAGCATTAATGGGAAAATTAATATTTACTTTATTTTTGTTAAAGCTAATCCCATATAACTGGAACTAATCTAGTTATTCCTATAACATAATTCTTATAATGAATGATAATTACTTCACTCAGTCTATTATCTCTGATTGCTTCTTCATTATTATTAAGGTGATAGGGATGGCTGATACTTAGTTTGATGCCTTTTATTATCTTGTTTAATAAACATTTTACTTATTTAAATCTTATCAGGTTCAGTGAAACAAATACCAGTAATTGACTGAATTTGATAATCACTATTTTCTTCTTAGATAATTGCTTTTATCAAAAAATATTTCTTATCAAGATTATAGATTAGCAGAGGTGATGTACTTGATAGATGATTTTGTTTCATCACTTTATATTCGACATTTAAACCCTTAAATGAGTTGATATATTAAAGTCAATTCAATCAAATATTCATATTTATCTCTCTTTGTGGCCCTGTACAAAACTTTAAAATCATTTAAGAGCAAGAGTAAATAATTTTTGAAACCATGCCAGTATCTTTTGAAACCAATAAAATAAATACCAGTAATATACTAGTTATACATTCCTTTGTAATAGAAAAGGGGGTGTTGTGTCTATGAAAAAGAATTATTCATCTGCAAAGAAATTATGAAATTGCTTAAGTTTTTTTGCTATAAATCTTGAGAATGTCCAATTTTTACATTGTGTATATATGTCTGGGAAGAAATTAATGAACAATTCTTTCAATGAAATATTCAGTAGTTTTATATACAAGTTTCTCTGTACAATTTTAAATGAATACCAAGAATTTTATGTGAAGCTACGAGTATATAGTTTAGTATTCACATCATTAGGACTAAACTGAATTTAAAAAAAGAGGATTGAGTTACATGAAACTGATTGGCTATTGTGACTACACCAGTCTTCATATGTCACCTATCCTTATCCTCACATACACTACAACAGAAGATAGTTTGCCATTAATTAATACACTGATTCTTTTCTTTAGACAAAGGGATTCTAACCTCGAAATATAAATGAAATATAAGGTAAAAGTTTAAAACCATTGTTTTTTTTACTTTACTCTGTTCACATTTGTGTCGATCGATTTTCTTCAAATCGAACCGAGGAAACAATGTTTCCGTTGGTCTTTCCAATTGCTAATACTATCTATCTGGCAACTCCAGGTAGAACATGAAATAAAGTGTCTTGCTCAAGGACATAATGCATCGCCCAGTACAGGAATCAAACTCACAACCTCACAATTGCGAATCCAATGCTCTAACCACTCAGCCACACGCCTTCACTTATATACACACAGACACACATACATACACTCACAAAAGGCAAACAGCGATAACAAAGCAAACGACACAGTACAATGAAAAAATATATTATTAGTTTTGCGCTTGATATAGTGGGAAAAGAGTCAACGTTTCGGACGCTACTCCTTCATCAGTAAATGGAAAGATTGAGGAGACAGGCAGTGGCAAAAACGAAACAGGTCTATTCAAGTCGCCATCTCTAGTAAAACTGTTGATGTTGACGTTTTGTGTAAAATAATCTTATTTAAAACGTTGTGACCGAGTGCGTCTGGCTGAAAGTGAAAAAGAAACAGTTTTGTATATAGAGTTGGACTCGTGTGTATCCGTGTGTTTGTTATTCGCCCGTACAAATCTAACAGGATAGGTATGTGTATATGTAAGTATAAGAGAGTGTGTCTTTGTAAGTACGAAGCTGTAAGCATATGCGTGTGTACATAAGGGTGTTTTGTTGGTCCGTACACATCTGTGAAGTTCAGTGTCGAGGTATGTGTGTGTATTTTGTTGGTCTGTATAAGCTATAAGAGTGTGTTTCTGACCACAGCAGAGCCATAGGAACCTACGGCTGAATGTACGCGCGCGTGTAACAGCAGACGAGGTAAGGATGAAAGAGGTTAGGTGTAAAGAAGTAAGCACGTGCGAACGTGTGCATGATTAAAGAAATAAGGGAGGTGAGTTGAGACAATTAAGGAAACTGGACCCAAGGCGGAAAATGAGACTCTGCTCAGTCCTGGTATGGACTGGCCTGTGATCCGTGATGCAAAAGCACACCAAGGACTGAGACATGTAGGGAAGAATGACGAGCGATGGGGGTATCCATGTCGAGGTGTAAATATCTCAAGTGTTCAGCGAAACGGTCCTCCAGACGGTCGCCTGTTTGTCCGATGTATATGGACGCCGCACAAAGGGAAGATTGGAAGGCATAGACTACGCGGGTGGATGTGCAGGTAAAGGAATAGCGGTTACAGAATGAACCGTTTGTGCCTGTGAGAGTGGTGAGGTTAGAAATGAAGGGAAAGGTGTTACATCGGGGACGAGAATAGGGGCAGGAGTCAGGTGGAATTATAGGAGAGGAAGAGAAGGAACTACATACCAGGAGGTTGCAGAGATTACGGGCACGCTTAAAGGCGGTAATGGTAAAGAATCAAGAAGTGGCGGGGTCAGAAGATAGGGTGCGGAAGCAAAAGAGGATATTTCGCCGCAGAGGTAGGGGGAAGGGGTGGTAGGTCAGGGGGGAAGGAAGACAGATGTTGGGAGGATATCGCAGGTGAGAGCAGCTTGGATCGAGTTGGGGGATATCTATGCTGGATGAAGCGTGAGATCATGTCTTGGCACTGCGTCTCGAAATCGAAGAGCCTACGAAGACGAAGGAATTGGGAGTAGGGTTTGGAGAGTTTGGTGTGGGTGGGATGAGAGGAGGTGAAGTCGAGGTAGGAGTGGGAATCAATGGGCTTATAGAAGTTGGGGGTAGAGAGTGTGTGGTCAATAGACAGACATGTCAATAAATTGGACAGAAGAGGTGGAGACGGAGGTGGTGAAAGTGAGGGCAGGACGAAAAAACTGGATAAAAGAAAGGAGTCGAGCTGTTCGCGGGAGAGAGAAGTGGTGTCGATACAATCGTCGTTGTAACGACCGTTTAGCTCAGGGGTCGGACCAATGTACTGGGGGAATATCAAGGCCTCAACGTGGCAACGAACAAGTTTGCCCATTCTTGAACCTATGGCTACTCCAGAGACCTGTTGCTAAAACTCTCAGGAAAAAAGAAAAACTATTGAGAGTGAGAGCGAGTTCAGCAAGGCAGAGTAGAGAAGAAGGGCTGGGTAGGGTGTACAGTGTAAGTCTAAAAAATGTCGGATATATACATATATATATATATACACACACACACACACTGCAAAAGCTGTTGTGCATTCATAAGCAAAAAATATCACAATGGAGTAATCTCTTTGCGTGTTTTACATAAAGTTATCTAGAACTCATCAGGACTTGTTGCTGAATTTAGGCTCATTCTATTGGGCCGTCAAGTATGAAATTTGTAGGAAAAAGAAACAAATTTCTATAAATTTCATACTTGACGATCCAATATCTATGGTTGATATTACATCTTTTCGCATATCGATGTAATCGATGTCTGCTGTTTCTCTATGTTAAGTTTTACTATTTTATACATATCCTCTCTTATTTATATGCACGTATCCCATTGGAGAAGTGAAAGCCCTTTTGAATTGTTCATACTGTATTTCATTCACTCTTTTGGGGTATGAAGTCAATGACCTAATTCATTGGAATAATTTATCTAATTCATTCTGCGCTGAAGCTGATTCTTTAGTGTATAACATGAGATTCGGCAACATTTGCACTAAATGGAATAACCATCTAGTCGATACCTTCAAGTTCAAATTGTCGTTAAATCGTTTCTCCATATCTAATATAAGTTGATTGAGGGGAATACAGATTGAGGGAAAATATTTCCTCTGGACATATATCAACATCACTTGATGACAGTTCCACAAACTTATTAAATTCCCTCAGAATTATATGACGGAAAAGATCAAGCTTTCCGACGAATAATGAACCATTTTAGTAAGTTATAAATGTTATAATGGCTCTCTGTATGTGCAAATTAATTTAATCAAACTTTTTGAAAATGCGTACTAAATAAAATGCACCACGAATTATTGTTTTTAATTGATGCCAGCGACTAATTTCGTTTTCATTATAAAAAAAATAATACTCTATGATGCTATTATATAATTCGGTAAAACTAGTCAAGCATGAATCTTTTGAGAACCAAGGAAATTCTATTATGTGTAGCCTATACTTTTCGGTTTTCAATATATTTTATATAGCCATAATTATTATACTTCATGATGAATGTAGGGTTGTACTCAGTTGTTTTCCTACAAGATATTATCTATGTATAATACAATGAATGCACAAAACGTTTGGGATTTCCTTTAAATTTACAACATCATTAATGGCACTGCATCTGTTATACATATAACAATATTGTTCAAGGGTATGTTATTTTTCGCATAGTAAAATTTTCTATCTGTGATAACATTTAAAGCATTTTGTTTTGCAATGTACTGTTACCATCAAAGTTCTGTACATATATCTTTAACAGAGCATTATTTTCCGTAATGGTAGCTAGATCAAACTGCGTAGAAAATGGGTGAGTTTGGGAAATTAGCAACAAATATATATTTTAAGGTTAACCATTTTGTTTGTCTATGCGTCGCCTTACTATGTTACCGCTATGTGGCACTATTTTTAGAACTTCAGACTGATCCGGAAGAATAATTTGATAAAATCTGTTTTTAAAGATCTCCGCTATCGTGGCTTTCACCACTTTTTGAAGGAATTGTGATGTGCGATAAACTGCAGTTAATTTATCTTTGTTCTTTGGATTTTGTTTCTTGAAAGACTTTAGTCATTGTAGAACGATGCTATAATATTTTATACAGTTCTTGACAATATTCAAAATATTGGATGTTTTGTAACAAAATGTTCTTCCAACCGACTAGGTTTCATAGCTTCTTTAGAAAATGTATTGTGACACAGTAAACATTGGAAACTGTTTGTTCGTAATTGATTCCACGTAATTAACTAGCCACGAGCAGATTTCCTTTTTTTTGTTTTGTTGAGATATGGTTTTGATATTTGTTGGATAAATTATTCGAAAGTCACAGCAGAAAAATTCAAAACAATCCGAAAGTTCACCAAAATAGTAGCACACATTAGCAATATGCAGTCAGGACTCAATACAAATTTAGATTTATATTCCATGGTATTAAGAATCGTAACAGCCAATTAATATTAGAATTAGTCCTAAACAAATTCCAGACCTACTGTAACCATAATAAAACTTAACAGCTCTATGACAAAAATAGAAAATAGTTAGTTATAAATAGGTATATCTGTAGATGTAGATCTAAATCTGGGTTCCTGGGATCTAGATTTAGAAGTCTGTCTCCAGATTTACTAAATTAAATGTAATCTCTAAAACGTAAACGTCAAACAGAAATTCTCATGATGACACTTCACCATCATGATACTAATTGTCCAAGCTCAATAAGATAAATAATAATTTCAATGAAAACTATATCTAATAAAACTTAGATATGAGACCTAATGAAAATAAAATGTCAATTCAACAGAACCCAATGGGACACTTTCAAAACAGTGCGCTAATTACTCTGCACAAAGTTATCTCACCTTCCATGAAAAATGTTGAGGCTTTGCTAGGATATGTCAAGACACACTCTTCATTATTTGACTATACTTGGTATTGTTATGCATTGAACATTTTTAGAAAACTAACAATTTCCGTCAGAGAGTAAGAGTTAAACACTAACGGAATGAGTACCCAGTACATGCAGAAGAGTAAATATTTATTTTTCGAAGAAAGCAAGTGGTAGTGATTTCTATGTTTTGGCTATAATTCAGAAGAAGCGAAGTTTTTGACTTCTTTTACCTTCACTGAATTCTCCATGTTTGTGCATTGAATTTGTGCCAATCTCCAACATTTGTCGTCGCTGTCACCAGCGAGGTGAACAAATCGGCACTCGGATTAACCAGCGAGACAGACAGATGAAAATGTGGATTCACACGATGAGGTCGGATGTTGAGTTTATATCTGGTGTTCGCATATATATATATATATATATATATATATATATATATATATATATATGTGTGTGTGTGTGTGGCAACAAGCGTTACTTGCCTTCCCTCTACCATCCCTCCTTAGCAACTATTCACACCATGTCAGTACCTCCCACGCTATCCGAAACCACACTGAAATTTCTAAACCCTTCCTTTCCCCCTTCTCTCCCTCTCTGAACCCCACTACGCTTGCCATACACCGATAACATATTTGTCATCTTTCCCCAATCTATTGTCACTTACTTATGACATCATACTTATCCTCTCAACCCCAAAAAGATTTGAGAGAACTCTCCACTCAAGACACACCACTTCTCTAGCGCAGATGTCATGATAAATGTGCCCAGTCCATTCTGTAAAATAGTTGGTGATAGGAAGGATATCCACCTTTTAGGAAACTTTCCAATCAGTTGCGTCAAAGACATAACAACCGCCCTAGTGCTGGTGCCACGATAAAATGCACATTACACTCTGTATAGTTCGAGAACGTACGTAAACGGCTTATTTGGAATGTGATGGTAGTCGGACTAATGTTTTGGGGCTATGAATTTGCATACTCCCTCGAATGTAACTACGATCGTAAATAATAAAGAGAAAATAAAAAGGTCCATGCAGCAAGCCTCTTAAAAAGTGCGGAGAGAGTAAGTTATCTTCATAGTAAATTAGTAAAACAAATGAAGACGTTATTAACATTGTCTGGGAGTAAACTGTAATTTGTGAAAAGACAATGCCAATCTTTGAAGAATTAATGGGAGAAAGAATGTGGAGATGAAATATTTGCAGGCGACAATAAAGGCAAGCTTAGAGGGTGTATAAGTGTTGTAAAAAGTGTTGATATGTTAAGATGACTGTTAAGGCAACAATTACAGATATCGAAGCAGCTGAAGTATTCCCTGCTGCATTCCAAGTATAGAGTAGAGCATAACCTGAGGCTCTTATTTGGACGAGTATGCCTTCAAGGAACATTATTGCCACTGGAGAAAAGTCTGCATTAAGATTTAAATATGCCACGGATAGACTAACTCTCTTATTTGGTGGTAATGTTTCAGGAAGTGAAACATTTTAAATACAATACTGGTCTACCACTCAGAAACATCCCGTGCATTGAAGAAGTTAGATAAGTTACAATTATCACTCAATTAGAGAAACTTGAAAGACAAAGTTGACCTCAGCGGGATTTGAAGTCAGAGAGTAGAGAACCGAAACGATTACCGCAAAGCATTCTATCGGACGTTATAACGATTCTGCCAAGTCGCCGCCTTGAAGCAAGTTTTAACCTAATCAAAGAAGGGTTTTGAAGGATTTGGGCCAGGAGAGAAGAGCGCTTCAGATATACAAAATGTTTCAAAATTGGCAAGTTTGCATGCAAATAGGAAATGAGAAACATTTCCAGATTTTGGCATAACATCTGGATGTACAAAAAAAAAAAAAGAAGAAAAGGAGTGCATTGTGAAAATAATATAAATTGACGCCCGTAGATATCTTTATTGAATATTATTGTGAAATGGACCATAACTGGAAGCGAAATAACTTTGCAAAAAGGTGCTTAAATATAATCTTGGCACTTTATTATGAATTCCTTAAGGGAAGGAATGGAAAAACGCAGAAAACAACTCTAGGTCCATATATTAGGAAGATACACCAACTCTCAGCATGTTCCATCATCGGTCGATGACCCTCAGAGCCATCATCGTAGAATTAATGATGTATCCATCTCTATTGGTGGACGAGATCAACATACTATTATTATAAACATTGCAGCGTCCATCTCGATCAGTATCATTTGGTGGGAATGTAATATTTTCAGCATTATTTAGTGATTCAGGTAGCATATTATTGTGACATATATATTACTAGCTGGCCCGTTAGGCTGGCGTCCGGCTACCATTGGCGTGTTCTACGGCATCCATATATATATATATATATATATACTTAGGGTAAATATTGATGCAATTCAATTCAAGCACTCAACGTACTTTTTCCACATAGGAGTGACGGAGTAAATATCGAATAAGTAAAAGCGAAGTAGTTTCAGATGTTCAAGTCCTTTAATAATAATTGTTTCTACTTTAGGCACAAGGCCAGCAATTACCAGTGCATTACTGGTACTTTATTTTATCGACCCCGTAAGGATGAAAGGCAAAGTCAACCTCGGCGGGATTTGAACTCAGATCGTAAAGGGACGTAACTATGCTGGAAAGCATGGCGTCCGACCCTCCACCGATACTGCCAATCCAATGACGACACTGGCCACACTGTTCTGTGTGCGAGTGTCGTGACATCATCAGGCAGCTTGTTACATAATAAGGTTATGTTTCCGAGGCAATCCAAGTTGAATCGACATGGGAACGGACGAAGTGTGTGCTTTTGGGTTCTTCATCCGTTCCTCTGTGAGTACCAATTCACCCCCACCGGTCTGCGCAGGCGCATGTCCGAAAGAAGTTGACCATTAGCTGCCACCGATTTCAACGAAATTCGCTTAGTCAGTTCACCCTCTCAGCCAAACAATGACCCATTTAGGCCTTACCATAGTTTACTGCTACCCGTCCCGTCTCTTGCAGTCAGCCGAAAGCCAGAGGGGATGGGAGAGTCAGTTTTTACAGGTCACAATACTACCTCTCACCAAGCATGGACAGTACGACTGACCATCAACTCCCAAGAGAAGATATACTTAATCCTAGGTATCATGGTTTTACATTGGAAGTTATGAGTGAGAGTTGGAAATAAAAATTAAAATCCTAAATCAAAAATTATAAATTAAACAATTAAAAAATTAACAATTAGAAATTAAAAAATTAAAAAGATTTTTCAAGTGAGAATCCGGATTGAGGTGAGTAAATAATATGGAGAGAGATGTTTAAGTAAGAAGTTCTGAGAGGGGTTCCAATGTCACAGTTACACTATCCACATATTGAACGATAGTGCCGTACATTAGAACGGAGGGTAAACTACAGTATTCAAGGCAGTTGTCAATCTGGTACACAGTCATAATTTCCATCACATGGAACAAAACCAAAGAAAAACAGATATAAAGTACACAAAAGAAAAGAACCAATAATGAATAAATGCAAAAACACAGAGTACATATATGCAAAATGATCCATATGATTGTCAATTTGGTGCACGAAAATATGGGTTTATCTTAATTTTGTTTCCGCGTATTTTTCCTGCCGAAAGTTACTATTATGTCTGTCTAGTGTCAGGGGTTTCCATCCCCATGGTAGAGGGATTTTCCAGGGGTAGCTCATGGCTGGTTCCTCTCTTCTCCACCATATCGGTTACATCATAGAGCGCTCAACTAATTGGAGCTACATTCTTAGGGTAAATATTGATGCAATTCAATTCAAGCACTCAACGTACTTTTTTCACATAGGAGTGACGGAGTAAAGTAAAAGCGAAGTAGTTTCAGATGTTCAAGTCCTTTAATAATAATTGTTTCTACTTTAGGCACAAGGCCAGCAATCACCAGTTCATTACTGGTACTTTATTTTATCGACCCCGTAAGGATGAAAGGCAAAGTCAACCTCGGCGGGATTTGAACTCAGATCGTAAAGAGACGTAACTATGCTGGAAAGCATGGCGTCCGACCCTCTACCGATACTGCCAATCCACGGCCATTAATAATAATGCTGTGATATATATATATATAGCTGTGATATATATATAGCTGACCTACCTAGCTTCGCTTGGATAAACAGACCATAACAGTTGAAAATATATAGTATAGTATAGTATGACTGTTGAAAACATGTAGTATAGTATAGTATTACTGTTGAAAATAAATTGTACAGTACAATATTACTGTTGGAAATATATAGTATAGTATTACTGTTGGAAATATATAGTATAGTATAGTATTACTGTTGAAAATAAATTGTACAGTACAATATTACTGTTGGAAATATATAGTACAGTATTACTGTTGAAAATATATAGTATAGTATTACTGTTGAAAATATATAGTACAGTATTACTGTTGAAAATATATAGTACAGTATTACTGTTGAAAATATATAGTACAGTATTACTGTTGAAAATATATAGTACAGTATTACTGTTTAAAATATATAGTACAGTATTACTGTTGAAAATATATAGTACAGTATTACTGTTGAAAACATATAGTATATTATTACTGTTGAAAACATATAGTATAGTATTACTGTTGAAAATATATGGTATAGTATTACTGTTGAAAATATATAGTACTAGCAGTGGTACCCGGCGTTGCACGGGAAAAAGTATTTTGAAACGCGGGCCGCCAACAGACCTAATCGTGGAAAAACTGCATGCCTCGACAATGTGTAAAGAAAATAAACCCAATACTCTGATGGCTGGATAATCTTTTCCTCGATGAAGCAGGAAAAATGCAGGTTTTCACCTAATAAGCAATTTTTTTATGTGCGTAATATGCCTTGAAATTTCGAGAAAATCGGCTAGACGTAGCGCCTAAAAAAAGCCCTAAAAAGCTGAAAAAATGAAGTTTTTCACCTAATGCGGGCCCTAAGCCATAAAAAAGTTGGATTTTCTTTGCTCACGGTATGAAGAAGAGATTGACTAATACATAGTTACAATTTCAAGGAAATCGGTCTGACGTTACGCCTCAAAATACCCCCCCCCCCCCCAAATCTCACTTATTCTCCAAACAGTTGATAAGTGCACACAACTTCTTCCCCACGTTTTAAGCCACAGTGTTGCTTACTTACGTACCACCAGACCCTTACTTCTTTGCCAGCCGTGGTTGTGGCAATACTAAGCTTAGCTAAGGCGGTTATATATTTCACACAACACTAAAAATGAAAGCCAGTAACTATGTATTAGTCAGTCTCTTCTTCATACAGTGAGCAAAGAAAATCCAACTTTTAGTGGAGCGAGTGAAATAAAGTCGATCCTGCTGCGATTCAAAAATCAGGTTTGCAGGTTATATATTTCACAAAACACTAAAAATTAAAGCCGGTAATAGCTATAATAGCTACAGTTTTCACAGTGTTGCTTACTTACGTGCCTGTACGAGAACAAAAGTTACTATTTTACTGCTTAGTATTGTTGAAAACCGACTGTTTTCAAACTTTACACATGTAATACTTATGTTTCAGGGAGTGTTCTGAGCAAAAAAATTTCAAATTTTCAATGCCCTAGGGACCGCATTCAGCGATTTAGCAATCTCTTTCCGTAATGCAGACAGATATTATAATGGCGCGACGTTATATGTATGTATCTATCTAAAAAGAGGAAGACTAAGAATTATAGAGAGAGATCGCTAAATCGCCTAATGCGGTCCCTAGGGCATTGAAAATTTGAAATTTCTTTTGCTCAGAACACTCCCTGAAACATAAGTATTACATGTGTAAAGTTTAAAAACAGTCGGCTGGGTGCTTCTCGAGTTTCAGGGATTCAAACTCTCTCGCACGCACACACAGACAGACATCCTCAGTTTTCTATATATATATAGATAGTATTACAGTTGAAAATATATAGTACAGTATTACTGTTGAAAATATATAGTATAGTACAGTATTACTGTTGAAAATGTATAGTATAGTATTACTGATGAAAATAGGTATAGTATTACTGTTGAAAATATATAGTACTGTATTACTGTTGCAAATATATAGTATAATATTACTGTTGAAAACATATAGTGTAGTATAGTATTACTGTTGAAAATATATAGTATAGTACAGTATTACTGTTGAAAATATACAGTATAGTACAGTATTACTGTGGAAAATATATAGTATTACTGTTGAAAATATATAGTATAGTATTACTGTTGAAAATATATAGTATAGTATTACTGTTGAAAATATATAGTATAGTATTACTGTTGAAAATATATAGTACAGTATTACTGTTAAAAATATATAGTAGAGTATAGTATCACTGTTGAAAATATATAGTATAGTATAGTATTACTTTTGAAAATATGTACACGAATATATAATTATATATATAGTATTAAGGATACTATTTATGGTTATGTATGTAATAAAACCTTTTATGGTTATATATTTTTTATACCAACCCTAAATAGTGAAAGATAGTCATTAATTACTATCTTATTACCAGTAAGATAAATAGCTCAATGTAATAACATCGGTTGTTTTACAGAGCAGTTATATAGAGATTACAATAATCAAAGTTCAGTTTAAATCATTTATTTGCTTACAATTCTTTCCTCCAAACCGAGGTTTGGATTCTTCGGAGCAACTATTTAGTGATCTATTGACCTCCTTTTCAACACAAGAGACATATAAAAACATATGCACATATTGACCCACAGTGGGATGACATCCATCAAAATGATATAGCATGGCAATTTACATATAAAGGTTAAAGGATAAAAATAAAAATAAAAATAAAAGTGAAAATGAAGCATTGGCAGTTTATGAAGATAAAGCAAGAGGAAAGTTTAGAGTAGTCAGTGTATGAAACTCTCACGTGTAGCATGCACGCGTGTCTTATTTATACAGGATTAGAGTGCGTCAGATTGTTACTTGCAGGGTCAGGCAGTTGAAGCAGGCAATCGATATTATTATGTGGGCTGAATTATTAAATCATTTTTTCGCATACACCTGTATGATATACAATCCCGAATGTAGAGAAACACCAAAATATCAAAAATATCAAACATATTATAAAACATATTATAGCGCAGGCAAAACAGAACCACTGTCTTCGCGCACACCACCACTCACATAATCCACGAGACGCAATATATAGACCACGGGTCTATCATATAATCCACGATGGTTCAGCATATAACCAAGTTATAAACCATATCTTGTCGATTCTTAATTAATAGATCATATCTCATGGATTATGTGAGTGGTGGTGTCATCCCACTGTGGGTCAATATGTGCATATGTTTTTATATGTCTCTTGTGTTGAAAAGGAGGTCAAGTATGTTATAGATCACTAAATAGTTGCTCCGAAGAATCCAAACCTCGGTTTGGAGGAAACAATTGTAAGCAAATAAATGATTTAAACTGAACTTTGATTATTGTAATCTCTATAATTATATATATATATATATAATTAATTAAAAGTTGGTTAGAAGCGAAGTCAATGCAGACAGGCATTATAAGCGAGCGACGTTATAGCTATGTATCTATCTAAAAAGACAGAGTAAGAAAGAGAGAGGAATGTCGTATTATATATATTCTATATAATAAAGTACCAGTAATGTACTGGAATAATTGCTGGCCTTGTGCCAAAATTAGAAACAATTATACTTCTTTTTTATACAACTGTAAATAACATGCTTATGTATGTATATATACGTATATATATGTATAAAGGAATGCTGTAATAATGCAGACAGCCAGACATACAGAGACATATTATAAGGGCGCGACGTTGTAGCCATGTATCTATCCAAAAAGACAGACTAAGGAAGAGAGAGGAATGTCGTATAACCGCAAGTGTTGACATTTGAAAATTTTAAAGAAGTGAATATTTAAATAATATCTTTAATTTTTTAACACATTTTAGTAGACAAAATTACGCTCACTTTCTTACTTGGAAAAAGTTACATCTATGGTGCAAATTTGGTGCCGTTTGGTTCAACCGTTTGGCGAAAAGTTTGTTACATACATACGGCCGTCAGCTTTATTAGTATAGATTATACATTGAGTTTGCACCGATTTCATTCATGGAGTTGACTTTGCCATCCGGAACGAGTTAGTTGTCAAGCACAATCTCTGCCCGACGCCACAAATGACCTCCCCAACACTAATCTCGGAAGGTAATATAAAGGAAAAGTTCTATCACTAACTCTCCTCTCTTATCTCTATGGTTCCGATGAGTGACAGCTTCCTCGTCCTGGGAGACTTCAATGATCGAGCTGGACGAAATTACCAACTGTCGTCTTGAGTTCTTTGTAAGGAGGATGTGGGAAACTGTAATGCAAGTGGTGAACTCCTACTCAGGTCTTATAGAACACAGCCTCACAATAACTAACACCGTATTTCGTCTCAAACAACACTTCCAGACAACTTGGAAGCATCCAAGATCAAAGCACTGGCATATGCTCGATTATATCATCACAAGAGAGCAACACAGAGCTGAAGTTTTAATCACGTCGGCCATGCTAATGACGAACGTGCGCCTCAAAATAAAATCAAGGCCATTCCACCGAATAAACAAACCATAAAAAACGTTGAACACTACCTCTTCTGCTGCAAACAATGAAACCATCTTAAAGAACATAAGAGACGCCCCAGTAGCAATCACCTTAATTGGAAATGAATGGAGCACCATCAAAACCATTAATGGAAAGGCTGCTACTGAAACTCTGGTGTTTAAAACCAGGAAACATCAAGGCTGGTTCTGTGAAAATAATGTTATCACTGATGCTATTGAGACCAACAGACAAGCTCGGTGGAGTGGGAGGCGGAAAATGCTCAAAAGCCCAAAAGAAACGTTTCCAAGAAATCAATGCAAGATGCCAAAACCTTTTGTGAGAGACAGAATATGTGGTGACAAGAAATCCAAGCTTATGCAAACAGCAAAGATTCGAATAGATTCTATAAGGCCACCAAGCAATTCTATGGGCCAACACCCTTATCATCAGGCGCACTCCTAACACACTGATAACACCACAGTACCCCTTTCTATCATTTTTTCTATTTTGGTCTCTATTATCAGAGCATTCCACGATGATATGGTGAGCAGGGTGGTACACAACAACCAAACCATCGAAACTTTCCAGATCAATTGTGGTTTAAAACAGGGTTGTGTCTTGGCACCTACCCTTTCTCCATCTATTTAGCAGCCATGAATTTTGACATCTTCACTACCGGCTTTTAATGTGATCCTCTTCAATACTACCCTCTTTCGATCTAGGAGAAATGCCACAGCATTCAAAGTGGCTGACCTTCAGTTTGTCGATGATATGGCTCACTTAGTCAGCAGTTGGGACGATATTGAAAAATTTGTGAGGAATTATACGAATGTATACCAGCGGTTTGGTCTCACAGTACATGTGAATATGACTAAAGCCCTGCGCCCTCCCCGCCTCGCTGGATTAGGTGGACTTGAACCCAGCATCAAAATCCGAGGGATAGAGATAGAGTATATGTCTCAATTTCCTTACCTTGGGGCCGTCATTGACGAGGATGCAACATCAAGCAAAGACATCGAATGTAGGATCCAGGCAGCAAGTGTTGCATTTCGGCGACTTAACAGAGAGTCTTCCAGAACACAGATTTGAGAAGGGAAACAAAGCTCATCGTATATAAATCTGTGGCACTTCCCACACTTTTATATGGTTGTGAGACCTGGACGTTGTACAAGAAAGATATAAAAAAACTGGAAGCCTTTCATCAGAGGAAACTCTGATGCTTCTACTGACAGAGCTGCATCGAAAACACCGTAATGTTATAAAGCTTGCGACGAGAGGGGCATATCAAACGCATGAATGACTGCATACTACCCAAGGAAATTTTCTAGAGTGAACTGACTTCAGGAAAACGCCATCTTAGTGTACCAAATTGTCGTTACAAAGACCCACTTAAGCGAACACTTAAAAGCTGTGGCCTGGACCAAAACAACTGAGAATCTGATGTGTAGGACAGGGAGCTTTGGAGGACGAAAGTGAAAACAGGCACTGCATATTTTGAGTTGGCGAGGAAACGATTCCCTTGAGGCGAAGAACCGTGACAGACTGAACAAAACCCTGCACCCCACCCTCGCCACATATTCAATACCCAAATTGCCCTCGGCTCATTTGTGCACGAATTGGACTGAATGAACCTGATCCTCTATACTCTGGCAAGAGTGAAAAGTTAATCATATTTTTACACAATCGCTGTTATACGTATTTCGATGGTAAATGTTATGTAACAGTTAAGTCTTCATCAGAGAGCCATTACGTGAACAGAAATTATATGCATAAAAATGATATGAATAAAATAACACGAACAAAAATAAAGATAAAAATTATTCAGTGTTTTCATTCAGTGATATGCCACTGACAGGTTGTTGATGTTGCTCCCTCAAAGTCCTGCTGACAGTTGTTAGTATTAACAACCACACAGCATCATCACAATGGGTGTAAAAGAAACATAGCTATTGGTTGAAGATAGTTCCAAACCCACATCCTCCTAGTCTTCATGAATTCCCCAGTCACGTTAATGTCTAAGATCGTTCACTCACTCTAGTATCAGTTAATTTGTAAATTCTTTACATGATTGCGGTGGTGAGGAAAGATGAAGTTAACTGTCACCACAGCAACAATAACGATCAAAGCTGCAAAAACCAACATCTCAGTTGAATAGGAGGAAGTAGGGATCGGTATCAATGACTAGCTGCAATAGTAGTAATGATAACATAATCAAGCTAAGCTACTTCATAACATATATTAGAGGGACAGGCACAAGTGAGAATTAAGGTTGAAAATAAAGGTTGAGGATAGAACGAAAATCAGTAAATAAATAATACATAAAGAATGTATAAAGGAAATACATAAAAGGAAAGGAGAAAATGGAAAAAAGTTAATGGTGAAGTATAGGAATAAAGGAGGGAGAAGAAATACAAAATCAAAGAAACAAAAAGTGAGATATGTGAAAAGTATCAAGATACGATTATGCCAACACCTAATATATATATCACATATATTGCTGGTCATACAGATATATTAAATAAATATGTTTAAAATGTAGCACCACATAAACTTCTAAAGGTGGGGGGAGAAGAAAGGGATTCGATGTATTAATATAGCTAATGAAATGTGGATAGTATCGTAGGAGTTTAGTGTTCCTAATTAGTTGGCACGACGAATGTTGTCAGCCATAGGTCTCAACCGTAATCCTGAAGTATGGGCTTGTTCCATGTAAATATATATATATAATAAATGTAATCTGAGTTTTTCGAATATTAATAATTGTTTCTACTTTTGGCACAAGGCCAGCAATTACCCAGTGCATTACTGGTACTTTATTTTATCGCGCCCGTAAGGATGAAAAGCAAAGTTAATCTCGGCGGGATTTGAACTCAGAATGGCAAGGGCCGTAACTCTATACGTCAAAGCATGGCGTCCGACCCACTACCAATACTGCCAATCCATCGATTCGTTTGCAATTATGCAAACAGCCTCTTTTAAAGCCATGTCAGTAGAATGACACCGCCATTCTTGCTCTTGTATTGGCATGTAAACAGAACTGCAGTATACTGCTTACCTGTTAACTGTCAGAGCTAGTGAAAATATATATTTTCTGAAATATACAGTGACTGATCGGCCTGGTTTGCATATATTGTGGTAGAACACTGGGAGGTTATATCCGTTGTAAGTAGAACACTCAGTCCATAGGATGAGTTCCGTATAAAGTTAGTTCCACAACACACATATATAATATATATATATATATATATATATATATATATATAGTAATAAGAATATTTACGTTTATGTATGTTTGATACAACTATAAATATGGAGGGTAGTACTAAGTACTAGCCGGTTACCGGTATGACAAAAGGCTCAATGCAAATTTTCAAGTGTTTTACAGAGCCGAGATACAAAGTGTTAAAACGATCAAATTTCAGTTTAGAATATCTATTTGCTGACAATTGTTTCTTCCAGTGAGAATGCTGGATTCATCGGAGCATAGGGAATGTCGAAACATGTTACTAAAATCCTAGTCATTAAGAACATTTAGGGTACATAATTGTTTTTAGTGTCTTAGGTAACATGTGGAGAGTCAGGAGTTAAAAAAATGTTCTGCTTGAAAGAACACAATTACAGGCAGCACTGGTTGAAAGTGTAAGAGGTATAAGCGAAAAGCACATGCACAAAAAAAAAATACAGGCAAAAAAGTTATAAGCAAGGAAAACACCAATTTTCCTTGCTTTATATATATCTACTATATAAATTGGAAGTGGTCGGACGTTGTATATGTAGGTGTAGTCGGATGAACGTCGAAACGGCTTGGTGGAATGCAGCGAAAATTTACGCAGTTATGCAGAATGACCCGAGGAGGCGTTGGGTCGACTTTCAAGCTACAAGTTTCCATGGTTACGGAGAAAATCGATGAAACAGGAATTTCCCATTCAAATTGAACTGAGAGTAATCTGTGAACGCAGAAGTAAATATTTCGAGAAACGTTGCAACCGAAGGAAAACAGGAAGACAATATTTTGGTTCGTGAAGACGTTCCCTGGTAATGAACGGGAAAAAAGCGAGGATAATACGTCATTATGTGGATCGAGAAGAACAATTTCATGCAAAGACAAGACCGAGTTTATGGTATAAATGGAGTCGTTAGACTAATATTCTATTTAAAATAACAGAATGATTTCCAGCCCCGGAGTTTAAGAATGATGTAAATAAAATTGAAAACGAAAATGACAGAGGCTATTAAAATAGTAAAAGTAAATAGTGAAGATTTAGGTCAGTACATACGTATGCCCCGACGGACACACACACACACACACACGCACGCACGCGCATGTATAAACCTTATGCATTTCTACAGTATTTTCATCAAACTTAAGACACAGGTTACTTATGTACTCCGGATGGTCATGGGCACTTTCATTTTTCCACATATTGATTATAGGGCCTCCCGGCAGATAACCCCCTTTAACCATTTCCTTGGAGTCGACTGAAGCACTGCAGTGCAATGCAACAAAACGTCATAACTTCTGGAGTTCGCAACCGATTTTCAAAAAACTTGACACATGGGCTACGTTTATCCTACAGATGAATGTGAACTCTCAGAATTGGCACATATTGAGTAGGGGACCCCTGTGGGCAGGAACCCCCTTTTGTAAAAAGCCGATGATTTTGTAAAAGTATAGTTTTCGAAGCAGCACTGAGGTATTGACATAAATGGTATACACAACTACTAGTTAATACCCGAGCAACGCCGTGTAACTCTGCTAGCATATAATGTAAACAAAGAGGGTGTGGTAAGATCCCAGGTGGACCATGACGCACCAGAGTACTCGATACTTGGGTTATTAGTGTGGGTAATACGAAAGGATTCAGGAACCCGACGGCTGAGCTCCGGCTGTTTCCAAAGCTAGATCCGTACTCAGTTTAGATCTAGCTGTCGAAACGGCCGGAGCTCTGCTTTCGGTATCTTGAATATATATATATATATATATATACAGTTCCACAACATATATACAGTGGTGGACTGCCCAGGTCGTCAGTTTGGCTGATGACAAGTGGACCACTGGGGGGCCCACGGTAGTAATTTAGGGGCCAATGCAAAATCTTTGCTTTCAAAGAAATTATCAGAAGTCCTAGAAAAAGAATAACAATTTAAGAAACAAATAAAACAATTAAGCAAAACAGTTGGTCAAACAATTCCCATGCATACATGAAATACATACAAACAAAGAAACGCACACATACACTTGATTTAACCTACACGAACGAAATTTTATATATTGAGTGTGAAAGACCAAAGCTGATTATTGCTGGATTACTTTGTGGGTATGTATATATCACAAGAGTCTTTTTTTATTGAAGAAGGTGAGAAATTCTTAATATATTCTAAATAATCCGTATTTTTAATTTACAATTTTACGGTCAATTGCATAAATTGAAATAGAGGACTTTTAGAGAATTCATTTATTCGTAATAAAAATCAAATGACAGCATTGTAGTTGTGGGTATTCCCTTTTGTCTCCTCCTGGGAACTAATATTTTTAGACCCAGTTCGCCACTGTATATATATATATATATATATCTTTATAAATAGGGTAATTTTTTGAAGGTTTATCTCAGATTTTGGTACATTGACCTCAGAGTTTTAAACTAAACATATGGTCATTATTGAGCAAAGGTATTTTCTCACATTATATATCTATGTCTCATTCATGAATATTGATATTTACATTCTATTACCCAGTTCATATGAATTGATAATTCAAATTGATATGACATGACGTAAAGATGTAACTGTATTCTCTCTCTCTCTAGATATAGCTCTTTCTCCTCTCTCTTTATATATGATGAAGTTTTATGTATCTGTCGCTTTGATTTTGCCTGTCATATTTCTCTCTTATTTCTCTCTTGGCTTTCACCTCCCCCTATATAATTATATTTTCTCTCCCTCTTTCTTTTCCTCCCACCTCTCTCTCTTTCTGTTTTCTCTTTATCTCCATTTTTTCTTTCTCTCTGTCTTCTCTCTAACTGTGCTTAACACTATAACTAAATAATTACTGTACTCTCTCTCTATATAGTACTCCCTCTCTCTTTCTCTCTCCCCTATTTCTCTCTGTTTTTCTTTACATCCATTTCTTCTTTCTCTCCGTCTTTTTTTTCTAACTGTGCTTAACACTATAACTAAATAATTATAAACACTTCACTACCAAGCCAGCCTCCTATCTTAATGGTCGCTTATATTTATGGTACGTCAAAATTATTTATAAAACTGTTTATATATTGTATTTTATCTGACGAAGGCATGCCATATTTTTAATATGGTATCCCTGAAATATGTATAATGAAATAAATATGGTTTTATAAATATAGTTTCCATTTGTTTAATATCGTATATCTACTCCAAAAACTTGTCGAGTGCTTTATATCGGTTATAAAATATTTACTTGTTGTAACCCAACAATTTTAAATAAAACTTTTGCATATATATATATATATATATATATATATATATATATGCTGGCTGCCCCAT
>OZ024743.1:149630027-149667527 GCA_964016885.1 Eledone cirrhosa
TGTGTGTGTGTGTGTGTGTGTGTGTGTGTGTGTGTGTGTGTGTGTGTGTGTGTGTAGGATTGAATAGCGTCAGAAGTATCGAAGAAGTGCTGATCGATTTGGGTCAGAGTCTCAACATCCTGCTGCTGGGAGATTTTAACCTTCCCAAGGTCAGGATACCCAAATAGCTTGCTAGACCGTTCGAACGTAGACGTGATATATCTCGACTTTGTGAAAGCCTTCGACAAGGTTGATCATGGAATGATGTGTCACGAACTATGTAGCTTTGGCATAGCTGGAAAACTAGGTGAATGGCGTCATGATCTCTTAAAAGACAGAATCCAGACTGTTGCAGCGAATGGTGCCCTCTCAAAGGAAACATCAATAACAAGCGGTGTGCCCCAGAGAATCGTCTTGTGGTCATTACTGTTTGTGGTGGCTCTCTCAGACATGCCCTCTGTAATACGAACAGCCTCCCTCACAAGCTATGCTGATGACACGAAAGTATCATAGACAATCAAGAAACAGGCTGGTGTTATTCTCTTACAACAGGATTTAGATGCCATATACGAATGGGCTGAAGATAACAATATGCAATTTAATGTCACAAACATAGTACGACCACAACAAAGGTACACTGGACTAGGAGGAATCGAAATCAATACAGAACCCGGGTATTGACTTGAGCAATGATGCGCCGTTTCATACACACATCATCAAAATGACTACAATGTGCAGACAACTAGCAGGTTAGACTTTGAGGTCTTTTAGGACAAGAGAACAGGAAACCCTGTTGGTTTTCTGGAAGACTTTCGTCATTAGCCGACTGGACTATTGTTCTCAGCTGCAGTCGCCCCACAGTTTCAAACTAACCGCAGAACTTGTAGTAATTTAACGAAGCTACACCAAGAGGATTGTCTAAGGGAAAGAGGTGAGCTACTGGGAGAGGCTAAAAAAACAAAACTTTACTCTCTGTAGTGAAGACGGAAGAGCTACGCAGTGATATTCTGGAAGAGCTAACATCAAACTTCGGCATCGAAGGCAAGACCTCAAAAAAAAAAAAAAAAGATGGTGTAGGACAGAACAAAGGAGAGACACACAAAATCAAAACCTAGTCACTGAGGAGGTCACAGAATGTGTGACAAAAGAGCTTTGACAATATATTAACAACCATCCGGTTGTCGAACGAACGAACCAACCGGAAATTTATTATAAATGTAAGTGAAAACAAACAGGTGCATGTGTTTTTATTGCAACATCACCCTCTCAAAGTACAACTCTCTCTCTCTCTCTCTCTCTCTCTCTCTCTCTCTCTCTCTCTCTCTCTCTCTCTCTCTCTCTCTATATATATATATATATATATATATATATATATATATATATATATATATATGAATGTACGTATTGTATATTTAATAATATACTGTATGTTTATTCAAACACATTTTGCTATGAATTTAAGGTAGTGGGTATAGTCACATACCTAGCTTCAGCAAAAACAAAGGGGAATAACGGACGCGTTTCTCGCTGTTTAGTGGTTATCAAGGTTATATAGCCCTCTGTTATTTCTGTGAGCTGTAGAAGCTGGATTCTTATAGAATACCTATTATGTCTATGAGCTGTTTAAACTCATTAACATACAGAGCGGTTGCCGGTTCAGCAACAATAAAAAATTTGTATTGGAGCTCTGAAATTGCGATATATATATAAATGTACGTATTGTATATTTAATAATGTACTGTATGTTTATAAAAAAAAAACATTTTGAATTTTGAAGGCTTTTCGCTATGGTATGTGACTATAGCCAGCACCTTAAATTCATAATGGAAGGCCTGAATAAATATATATGTATGTATATATATATATATATATATATATATATATATATATATATATATATATATATATATATATATATGTGTGTGTGTGTGTGTGTGTATATGTGTGTGTGTATGTGAAGAGAGAATAGACTCATTTTATAACATGTTATCCATGTGCAACCTGCAGTATTCTTCTCCCCATTTTTTCACATATATTAACTGCGATTCTGTTTCTCTCTCTCTCTCTCTCTCTCTCTCTTACTGCTCCCTCGTTCTCTCTGTTTCTCTTACTTTCTTTCGCCCCCTCTGTCATGTCAGTTAACACTTTCTCTCTACTGACCTCTTCCTCACACTTCCACTCACTCACTCACTGTTTCTCCCCTTCTCACTTCACCCCGTTCGCGACGAAAACAATTTCCTTCTTTCTTACATTGGATTCATCTCGAAAGGTCTATTTTATACGCACTCATATATTCACCCAGCTTATGCTGATAGAATAACTATGTAGCTTGTGCCTCTTCCTATCTACGGTTAGCTTTTCTCTTTGTTGTTTACTTGTCTCATTCGCTTTACGCGTTTTAATTGTCCTAATAACTTAATTTAGTTATTATTGCACCAACGTGAGGTATATGATTTTTAATGCAATGAAATATCTATGATCGTCGGCAAATCACTGATGAGGGACTCATTTTATAACATGTTATCCATGTGCAACCTGCAGTATTCTTCTCCCCATTTTTTCATATATATATATATATATATATATATATATATATATATATATATATATATATATGTGTGTGTGTGTATATATGTGTGTGTGTGTGTGTATGTGAAGAGAGAAGAGAGAAAAAAGGCGCAAAGCAGAAAACGATACAAACACAAACGCACATATAACACAAACACACACACAGACGAAGGCGCATGCGCAGACACGAAACACGAAAAACGCAGGCGAAGACGAGATGGTGTAGAAGTTTAAAACTAGGGGAAAAAGGAGGCACAAAACAGATAGTCATTGGAGTCACATAATTTGTAGCGAAAGAATTTTGACAAGTTAATGAATAGTGAACAATAAAGATGAAGATAAAGTGAAAAATAAAAAAAAATATATATATATATATATATATATATATATATATATAGTCACACTTTGAATTAGCAATTGAACTAAAACCTGTTGATAAAGTGGCTTCCTTGTTCAATTGTTCCTTGTTCCTTACCAGAAGCCTAACATTATTTATGTAAGCGGACAGTACTTGATTTAGGAGTCGCAGAAACCCAAATACTGGATTTTACCAACCTTCCAGGGGTCCGGGTAAATTTTCAATCACATATATTTTTATTGTTTGACCTGAATTACTTGGTCGTTTCTTTGGCTGTGCGGATGTTTGTTTAACCATTCTCAGTGTGTTTGGCCTTTAACGTATGTTGTAGCTCTGATTCATCTGAATCATCGAGCGCTTGCCACACATCTCGGAAGTTGTTTTTCGTTAATTCCTAAGCCGAAATACGATTCTCGCTAATTTATATTTATATATATATATATATAGACCCAGCCTTCACAACAAGAAAGATGAACAGATTGTTTCAACACTTAATTTTAAATTAAAAAAAAACTATTTATTCTTTTTTATTCTTTTTAATTATAATATTCAACATTCGGTGAGATAGTTTACACTGATACATCGAAACCGGTTATATTTTATATATTTTATATACATTATAAAACCTTTTTTAAAGAGAATTGTTCCTCTCCATTTTTTCAATAATGTTACTTTGACGAATCAAAGAAGAAAAAAGAAAAACAGATCCTTAAATATATTTTCCGTGCTATTTCCAATTCCACCTTTTCTCTATAATCCCTGTTTTGTATAGAACTTTACTCTCTTTTCATATAAATATATATATGTGTGTGTGTGTGTGTGTGTGTGTGTGTGTGTGTGTGTGTGTGTGTGTTTGTGTCTGTATGTGTGTGTGTGTATATATATATATTGTTATATTTGGGGGTGGTCATGTTGCCAATATTGCCAATAGAATAAATACACGCACCATATGATTTTCACTTTATCTTTATCTTTTTTGCTTATCTTGTTTGCTTTTCCCATATATGATTTTATTAGACTCTGAATCTGTTGATTTTATTAACTCATTCATTGAACCAAACTTAGTATCAGTTGGACGATCTGTATGTATCTATACTTGTATTTATACTCGTGTAGAAATATATGTACTTCTTCATTTAATATACAATACACTCCCTTATGCTAGGATCAAAATTTGGCCGAATTGAACTACTTTCTAGTACTACGTAGCCAGTCATTGTCCACATTTACTACCCTCCTGTTGGTCACTTGTCACGTGATCATTCTTCCAATCGCTATTGCGTAATCTCCTTAGAATATTTATCCTTTCTTCAATACATAGTCCACAAGACGGATTGCCTCTTGCGTATGTCTTGGACTTAGTGATAGCTTTCCATTGAATGGAGTAGTCTATACCTGAGTCTTCGAGGGACCTTACGTGGCTTGCGAGCTTCGTGTATGATCGTTTGTCCGGGTACCTAAAAATCGGCTGATGGTTCAGGAAGCGTTCCTTAAACCGGCCCTCCGCCATACCCACATAGGATTTGACTTCCTGTGGTTGATTTGGTCGGTTGGAAGTGACCACAGCTTCATAAACTACAGCGAGTGTTGCATTACTGTTGAATAGGACAAGCTTCAGCCTTTCAGCAAGAGCATCCTGGTGGGGTGCCGCTCTTAGGACTGTTGGTGATGTGGGCCTTCATATTATTTACGCAGGAGTAACCTAGTTTTACTCTGTGTCTGTTAAAGATGGAGCGGTATTTGTGGCCTATGGGAAAGTGTCTATCTTAGAGGGCTAAACATTTTTTTCCTACATTAGTTTTAATGTTGAGTGAGAAGGGAAGAGAGAACGAGATAGTTTGTCTATTGTTACGAATTGTTTTCTTATTGCTGTTGTTGTTAGTGGGGGAGTAAGTAATTGGTTTCGAGAAGCCGCTGATAGCTAACGCCGTGTTATAGTAGGAGACCGCTCTGTCAAAGATTGCCTTATTAGAGGAGAGGTTAGAGATTCTAGTACTGATATTATTTACGAAGTTTCTAAAAACAGTAGGAGGGTGGCATGAGTCCTTGTGTAAGTAATTATGTTTTTTTGTTTAGCTTATGGAAGGGTCTGAAGGTATGTGTTCGAAGGTTTAAATTAATGTCTAAGAAGTCTACGCTAGAGAGGTTGGTAGCTACTGTTATCCTAAGTCCTAACTCATTAAAAGTAGAAGTTAAATATTTTTTAAACCGGTCAGGTCGTGACTACTTTTATGGCTCGATAATTCAGACCATCGTCGCAGTATATTCCCGTGTGGAAGTCCAGGAATCTAACACGTAATATATCTAAAATAAATAAGCCAACCAAGTCGCATACGTCAGCACTGTCAATCGATCCCATGGAGTCGTCGAATAGTTCTGAAGTGGTTGACTTCTTTGCCCAGGCTAGTCCGTTTTTGATGAGGCGGGTTTTCCGGCAGTGTGCAATGATCTCCCTGTCTAAAACATGGACGGTAGTGTAAGTGGTAGCAAAGTCCAACGCTTTGTTTAACAGGGTCTCTGAGATCGACGGGTAAAAATCTACAATGTCGAATTGCGTGAACTTCGCTTTTTTGGAGTTGAAGGAGTTAAACCACTTAATGATGGAGTCGCTGTTCTCCCACTGGGACAGGTTGGACTTGGTCCTAATGGTCTTAACTATCTTTCTAAGTATGGCCTTACTGACTAGTCCCATTTCTGTGCGTGCCGGGTTTATTAGTCTACACGTGGGATTACAAGCAAAGTCTACCTTGTGATCCTTCAGGGTGAGAAACGCCTCACGTTTAGCTAAGCATTGTAGTTTCTCATCTACCTTAAGGGCAGCAGCAAGGTCTTTGGCTTCTGTATTGATGTCGTAGTAGGCCGTAGAGTTAGCCTTCTTATATTTAGAAGTTATGGCGTTACGCGCCAAGTGGCTGTAAGTAGTGTTGTCGACTTCGTAAATATTATTGGTTTTGTCAGAAAGAACGAAAGTGTTATTGGAAGACCTAAATTTCTTAATATCATTTCTAAGTTTAGTTTGGAAGGTGTTAGAGTGTTTGTGAAAGGAAATGTTAGGTCCGCTTCGAAAGGAGCGAGTTCAGTTACCTTAGGAAGGTAGGCTCTCGATTTCAGATTGAAGGTGTTACTGGTGCCTGTAATTTTGCCGTCAAAAGCTAGGGCTCGCCATCTTAAGCGTCTAACGATATCTTCCATCTTTTGTAGGAGAAGCTTTAGGTAAACATGGTTGGGGGTATTGGGAATATTTTTCAGAGAGTAATTCAGTTCGTATAAATCTATTCTGACGTTGTTGAGACGCAAAGTTGCGTAGGACACGAGGATATAGAGAGGGCCCACAAGGTGGAAAGCCAAACTCCCACGTGGTGAAGAATCTGCTAAAAGCCAAACTTCCACGTGATGAAAAGAATCTGCTGACCGGTGCTGGAGACGTATATATATATATATATATATATATGTATGTATAGAGAGGACCCATGAGTCCAGTAAGACATCCTCTCTAGCGGCTGGTGGCACGAATAAAAGCACCCAGTCCATGCTGTAAAGTGACACTGGTGTTAGGAAGGGCATCCAACCAGTGTATCAATGCCAAAAACAACTATAAGCACAGCAACAAATATATAGGAACAACAAAAATATGAAGACGTCGCATCTCAGAGTTGCAACACTTAATGTTGGCACTCTCACAGGTAGATCCGGTGAAATAGTTGAGATGCTGGAGAGAAGGCTTGTGGATGTGTGCTGCGTGCAAGAGGTGAGATGGAGAGGCGCCTCTGCGAGACTAGTCGCAGGCAAACATCTTAGCTATAAGCTTTTCTGAGTAGATAAGGATGATGGGTTAGGGGGAGTAGGCATTTTCCTGGCTGAGAGATGGATCAATAAGACAGTAGAGGTAGTTCGAGTTAATAATCGAATAATTAAGCTTAGTCAGGAGACTACTGACAATCATCTCTGCCTATGCTCCCCAAGCAGGCCTAGGCAAAGAAGAGAAAGACTGCTTTTACGAGCAACTTTTACAAATAGCCACAATGACAGAGAACGGAGACATCGTTATGTTAGCAGGGGATTTCAATGGTCATGTTGGACATCTCCAGGATGGTTACACTGGGGTACATGGTGGGCACGGTTACGGCTCAAGAAATGAAGGAGAGCGACTTGTTGAATTTTGTGATGCAAGTACACTGACTATTTGCAACACTAACTTCCAGACACCTACCAACCACCTAATAACCTACAAATCAGGCGAGCACATAAGCCAGATTGACTTCTTACTAGTTAGGCAGCGGGATAGGCAGATGGTATCAAATACCAAGGCATACCCTGGGGAAGAATGTACCCCACAGCATAGGTTAGTCGTTAGTGATATCTTAGTAAGCAAGAGATGGAATGAGACATACAGGAAGGCGTGGAGAAGAAAGGTCTGGAAGCTAAAAGCCCTTTCACTAAAATACAAATTTAGGAAAGCCCTTCAAGATGTGCATGACGAAAAAGAAAACGATTTAGAGTCGTATGACATAGATAATAACGGGAATTTCTTACGTGACAACTTACTGCAGGCTAGTGATGAAACTTGTGGCTGGAGCAAAATTCCAACCAGACAGAGAGTGACCTGGTGGTGGAACAGCACAGTAGATAGGGCCATTAGAGACAAAAGACTAGCATGAAAGGCTTGGAAAAAGGGTGGGAGTCGAGAAGGATATACAGCCGCTAAGAGAGAAGCTAGCACGCAGGGAGGCTGAGAGTAGGAGGTTTGCCAATGTTCTACGACGGGAAGATCAGAGGCGTGCGGTATTCCACATTGCAAGGCAGTGTGTCAATGCAAATCAGGATGTTGTTGGAGATAAATGTGTCCGGAATGATGCCGGTGCACTTAGTGTCACGAATTATCAAAAAAAGGAGGCCTGGAAATGTCCTTATGAGAGACTGATGAATGTGGAGAACGAATGGGAGAGAGAGAAATTACCCTCAGTAGATCCGACATAGGCACCAGCTATTGAGATTGACGAATATAGGGTCGAAGAGGCGATTAAGGAAATGAAAAATGGTAAGGCTGCTGGACCGTCGGGGATAGTTGCTGAGATGCTGAAGGTGTCAGGGGACGTAGGCACTAAACTGGTTGCACGCATCATCAATTAGGCTATATATGGCGGTGTCATACCCAAACACTGGTGCAGCAGTATTCTCATAAATTGCTACAAAGGTAAAAGGGATGCTCTGGAGAGGAACAATTACAGGGGTATAAAACTGAAGGATCAGGTTGTGAAAGTGGCAGAAAGGATATTAACACAACTAATTAGAGAAAGGGTCAAACCAGATGAGATGCAGTTTGGTTTTGTGCCTGGGAAAAGTACAACAGATGCCCACTTCTTGGTGAGACAATCACAAGGGAGGTTCTTAGAGAATAATAAGCCACTATACTTAGCCTTTGTTGACCTAGAGGAGGCCTTTGATAGGGTACCCCGATCTGTCATCTGGTGGTCCCTAAGGAAACTAGGTGTTGAGGAATGGCTTGTGAGGACATTGCAAACTTTGTACGGAGGTACTCTCAGTAAAGTCAGGGTAGGAATGGAGTTTAGTGAGGAATTCCAGATACAAGTAGAAGTACATCAAGGTTCGGTCCTCAGCCTGTTCATGTTCATTATAGTCCTCCAAGCCATAACAGAGGAGTTTAAGACTGGCTGTCCATGGGAACTTCTCTATGCTGATGATCTGGTTCTTATAGCAGAATCAGTAGAGGAGCTAGAGAATAAATTCTGGCTATGGAAACAGCAGTTGGAAGCAAGAGGACTGAGAGTGAACCAAGCTAAGACAAAAGTGTTGATGAGTAGAAAAGAGGACAAAACTCTGATTCCGTCAGGGAAATGGCCATGTTCGATATGCAGAAAATGAACTGGCATAAATTCTATAAAATGCACACAATGCAGATTCTGTGTACACAAGAGATGTAGTGGGATAGCAGGAAAACTAACAGGTAGGGAGAAATACGTATGCAGTAGATGTACAGGGAAATTAGAGAGTAGAAGTCGCATTGATAGACACATTTTTCAAATGCAGGCGGGTGCTATAGAAGTGGTGGATAGCTTCCGGTACCTAGGAGATTAGATTATCATGGGAGGGGGTGTTCCGAGGCTATAGTATCTAGAATAAGGACGGGTTGGAAGAAGTTTAGGGAGCTGCTTCTGCTGACGAAGAAGGGTGTCTCCCTGCGTACGAAAGGCCGGTTGGAGATGCAGGACATGGCAGATTATCATGGGAGGGGGTGTTCCGAGGCTATAGTATCTAGAATAAGGATGGGTTGGAAGAAGTTTAGGGAGCTGCTTCCTCTGCTGACAAAGAAGGGTTTCTCCCTGCGTACGAAAGGCCGGTTGTATGATGCCTGTGTGAGGAGCGCGATGCTGCATGGTAGTGAGACATGGACAGCAACTGCAGAGGATATGCGACGGCTGGAGAGAAATGAGGCAAGCATGCTCCGTTGGGTGTGCAATGTGAATGTGTATGGCGACCCAGCATGGATGTGTTGAAAGAGAAACGGTGTCTGAGAGGGATAGTGTACACTTTCAGAGCCATTTTCCGTGAAAAACTGTGTAAATGAAGGCAACCATACTTGCACCCACTCAGTTCTCCATCTACTTTGCCGTGCTGCTGATATTTGCCTTCAAAGACTTTAAATACTGTGTATACTTGCGAATAAGAACCCCTGGCAAAATGTTTAATCTAAGCCGCTCAACACCAAATCCCAAACCTTTGTCACGCTTGTTAAGGCGTTCTATTATATTGATGATGCAGATTTTGCGGCACTCACTGTAGAGGACATGCAGTTGATATTGGACACCTTTTCCAATGCATGCACTGCTTTTGGGCTTAATATTAGTATAAAAAAGACAAATGTCATGTACACTCCACGAGTTGGGGAAGGGTATGTGGAGCCAGGCATTTTCGTGAGAGGAAAAAAGCGCTTGAGGTGGTAGACAGCTTTGTGTACCTCGAAAGCACACTTAGTAGACATGGTCCCCTTCATGCTGAAAAAGATCACAGGATTTCGAAAGCGAGACATGCTTTCGGGAAGCTTGAGAAGCGAGTCTGGTCAAATCGGGTTATCACGAGAAACAAAGCTCTCTGTGTATGAGGTCTGTGTTCCTCTAGACCTGCGATTTGGATGCGAAACGTGGACAAACTACAGGCATCACATCAGGCAGCTGGGAATCTTTCATCAGCATTGTGTCCGGTGCATACTGAACATCGAGTGGCCCTCTTACACACATGATGCTGCTGTATTTGAGAAAGCGGGCAGCACCAGTATTGAGAGGGAGATTATTCTAAACCAGATACGTTGGGCTGGTTATGTAGCCAACATGGAAGATGGAAGGCTGACTAAACAGTTATTTTATGGGGAGCTGACCAGAGAAAAAAGACTACAGCATAAAACAAAGAAGTGGTTTAAGAATGTCATAAAAGACAATCTTAAAGCTCTGAAGATTTATAGGGAAAACTGGGAGAGACTGGCTGAAGGCCATATATTATGGGAAATGAACATCAAGTATGTATGTGATGTCTTTGAGAAAAAGCGAGTGGAGTATGCTGTTTTGAAGCGTTCACTCAGTAAACGGGACCCAAGTCCAGTGCCTGCAAAATTCCAGCAAGAATTTAGTTGCAATGTATGTGGCTGATTTCTTCTAATAAGAGGTGGATTTGTCAACCATCTGAAATCACTTGAACCAGGGAGAAATCGAGCCACCTGTGAGATAGTTCTACCGCCACACATTCAACAGGCGGATTGGCAGTATCGGTAAGGGTCGGACGCCATGCTTTGAAGCATAGAGTTACCTCCCTTTATGATCTGAGTTCAAATCCCGCCGAGGTTAACTTTGCCTTTCATCCTTACGGGGTCGATAAAATAAAGTACCAGTAATGCACTGGGGTAATTGCTGGCCTTGTGCCAAAAGTAGAAACAATAATTACAACGAGTGTGACTTAATTTGCAAGTCAGCTGATGAAATGACAGATTTTTTTGCAAGCAAACAGCCTTATAACGCCATGTTTTTGTTTGTTTGTATTTATGATCATCGTCATCCGTTCGTTCTAGCAAACGAATCGAATGATCTTATTATTCGATATAAAATCATAAATAAGTTTATGTAATCCACTATGTGAGAGCGAGAAATAAGATTCCAATTTTGTACTTTCGCGCGCACGCACACACACACACACACACACACACACACACACACACACACACACACACACACACACACACACACACACACACACACATACACACACACACACACATTTCTTTTTTTTCGCCTCCTTATTCCTGAGAGGGTCGTGGTGGAAGAGTCCTCGAGCTCGCGCTCCAGCGGGTCATGTCAGAAACAACCTACTGAAGTTCATATAGCTAGACAGGCAAGCGGGACTAACCGATTTCATGGATATTACCCAACCCCTGGTCCTCCTGTAAAATCTGTCCAGCGATTATTTCCTGTGACATTCTAACCATATGTCCGTAATATTGGACTGTGATTTTTTTAATTCGGAGACGTAGCTTCTTTACCAGGAGCGACTCTCTGGTCTCCGGTCTGCGTACTCTATCGACTAACGTTACTCAAAAGACTCTTAAGGCGCTTTAATTTGTGGTCGTATTCGTATAGGTAAAGGTTCCCGACGGCATTGCTCTGACACTACCCGTTGCCACCGCCCTGCTGCATTGAGGAGGGGTTGGACTTTCGGTTCCTGGTAGGGCCACCCAAGGCGGATTGGTCTGGCACCTAGCGGTATTAGGGCGGCAACCCGGCAAAAGGGGCTCTGGTGAAAATCCAAGAGGTGTCTGTTCCGGCAACCGGCGGCTTCGGGTCGTTTCTGTCTCTGCGTCTGTGGAGAATCTGCGGCAAACAGGACGTTTTTTCCTCTCGTTCGGGATATACATGCGGGTTTTGGGGGGACCGCTTGTGAATTCACTACTCCCATGACACTTTTTCCATGAATCCTACAAATACGAGCTATGAATACGAATTGCCTTCCCGCTACGAACGCAATGCAAAACAACAACGCTCCCACCGCTAGAGCTCTACAGACTACTCTCGCAGTAGTCCCGTTCTTCAGACGAAGGAATGAATTGAGAGTGGCGTGCTGGAACGTCCGAACACTTCGGGACGACGATGTCCAGGCACTTACAATGAAGGCTCTGCACAGGTACTGCGTTAGTGTCGCTTGCCTTTCAGAAGTTCGACTTCTCGATGTTGGTCATCTCCGATCAAAGTTCCTGGCGAGGACATCTACCACTTGTACCATAGTGGCGTGACTGACAACAGTGGCCTTCACGGGGTCGCTGTAGCGCTCAGCCCCAACGCGCAAGCGGCTCTGCTAATGTGGCAGCCGATTTCACATCGACTCGCGCTGGTTCGATTGAAGGGTCAAATCTCCAACGTCAGCGTAATTGCCGTCTACGCTCCTACACTCAATGCGGACGAGGCGGACAAGACGCAGTTCTATGCCGATCTCCAAACATCCGTGGATGGCGTCCCCTCCAGTGATATTCTCATTGTCGCTGGGGACTGGCATGCGCGGACAGAGCCGGCTGATGATACAACACGGCATATACTAGGACGCTTCATCATAGGTGTACGCTGTGACAATGGTGAACAGCTCGTATCCTTCGTGGCTGCCAATCATCTTATCGTCACCAACACCCGGTTCCAACATCCTCGACATCACCTCGTCACGTGGCGATCCAATGACGGAAGAACGGCCAATCAGATTGACTACATCCTGGTCAGATCTCGTTGGGCCAGCACAGTGATGGACTCGCGTGCGTATCGAGGGGCTGATACGGGCAGTGAGCATGGATCAGCCCATACTCTTGATCGAGCAACCCTTCGTCTGCGGCTGCAGGCGAAACCTCCTCCCAACCGCCAGAAAAGGATCAACATCTCGCGACTCAAGCTCGATGCTGGAAATGCTTTCCGGCTAGAGCTGCGAAACCGATTCCAAATGCTGAGTAACGAAGTGGAACAGTAACCGGAGCAGGAGTTGAACGCGCTCAGGGCGGCGATGGTTGAGGTGGCCAGAGAGCATCTCGGATCGACCCAAAGACGCCATCGGGACTGGATCTTCGGCGGCACTCTTGAACTCGCGGAGAGGGCGAGAGTGGCCCGACTCGAGGGTGCACCCAACTTCGAGATCTCCGACGTCGCACATATCGGGCTATTCGGGCCGATCCGAATGCACACTGGCGCGAATTTGCGGAGCAGACGGAGAGGGCAGCAGCCTGTGGTGGCTCGCGCAAGCTCTACCAACTGGTGAAGCGAGCCAGCCGAAGCAGTACGGGTATCAGCGAGACGATCCGTGATCGGAACGGGGCGGTCATTACTAATCTTAATGACCGGCTAGTCCGATGGCGGGACCATTTCTCCAAGCTGCTCAACCACCCGCCCCCACCCATGCCAACCTACGTGCCTTCCGCCAGAGAAGAATACGGGTGCAGCACTGCCCCTCCAACGATCGAGGAGGTATATAGTGTCCTGACATATCTCCGGAACAACAAGGCGTTCCAGCTGAGGTCTACAAGGCCGAGCCTGATGTCTTCGCAGCTTAGCTCCACCAAGTCTTCTCCTCGGTGTGGGCGACGGAGCGGTTCCCTGGTGAGTGGAGCGAGGTAATTCTCCTACCCTTCTTCAAAAAAGGCGACAGGAAACTGTGTTACAACTACAGGGGTATCAGTTTAATTGACGTTGCTGCCAAAACCTTCGCAATCCTTCTGCTGAAGAGGTTCCAGGCCATCCGTGAATCCGTACCCGTCCTTCTCAGGGATGCTTCTGTCCGGGGGGGGGGGACGTTGATCAAATCTTCATTCTCCAGCGTGTCCTGGAACAACCGTGGGCACATCAACAGCCTACTGTCCTCTTCTTCATCGACTTTGCAGCTGCCTTCGACTCGGTAGATCGGGAAGCCCTATGGCGTATAATGCAGGCGGACGGCATCCCAGTGAAGCTGCTTAGTCTCATACATGGCTAGTACCGGTCGACTCGGGCTCAAGTCAGGGTCTATGGTGGGGAGACGGAGTCGTTCGATGTTGGGACCGGTGTTCGGCAGGAGTGTGCGCTATCGCCAACTTTCTTCAACTACGCCATTGACTACACTCTCAATACAGCGCTCCGGGATTACCCAGGCGTAGAGGTCGGGAGAGGAGTCGTGGTGACGGACCTGGCCTACGCGGATGACATCGTGCTGATGGGCGCTAACGGGACAGATGTACAGGGTGCTCTCGAAAAGGTGCACACTGCAGCCGCCGCTGTTGGTCTACGAATCAATGCTGCCAAGTCGAAAGTCATGACGTCACCGGTCTCGCCTGATGCCTGGAAGCCAATATCTCTTGAGGGCGTGGCCCTGGTGGATGTGGATTCCTTCGTTTACCTGGGCTCAACCTGGGACAGGGCGCAGCCGAGGTCAAACGTCGCATAGGTGCTGCCAGATCCGCTTTTTGTCTGTGGGACAGAAAAGAGATCACCTCGGCGACCAAAGGGCGTATCTACCAGGCCGTCGTTCGCACTATCCTCCTCTATGGCTGTAAAACATGGCCTGTGAGGGTAGTCAATCAACGAGGGCTGGAGGTCTTCGAAAATGACTGTCTCCGCCGCATTCTTCGCTGCCGACGCGTTGATCGGGTACCTATCACCAGTCTTCGTCTTCGCCTGAATCTTCGACCCCTTCCTTCAGTGATTCTGCAACGGCGCTTGAGGTGGTTTGGTCACGCAGCCCGGCGCCCTGAGGGTGAACTGATCCGCGATGTTCTCCTCCCACCTCCACTCCCTAACTGGCGCAAGCACGTTGGCGGGCAGCTGAAGACCTGGGCAACGACGATCAAGGAGGACCTCTACGAACTCTCAGGTTCGCAGGTGGTCGGCCTGCGCCGATGGAACCGTGACTGGCTCGCTATCTCCAGTGACCTAACCCGGGACCGTCGTGCGTGGGCTGCCATGGTTCGGGATGCCGTCAGGACAAGGGAAGAAGCCGGCTCAACCCGTCCAGAGTGAATGTCGACACAAGTACAAGTACATGTACAAGTAAAGGTTGGCTCAAATACCAAATTGAATGTTTTCGACTTAGCACCATTTATTCGAACACAAATACTAAGACATTCGTACAGAGACATCAGGGCAACAGAAAGATCCCTATTGACCCCATGTTCCGTCAGAACCTTTCACAGAAGGTCCCGTGGAACAAAGTGATATACCTTTTCAATGTCTACGAAACCAGTATATACTTCTTGGCAATACTCCCTTTACATGAAGCAGTGTGAATATTTTGTCGACTGTGCTGCTTCCGGAGCGAAAACCACTCTGTTCGTCAGCTAGCTTGAACTCGACAATATCCTCACATCTCTTTGCCAGACACTTAGCATAGACTTTACCAGGTAGACTTGACAAGGAGATCACTCTATAGTAATTGGAGCAGTCTTTCTTGTATTTTTATTTTTTTAAGATTGGGATTTTCACTTCCAATTGCTATTCTTTATGTGCCTTTCTAAAGATTAAGACCATCAGGCACACACGAATCAGCCAGTGAATACCTTCTCTATTTAAGGCTTTTAACATCTCTGGCCGAATTTCATCTTCCCGAGCAGCCTTTCCACATTTGATCTCTTTAATTCTTGCTCACAGATGCACCTTGTGTACATCAAAATATGCTGTTGTGACTGGGTTCTGGAGATCATCAAAGTATTCTCTCCACCCCGCCAAGACGCACTTTACCGAAGAGAAGAGAAGCTCAGATGCATTCCTCATAGAAGGCGTGAAAGAGAACTTATTATTAAGACGTTGGTGGATGGTCTGTCAGAAAAATTTATTTGCTGACCTGACGTTAGATCCAGCTTAACCCCAAAGTCCTCCCTTGTCTTAACTTTGGGCACCTTTACTGTCTCTGCAGCGACCTTTCGCGTCCACTTGTTCTGCAAATGCAAGACAGAGGACCTATTTCCAAGCCAACTTCTCCCCTCCCCAACACTTCTTTGCTCGGATGACATATTTGATCTCTTGATTAAGCCAAGGGGGCCTCCTGCCACCCGGTGCCTCACCTGACTATGCTGCTTTCTCCCACAGAATTAATAGCTGAAGTAGAAACTACCGAGCTGAAAAGCTCTCACTTCCATTTAACGCCCTCAGTTTGCTAAGGGAGTTCTCCGAATATGGATGCAGTAGTATCCGCATACGTGGTCCTGATTCCCTTATCAACCAATGCTTCCCCCTTTATCACGTAGGTCGACCTGGACCTGTCAATTGCGTGGGCTTCTTTGTCTTTGTGTAGTTGCACGTTGTAGAAGATAACTAGATGAGGATTAGTTAACAACTCAGCCTCTCTCTTAACTCGGAGTCACAGCACAGAATCGAAGAGATCAGAGACAAAAACAAAATCAATTGTTAATCTCTGTCCTTGATTCTCCTTATACCATGTGTATTTATGGATGTCTTTATGCTGAAAGAAAGTATTCATAAGTGTTCATTACTAAAACCTCTCTAATAAGGCCTCTCCATTCGTATTTAGATCGGGATTGCCGTTCCTTCCGACCGCTCCATTCCATGTCAGGTGGTAAGGTGTTAGCATGTACATTGAAGTTTCCGATCAGCCTATATTATTCATTCTTAACTATATCTAACGCCACAGTGACTTCATCAAGGAAAGACTTGTCTTCAGACTTGTTTTTTGGGGGAGAATGTGTGTGCGTGTGTGTGGTGGTGGTGGTGGTGTGTATGTGTGTGTGGGGGGAGTTTGTATAAGCATGCATTATCCTCAGTGACCTTTTTTCTTTTTTTTATTACCCTAAACTCCGCCAGTTGCAGACTGCGCATCAACATGAGATATTTTTCTCCACAGAGTTCGATCACCACCAGCAGAGTTTAAAGAGCGAAGATCAAGTCCAGTCCATAAGTTGACATTATCATGCCATCGTTTTGGCTGCCGGCCTCTGCTTCTCTTACCAGCCAGCCTTCCTTCTATGCATAACCTACTCACACCACGAGTTGGTCTTTTTATATGACGGTATAGTTTGAGTACTCTTGATTTGACAATTGATATAATTGGTCTAAGTTTGGAAATGTTGAGCAACTCACTGATACAGATGTGGTCGCTGAGCCGCTTGCCAGTCATAAGTCTCATGATGTGGTTCTAGAATGTAGAATTAACACAGCCCAATTAATACAGCCCAGACCAAATAACACAACTGGTAGGATGTAAGTATCGAAGTTCTTAGCCTTAAAATTAGCCTTTTCATGAGTTTCATTGCAGCACGAGTGAAGTCAGACCTTTACGCCACATTTCTTGGAACACGAGCTGCGTATCAACCTGGAAGATGCACCATTGAGCAGATCCTAGCTATTGAATAAATCATTGAAAAGTTAATAGAATTCAACAACCCTGTGCACATCACCTTCATTGATTTCACAAAAGCTTTCGACAACGTGAAACTACCCAGCTTGTGGCAACTCTTAAACAATACCTCAATTAACAAAAATACATGAACCTACTGAAAGCAACTTACACCAACTCAACAGCATATATCAAAACAGATTTGGGAACTCCACGCTGTATAGACATCTTGAAGGGAGTTAAGCAGGGGGATGTATTATCAGCACTTCTTTTCTGTATAGTTATAGCTGCACTTATCTACCAAACTGAAGAAGAATGCTCGTCTGGCCATCAAATAGGAGGTAAAATCTTATCAGTAACCTACCTTACAGCTAAAACTTCAACAGACAAATTCACCCCCCACTAATGGGATGCAGTCCATAACAAATTCTGACAGTCGGGATTTTATGAGTATACCCACTCTCGCCTGTACAGTTGTTTCTGGTGGCATGCCTGAATCGTGGAGTTTCCATCCTCTACGCAAATTTACAGTACCAGTGGCACGACTATATCTAGCCGATAGCACCAAACCCCTTCCACTAGTTCTTACTCCTTACCTGTAAGAGTTATGATTTTCCAGGTTACAATTGTCAAGGTTTGCTCCAACGTTTGTGCGTCCATTCCATGACTCCCATGACAGTTCACAAGTCCATCGGCAATTTTTTAAAGCATAAAACAGAGACTGCAATATATTTTTCTTTCTTGTGTCAGGCCGTATTGCAGTGTTTTGGTGGTTATTTTCGGACCCACGAAAATAAAGATGGATATTTCTATTTATTTATATATATATATATATATATATATATATATATATATATATATATATATATATATATATATGTGTGAAAAATAGTTTAATTAGGAATAAGTATAAATTAGTATAAATAAGTATTAGTTAGTATTTAGTTTTAGTTTTAAGTTTTTTAATACAGGGATGTTCTGGAGGATGGTGTCAAAGGCCTCATTGTTGAGGGGGTTGTGTGTGGAGATGTATGGAAGAGCTTTTAGTTTCGGTTGATTAACTTTAGGGTGTCTAAGGTCCTGGGTACTGAGTTTTAGGGCACGTTGGATTCCATTGTCAATTAGTGATGCATGGTAGTCCCTGCTTATGAGTGTGTCCTTTATTTCTTGTAGACGTAAGGTGTTTTTATTGGAAACTATAGTACAGATTCTCCTGGCTAAGTTGAAGGGAATATTAATTTTAACGTGTCTAGGGTGGCATGAATTGAAAGGAAGATATTGCTTGGAGTCTGTGGGCTTGTAGTATATGTCTGTTTCTATTTTTTTTGTTATGAATCTTAATGAGGATGTCGAGGAAGGGGAGTTGTTGATGGCTGTATTCTATTGTAAAATTAATATTCGTGTTGAGCCCATTTATAAGGGTGTGAAATTCTTTAAGTTTCTAGATGTTTTCGTGCCAAAGGAGGAAGCAGTCATCTAGATATCTCTTCCAGTTCTTTTCTATGTGTAAGTGTTTCCAAATTTGTTTAGTACTTTAGTGTAGAGGGTGATTTCCAGGTATCCCATGACTAGGTTGGTATAAGTGGGGGCCGTTTTCGTTCCCATAGCGGTCCCAGATTTCTGCCTGTAGAATTTGTTATTGAAAACAAAGTAATTATTCTCCAAGATAAATTTGAGTTCTTCTATCACGAATTCTTTTTGGGAGTTCATTGGGGGTAATTATCCAGCCAGAATTGGATAGCTTCTATTCCTATGTTGTGGGGGTTGGGGGGTTGGAGTATAGGTTGACTACATCGAACGTCACTAGTAGGGTTTGTTCAGTAAGGGGTATATTAGGGAGGTGGTTGAGCATATCTAGGTCGTCCCTTATGTAGCTTTTAATGTGTTTGAGAAAAGGCTTCAGAAGGGTATCAATGAAGTTGCTAAGGCGGTGGGTTTCGCAAGCGGGGCCTGCTATTATAGGTCTTAATTTGAGATCATTAGGTGAGGGGACATTGATGACTATGTCTGTGGCTTCCTTGTATGCCTTACTTATTAGTTCGCTTTTATGTACTTTAGGGATACCGTAGAAAAGGCTGGATTTACTTGTGAAGTCTGTGATTAAGCTGAATTCCTTGTTAGTGAGTCTTTCTTTGTATTGGTTGATCAGAGGTTTTAGGTTTCTCATATTTTTCTGTTGATTGTAGTGTTCAGCCTTTTCGTAGTGTGTTTCGTTTTACAAAGTGGGGAGCGTTAAGTTGATATAGAATTCTGTCTCCATTAGGACTACTGTACTCCCTTTATCAGCCTCTTTAATTGTAATAGTTCTGTCGGTTTTTAATCTATTTAATTCTTCCCATTCTTTCTTATTGAGGTTTGGCTTGTGTTTTTGTCTGTGCAAGTGTTGGTAAGGGAAGATTGTGATGTTTTCACAGAATTCGTCCAGGATTTTATTTCTACCTTTTGATGGGGTGTTAGTTGCTTCTATTTCTGGCTAATGATTCATCCTCTCTGTACTGGTCGAATAGTTCTTCACTGAGTCGTAACTTTCTACAGTATTCTGTGATGTCTTCCTTCATTTCATAGTAGTTTGGACGTAGGGAAGTCGGTGTGAATTTAAGACCTTTGGAGAGTAAGTTGATAAGGTTGGGAGTTGGTTCTGCACTAGTTAAATTGATAATTTTTATTACTCTCGGTTTCTCCTCCCTGTCTTGTGTTATTTCGTTTGCCTGTATCTGTGTGTTGTGTCTAAAAAATGGTTGTTAAGTGGTCTCATGTGTTCGTTATATTCCTTGTTGTAAAATGTGTTCGGGTTCGTGGTTGTGGATTGAATGAGGTGTTCCTGTATTGCGAGTATGGATGTGTGTTTCTATGTGCCATGTTGGATTGTGGTGTTATAGCTGGCCTACGTTGCTGGTTGTATCGTGCGGGGTGGGTTTGTTGTGTATTGTGGAAGCGAGAGTTGAGAAAATGGAAATTACCTTGCTGTCGCCTTGTGGTGGGGAAGTTGTTACGTCTATCATATATATATATATATATAAATATATATATATATATATTACTTTTTACCTGTTCCAAGCGAATGGCATTGGCCATGCTGGGACACCGCCACTGCCGCTACAACTTCTATAGCCAGCCTTACTTGGTTGGCAATTGATGTAAGAGGGACTTTGGCAATATCAAGGTGCCGCATTATTTCAACTCGGGGATTTCGATTCTACATGGTTTAGTGTAGCTTAGTTTTAGTGACCTTGTACTTGCTGGTTAATAGTGGAGCGCTTGAAGTATATATAAATTACATACATGCATACTTACATACATGCATACATACATACATACACACACACACACACACACACACACATATATATATATATATATATATATATATATATATATATATATATATGCAGAGAGAGAGAAATAAAAAGAGGGAGAGAGAGAACGAGAGTGTCTGCGGTGTTGAGATAGGGGAAACCATTAATCATGGGGGAAATAAATGCAGAGTGTATATATAGATAGAGATAAGTAACATTCCGACAGCGGTATCAAGCGGTTTCGGGATCTGACCCAGTTGGGAGTTTACATCTCTCTCTCTCTCTCTCTCTCTCTCTCTCTATATATATATATATATATATATATATATATATATATATATATATATATATATAATAATTGTTTATATATATATATAATAATACAAGGACGATTTGTTAAACCTTCATTACGTTTAATGATTGGTGACGGGCGTTTCGTTATTGATCAGCTAGCTCAAGGTTCTATCTGGCCCGACTCTGGAATCAAAAGCTCGTCGGACCTCTGGTGTGGAAATGACATATAAACACATTAAAGTTTAGAGATATCTGTAACGATCCACATTCATTTATGGTGGCCAGTTCTTGTTGTTTTGATTGGTGGTTTTGCTATAGGAAATGTTTTGTATATATATGTATGTGTATATATATATATATATATATATATATATATATATATATGTCTGTGTGTGTGCGTATGTATATATATATGTATATATATATATATGTGTATATATATATATGTATATCCATATATATGTATATAGGTATAAATGTATATATATACATGTATGTATATATATGTATGTAAATATATATATGTATATATATATACATTTATGTATATATATATGTATATATATGAATATAAGTATGTATACGTACATACATATATGTATACAGACGCACAATAGTATGTATATACATACATACATGCACACATATATACATGTACGTATGGATTTACGAACATTTATTATATGCTCGGTTTGTTTGTAAACAAACAGCCCGAATTATTAGACGTACAGTGTTCGGCAACCATTGTTGTCATTTTGTTCAACACTGACAAAGGAACGATGAACTAGTTTCTAGCTTATTAGATGTCATTAGCACCGTATACCTTCCTGTCAGTTGATTGAACGTTTGAAAGTATATACTTTCCTTATGCATATTAACGCCTGAGCAGCCTAATTTGCATATCGAGTGAGTTAGTCGGCCGGGCGTACCGAAAACGATAGCCGTACTAAGAGTGAAAAATGAAATTTCATTTTTTCCATTTATATATATATTCCTATACACAAAGCTTATATTTTTAAGCAGACTGTATTTTGATTTAGGTGTCATAGAAACTCTACATTGGATTTTAACAGCAATTCCGGGAGTCCAGGTCTGGTTATCATTTATTTTTTATCATTTATTTTGTTTTGACCTGTTTAGCTTGATTTGGTTTTTGGCTTGGGTGGTTAATGCCTTCTTGACCCCCTTTTCAGTTTTTTATGGCTTCTTAACACATTGTTTAGCTCTGGTTTTTAACTATGGAGCACTTTGCCAGTATCATTTCTGATTTTTGCGTTAAGCTTCGCTTTTCCTGCCCGCCGAAATGCGATTCTCGCTGAATATACAAATAAAGATTTGTATATATATATATATATATATATATATATATATATATACATATATGTACATATATGTATATATAAGTACATATATGTATATATATGTATATATATATATATATATATATATATATATATATATATATATATATATATATATATATTATATATGTAAAACGGTAGATGTCTGTCTGTGTGTGTGTATGATTTTTATGCATTTCCACATTTCTCTACCGATTTTGATGATTTCTTTTTCAATGTGCTCCAAATTTACCAGGGCAGGTCAACGCGTAATTACGTTTGCCAAAAATGTCCTGCTTCTATGAAAAAAAATCGATAAAACTAAATACATGCTGTAACCCTCTCTCTTACACGCTTCATTCCTCTCACTACCCTCAATCTCCTCCGCAACTCTCTTTAAAAGGTTACTGCCTCCGTCTCTGAAGGAACGCGACACAAACTTTGATAACCATCTCTCTTACACGCTTCATTCCTCTCACTACCCTCAGTCTCCTCTGCAACTCTCTTTAAAAGGTTACTGCCTCCGTCTCCATTACAGTTTAGAACAACGACAAATCTTCTCTCTCTATAATAGATCATTCACCCTCTTCGTTCGTCATACATCAAATATCAAAATTTAAAAAGCCTATAACACTAAATACATACTGCTCTCTCAACGTTACATTTTACATCAAATAACAAATATTCAAAAGCAACATATGAATTTATAAAACAACAAACGTAACAATAACGACGCTTAAGCGTTCATTTACTTGAATCTCAACAAAGACATTATATTTTATTGTTGTCCTTTTTGTAATTTTTCTTTCTTTTTTTTTTCTCAATATGAGACAAAAAATTAATGAGAAAACTTTTTTAACGAACATCCGATTTCGATGATTTATTTTCCAGTGTGCTCCAAAATAACGCCCCTGTTTACGCTCTTTTGTGCTATAACTCAGACAGGCTTGGCTTACAGGTTTGACCTATTATTTGACGTGCATTCTTCATAGATCTTACTTAGTACTTACTTTCCACTTACTAACCGTTCAATTGAAAGTTTTGGCTACTCCCCCTTTCATGCTCCATTACCTGCATAAATATTTACGTGTTCGGTTCTGCTACAATATAGTACTCACTTTAAACTAATTCAAAGTTCATTTGAAAATTTTCTCTACCAAACACATTCTTTGAATCTACGGTCATGCCACCCAAAAAAAGACCACGACTTAGTCGCCAAACTAAAGCTGCTTCTACTGCCAAACGAAGAAGAGCTACAGAGTTGTCCGTAGAAAAATTGACTCGGTTGTCACAAATTGCAACTCGAAATGCAATTACCCGGGCAACCGAGACAGAAAAAAAGAAGAGCATTCGGCTTTTCAGAACTGTAGTTGCACGTGCAGCGCAAACTGATGAACAACATTCTCGACGACGAAGCAAAAATGCGGCCTCTACCGCTGCGGCACGTTACGGTGAGGACGAAGAACACCGTTACAGTCGATGACGAAGAGATGCCGCCTCAACTGATGCGTCACGTGCTGCCGAGGACGAAGGGCAGCGTTCCAGACGTCAACGTACGGACGCCGCTTCAACAGCTTCCGTTCGCGCATCAGAGACTGCGCAAATTCAATTACAAAGGCTAAACGCCAACGCACTCCGCAGGAGTGCTAAACGAGGTACACAGAGGATCAGTTGCACTCAGTGGTCTCATAAGACTTTCCACTATGACCCAACAGTAAACTATGCACTGATGCCAGAAGTTCAGATTGGATCCATGTCTGTCATTTGCCAATATTGTCGGGCAAAAAAATGGCCTGGGGAGACTTCAGGGATGTGCTGCTCTAACGGCAAAGTGAAACTGCCTCCTCTACAGGAACCACCACAACCTTTGAAGTCTCTACTGACCGGTGTCACAGCGGAGTCGGAACACTTCCTTCGATGATCCAGGAGATACAACGCTGCCTTCCAAATGACCTCTTTCGGAGCTAACATCATACGCGAGGACGGCTTCATGCCTACCTTTAAAGTTCAAGGACAAATTTACTACAGAATCGGTTCGATACTGCCCACGACAGACGGACAGCTCTAGTTCCTACAGCTATACTTTGGCAATGACTATTTGGACCAAACGGAATGACGCGCTTCAATTTCGCCTGGCACAGACATGAAAATTCTGTTGCAAATCCAGAGAATGCTGCACAAAAACAACAACTACATTCGCAGTTTTAAATGCGCATTGGAGGCTGCTCCGTTGCCAAATTTTGCTGTTATAACCGACGCTGACAGAAAACCACCAGGCACCCACGCCAGACGTTTTAACACTCCCAGGTGCAATGAAATAGCTGTGCTTCTTCATGGAGAACAGTACAACAAGCGGGACATCATACTTCAGTGTAGGGACAATAGTCTGCAACGGATCAGCGAGACGCATAGGTCCTACGACGCATCCCAATATCCCATACTTTTCCCATTCGGTGACGACGGATACCACTTTGGAATTCCTTTGTGCAACAGCAACAAAACTGTTTCCTCTATGCAATTCTACACCTACCGATTCATGGTCCGCGAATGCTGCTTTAACCAACTCCACCGTGCAAAAGTACTCTTCAACCAGCTTGCTGTAGACGCGTGCGCAAAGATGGAATCTGAAAGGCTGTGCTACATAAGGAACAATCAAGCACGCCTTCGTTCGGACAGCTACATTCACTTACAGGATGGAGTAAGGAAGGACGTCGATCCCGAGAACCTAGGAAAACATTGTATCCTTCCGTCAAACTTCATTGGGAGTCCCCGATATATGAGTGAACGCACACAGGATGCTACGGCAGACCGGATCTCTTCATCACTTCAACATGCAACCCTAAGTGGAATGAAATTACCGCGGAATTATTCCCCGGACAAAGGGTGTCAGACAGACACGATCTTACGGCACGAGTCTTTCACTTGAAGTTGACAAAACTTATTGAACTCCTAAAATCAGGTAAGGCCTTTGGACCTGTTAGGTGCTACGTATACACCGTTGAGTGGCAAAAGAGAGGCCTGCCACACGCTCACCTACTCATTTGGCTGATAACGAAAATCAACGCAAGCAACATTGACAGCATCATTTCAGCAGAAATACCCGACCCAAAATTGGACAGAGAACTCCACAACATCGTCACTGATCACATGGTTCATGGGCCATGCGGAAACGATTTCAACATGAATTCTCCATGCATTAAAGAAAGAAGGTGCACCAAGAGGTATCCTAGGCCATTCCTCCGAGAAACTCGGACGGGTGGCGACGGTTATCCATTATACCGCCGTAGGGAGCCAGCGGACGGAGGAATTGTTGCGAAAACACCACATCACAACGTCAACAACCGGAGGATTGTACCCTACTGCCCACTTCTGCTTAAATTGTTTAACGCCCACATTAACGTTGAATACTGCCACTCGTCAAATTGATAAAGTACGTCTGCAAGTATATCAATAAGGGGTCCGATGCTGCGTCCTTTGGTCTTAAATGGAGAAAAACCGAGACGAAGTAACTCGATACCAGGTCGGCCGAAACATCAGCAGCAATGAAATGTTCTGGCGATTCTTCCACTTTGCAATACACCATAACTACCCCCCAATCAAACAGTTGGCGGTGCACCTTGAAAACGGTCAAAGAGTCTACTTCACCGCCTCCTCCGCTGCTGAGATAGCAGAGAAACTCAAGGACACCACACTTACGGCATTTTTTAAGTCATGCCGAAACGATCCCTTCGCCAAGACCATCTTCTACTCTCAGGTGCCATCATACTACACATGGAACACAGATAACAGAATTTGGTTAAGAAGGGTGAAAGGACAACCCGTCGAGAGACATCCAGACATTAAAATGTCCCCTACCCTTGGGAGAGTGTACACCATTCATCCTAACCAACAGGAATGTTTTTATCTCCACCTTCTACTGCATGAGGTGGTAGGACCGATATCTTTCGACGATCTGAAAGCAATCAACGGAGAGCTTTGTACTTCATTCCGCGCAGCCTGCCTTACACGGGATCTACTGGAAGATGGCGCTCAGTGGAATGCGACATTGGCGGAGGTAGCTACAATACGCTCAGCGCGAACTCTTCGGCAACTCTTTGCGGCGATACTGCAGACATGCGAGTTAAGCGACCCTGCATCCTTATGGGACAAATACAAAGAGGACCTTTCCGATGACTACATACACCAAGGACAACTGCTACTCCCTCATTCCATCGTACGACTCAGCGACGAATTCTTCAACAATGCTCTCATTGACATCGAGGACATAATCCTAACTGCTGGCGGAAATGACCTTCCATTCTATGGACTGCCAAAAGTTCAGCGAACGGGCTCCGACAAACTTCCGACGGGCATAATTCAGGAATCTGCCTACGACGTCCACGCCCTCGAACTGTTCATCAACGAAAACGAGCCGAAATTGTTGCAGGACCAACGGCAGGCGTATGACACAGTTTGCACTTCCATTCGTCAACGCAGAGCAGGTATCTTCTTTTTGGACGCACCAGGAGGAACTGGTAAAACATTCGTCAATAAACTTCTCCTCGCCAAAGTGCGACAGCAGAAAGGAATCACTCTGGCTGTGGCTTCTTCTGGCATTGCCGCAACTCTGCTGCCCGGAGGTAGGACAGCTCATTCAACACGACTTCAGACGACACAATAACCTGCAACATCACCAAGGACTCTGACAAAGCTGAAGTCTTGAAAAGATGCCACCTAATTGTATGGGACGAATGCACAATGGCTCATAAAGGGTCCCTTGAGGCGTTAGACAGGACCCTACAAGACATCAGGGAATGCAACCGGCCGATGGGAGGAGTACCTCTACTGCTGTCTGGCGATTTTCGACAAACTCTTCCAGTTGTTCCAAAAGCCACCAGGGCCGACACTGTGGGGCTTGCATTAAGTCATCTCCCCTGTCGCAGGAAGTGACAATCCTGACCCTCACAACAAACATGGGAGCCCAACTGCTCGGCGACCACTCAACAGCTGACTTCTCAAAGGACCTCTTAACAGTTGGTGACGGCACTGCACCTTCAGATGCAGCTGGAGAATGGCAGTCTCGCAAGTAGGCACCGTTGTCGACACTGTTGACGACCTCACAGCCTCGGTCTTTCCCGATATGGCGACAAACTACAAAAACACGAGTTGGCTATGCGATAGAGCCATATTGGCTCCACAAAATGTCTCAGTTGCAAAAATCAATGAGGACCTTCTGCAACGCATTCCTGGAAACCCCCGTACCTACAAATCTGTGGACAAAGATGAGGTTGACGATTTTCCAACAGAATTCCTCAATTCCTTGGACCTCTCTGGACTGCCACCTCATGAACTGCGTGTCAAAGTTGGGACTCCAGTGATGCTGTTGAGGAACCTGGAACCACCGCGTCTCTGCAACGGAACACGGTTAGTGGTAAGAAACCTCCTGCCGCATGTAATTGAAGCCACAATTCTCACGGGCTGCGGCGCTGGAGAAAACGTCTTCATACCCAGAATACCATTAACTCCATCAGGTACGGAAAACCCCTGTACTCTGCGCCGACTTTCCCGTTAAACTTTGCTTCGTGATGTCAATCAACAGGTCCCAAGGCCAAACGCTATCAACGGCAGGCCTGCATTTAGCCCAGCCGTGCTTCTCACACGGCCAATTATACGTCGCATGCTCAAGATTAGGATGCAAGCAGAACTTATTCATACTTTTACCCAAAGGCAGAACAAAAAATGTGGTCTACATAGAGGTGTTGTGACTCTTCTATTCAGCACCACTGCAGTCTTGCCGGTCTGACATATAGTGAGTAGATGCTATTGTATATTTTCAAACTTACCCGTATTTACTTTCAATGCCTTAATATTCATAATTGAGTGGAATCATTAAAAGTACTTTAAAGCAATTAAACTCCGAGCAACGCCGGGCACTTCTGCTAGTATATATATATATATGTGTATATATATATGTATCTATATATACAAATCTGAGGATGTGTGTGTTAAGGTTTGTAACGTATGCACGTCCACAATTTCCAACGGATTCTATTCAAAGTCGGAACAATTATTGCTTTTGGTCAGGAAAAGGTCATGAGGCAAAGGAAAATTTCAAATCCATCAACAATAAGGGCAAAAATCGATCATGATCATTCCCCCTCTCTATAATTTAACTTCTTTGCTCTCTCTGTCGCTCTTCACTCCCTATATGACAACACTGTAGAGAGAGAAACAGTGTGTTTGATCAAATGGAGCGTTCCGTATATTCCCTCTCTCTATAAGTCAACTGCTTTACTCTCTCTGTCGCTCTTCACTCCCTATATGACAACACTGCAGTGGAGCGTTCCGTATTGACATACGGCTTATCTGGGGCATTTTCAATCGGCTTATTGCAAATAACAACCCGCAAAATAACACTTCATATAACAGATTAATGCTATAGACATATGAATCAGAATGTAACCCGTGAACTTTTTCCTGGGCAAAATTATTCGAACAGACATGACCTCATTGCCAGAGTGTTCAAACTGAAACTGGCTAAACTCATGGCTTTAATCAAAAAGGGTCAGGTATTTGGGGCTGTAAAATGTGACATGTTCACCGTCGAATGGCAAAAACGAGGGCTGCCACATGCTCACATTTTGATTTGGTTAGCTGATAAAATCAATTCAAATGCCATAGACAGCTTCATTTCGGCTGAAATCCCTAACCCAGCAACTGACCAGGAATTACATGACATCGTCAAAGCTAACATGGTCCGTGTGTGTTGGGTTCTAATGAGCATCACACGTGTCTGAAAGGGGGGTCGTGCAGTAAGGGATACCTAACAAAATGTGTTGACCAGACTCAGACTGGTGGCGACGGGTACCCCATGTACAGGCAGAGACGGCCCGAGAACAGTGACTTCACCACAACAGTAAAGGGAGGTCAAGTCGACAATAGATGTGTGGTCCCTTACGTCCCGCTTCCCTTGAAGATGTTCAACGCCCACATCAATATTGAGTTTTGCAACTCCGTCAAGTCGATAAAATACATATGCAAATATGTAAATAAGGGCTCTGATGCCGCAATGTTCGTATTTCAAGCTGAAAATAGCAGGGACGAGGTCACAGAATACCTGGCGGGGCGGTACATCAGTAGCAATGAAGCTTTTTGGCGCCTATTTTGTTTACCCCTACACCAACGGCACCCCGCCATCGTACAGCTTGCGGTACATTTGGAAAATGGGCAAAAGGTTTACTTTACGGACCAAACAGCCACCAAGTTGGCCGCCGATCCGAAAGAGACCACTCTGACGGGTTTCTTCAAACTTTACCAGTTCGATACATTTGCGCAAACAATTGTGTACCCCCAGGTTCCATCCTACTTTATATGGTCGAAAAACACTTGGATGCGAAGAAGTCAGGTCAGGCTGTTGAAAAACATCCTGGTGTAAAATTTGACAGCTGTCTTGGAAGTACCCCCCAAGTCAGCATGAGTGCTTTCATCTCCGCCTTCTTCTGCATGAAGTTGTAGGCACACAAAGTTTTCAGGACCTCAAAACTGTTGATGGAGAAATATGTGATACGAAGACTGCTTTAAGCGAGGTCTTTTGGAAGATGATTCGCAATGGGATTCCACTTTAGCAGAGGGTGCTTTGTTGAAATCACCTAACCTAAAGGTCTACGAGAACTCTTTGCCATTTTGCTTCAAAAGTGTGAATTGGGTGATCCCACCCCCCAATAAAAAACGGACCCCCCCCCCCCAATAAAAAATGGACCCCCACCCCCCCAAATAAAAAACGGATCCCCCCTAAATAACGGATCACCTCCTTATAAAAACCGGACCCTTCTCCCCCCCCCAAATAAAAAACGGATCCCCCAAATAAAAAAGTGAGCTCACCCCAATAAAAACCGGATCCCCCCAAATAAAAAACAGACACCCCCCAATAAAAAACCGAGCCCCCCCCAATAAAAAACGGATCCCACCAAATAAAAACGGACCCCTACCAATAAAAAAACGCCCCCACCCCCATAAAAAACGGATACCCCCCAAATAAACCCCCATCCACCCAATAAAAAACGCACCCGATCCAATAAAAAACGGACACCCCCAAATAAAAAACGGATTCCCCCATAAAAAACGGCCCCCCCCCAAATAAAAAAGGACTCCCCCAATAAAATAAACGGACCCCCCCAATAAAAAACGGACCCCCTATAAAAAACGGACACCCTCCCAAATAAAAAACGCCCCCCCCCCCATAAAAAACGGACCCCCCAAATAAAAACGTCTCCCCCCCCCCCACATAAAAAAACGCTCCTGGGGGTACCGGAAAAACATTTGTAACGAAATTTGAATCTCGTTAAGATTCGTCAGGAGAAAACAAAATGCGTTGTCCGTTGCATCGTCCGGGATCGCTGCTACATCTGCCGGGAAGCAGGACAGCACATTCAATCTTTAAACTCCCTTTGGATTTAGTAAAAGCTGAGACACCAACATGCACTATCAGCAAGAGTTCACACAAAGCTCTGGTTCTCAAAAGATGTTGCCTCATTGTTTGGGATGAGTGCACAATGGCACACAAGGGTGCCCTTGAGGCATTGGACGAGACCCTGAAAGACATTAGGGATTCTGCGGCTCCTATGGGTGGCGTAACCCTTCTGCTATCAAGGGATTTTCGGCAAAAGCTGCCTGCATCCCCAAAGGGACAAGAATTGAGGAAGTGCGTGCCTGCCTTAAGTCGTCCATGTTGTGACTCCAGGTGAAGAGTTTTTATCTGAGCACAAATATGCGTGCTCATTTGTATGGTGAGAAAATGTCTGCAGCATTTGTTCAGAACATTTTAGCACTTGGTGAGGGCAAGGTCCCTGCGGATGACAAGGGGCTGTCCCATTATGCTAATAAGGAACTTGCGTCCACCAAAGCAGTGCAACGGTACTCGCATGGTCGTCAAGTCACTAACACCCCACTTGATTGAGGCCACCATTGTAACGGGGTGCGGAAGAGGGGAGAATGTTTTCATTCCAAGGATGAACCTTTTCCCCTCGGCGTCAGATATCCCGTTCGATTTCCGGCGATCCCAATTCCCGGTGAGACCATGTTTTGCCATGTCCATTAACAAGTCACAAGGGCAAAGATTGTCGGTGGCGGGCATCCATTTGGGGGAGCCATGCTTCTTGCATGGCCAACTTTATGTTGCCTGTTCCCGCGTAGGGAGCAGGAATGAACTTTTTGCTTACACTCCTCAAGGGATGACACGCAATATCGTCTACAAAGAGGTGCTATAGATGTTGGTGCAGGTGTTAGAGCTCTGCCGTCTGGAACACTATTTCCTGGTAGGGTATCCCATGACAGACAGATCTGACACCCAGCGGCATCAGGGCCACAATCTTGCAACTTTGATCTACTAAATTCGCTATTGGAAGATTATTAACCCATCATTGATTGACCAAAATACTAATTGGTTCGTAACTTTTAATAACCGCTTCAACTGCTTTATGCACTTAATTGATAAGCTTATTCGCTTTCAAGCCACGTTTACCTGTATGTAACTTTTCATAGCAAATGAACAAACCCGAGTAACGCCGGGCTAAACTGCTAGTATATATATATATATATGTACATATATATATGTGTGTACATATATGTATATATATGTACATATATATATATATATATATATATATATATATATTTATATATATGTGTGTATATATGTATATGTATATATATATATATATGTACATATGTATATGTATGTGTATATATATATATATATATATATATATATATATATATGTATATATGTATATGTATATATATATATATATATATATATATTAGAAAGTGAGGTTTTTTTACAAAATGAAAAATAACCGAGGTGTCCTACACCAGTGAAAGTATAAAGAAAAAAAGATGAAATCGAAAATGCAACTGGAGTCTTATTTAAAAAAAAATATATATATTTATTTGGTTGAGATGGAGGATCTGTGGTTTTTCTTACAGATGTAAGAAAAACCACAGACCCAGTGTCTGTCCTTGGTGCATCAACATACGTTAACCTAGGTTTTCCTCTTCCAGTGTGGCTTTATTGTAGCACCGGCTCAGAGCAGGAGAGTTAAGCCGAAAAGGATATCGGATGCTGAATTTGCGGACGACGTAGTTTTGGTGACAAATACAGTGAAGGAGGCAGAGGATTTGATGCAAGAGGTGGAGACTGTGTCGATGAGTGTGGGACTGAGAATGAATGAGACTAAAACAAAATATCTGGTAGAGAATGTTGAGAAGCCAGAGGGGATCACTAATGCAGGCGGGAAGCCGCTAGAATTGGTTGAGGACTTCCTGTATTTGGTAGCAAAGATTGGGAATACGGAAGATGATGTGGTTGAGAGGAAGAGCAAAGCCTGGGCGGCGTGCCACAGCTTGAGATCGGTGTGGAAGTCGGACCTTCGTAAAGACCTGAAAATCCGCCTCTTCATTGCTGTAGTGGAGTCTGTGCTGCTGTACGGGTCTGAGACTTGGACACTGACCAAGAAACTCACTCAGATGGTGGATGGGTGCTACACGAGAATGCTGAGGATGGCTCTAAACATTAATCAGTATACACTGATATATATTTATATATTAGAAAGTGAGGTTTTTTTACAAAATGAAAAATAACCGGGGTGTCCTACACGAGTGAAAGTATAAAGAAAAAAAGATGAAATCGAAAATGCAACTGGTGTCTTATTTTTAAAAATATATATATATTTATTTGGTTCCTTTACCCGTTTCGCAGTTCTTCTGCTTTTCAAAAGTAGAGTTGAGATGGAGGGTCTGTGGTTTTTCTCACATATTTATATATATATATATATATGTATATATATATATATATATATATATATATATATATATATATATATATATATATATATATATATATATATATATATATATCACCAGAACTATGTCGTCGGCAAATTCAGCCTCCGATATCTTTTTCGCCTTAACTGTCCTGCTCTGAGCCGGTGTTACAGTAAAGCCAGTGTCCTGGTATTTCTCCAGCGCAAGGCGCATAAAATAGTCCACTAAAGGGGGCAGAGGATTTGATGCAGGAGGTGGAGACTGTGTCGATAAGTGTGGGGCTGAGAATGAATGAGATGAAGACGAAGTATCTGGTAGAGAATATTAAGAAGCCATAGAAGATTACTAATGTAGGCGGGAAGCCGCTAGAATTGGGTGAGGACTTCCTGTATTTGGGAGCAAAGATTGGGAACACGGATGATGATGTGGGCGAGAGGAAGAGCAAAGCCTGGGCGGCGTGCCACAGCTTGAGATCGGTGTGGAAATCGGATCTTCGTGGAGACCTGAAGATCCGCCTCTTTGTTGCTGTAGTGGAATCTGTGCTGCTGTACGGGTCTGAGACTTGGACACTGACCAAGAAACTCACTCAGATGGTGGATGGGTGCTACACGAGAATGCTGAGGATGGCTCTGAACATTAATCAGTATACACTAAGGATGAAGAACTCAGAGCTGTACTGGAGCCTCCCAAAAATCAGCTCGAGAGTGGCACAGAGGAGACTGATGTAAGCTGGACATGCTCACCGACATCCAGAGTTGACGCTGCACTCAGTGGTCCCGTGGGAGCCCCTACATGGACACACTGAAGCGGATGACTGAGGTTAACATATGTTGATGTCCTAAGGACAGACACTGGTCTCTTGGAGACGCAGGACATGGCCACGACAATGAGGGACAGAGACCGCTGGAGAGAACTCGTCCATGGATCTCGGGTATTTTACCCTCCCTATATATATATATATATATATATATATATATATATATATATATATATATATATATATAGATGTGAGAAAAACCACAGACCCTCCATCTCAACTCACCTTTTGAAAAACAGAAGAACTGCGAAACTGGTAAATGAACCAAATAAATATATATATTTAAAAAAAAAATAAGACTTCAGTTGCATTTTCGATTTCATCTCTTTTTCTTTATACTTTCACTCGTGTAGGACACCTCGGTTATTTTTCATTTTGTAAAAAAAACCTCACTTTCTAATATATATATATATATATATATATATATATATATATATATATATATGTAAAAGTTCTATTTAAATTGTTGGGATACAACAAGCAAATATTTTTATAACTGATATAAAGCACTCAACAAATAATTGGAGTAAAAATACGATATTAACAAATGGAAACTATATTTATAAAATCATATTTATTTCATTATACATATTTCAAGGACACCAAGTTAAATTATGGTGTGATTTCATCAGATAAAATATAATATAGAGCAGTTTTATAAATATTGACATACCCTTAAAGAATGCAACCATTACTCAGTATATACTTTATGTTACTGAGTAATGGTTGCATTCTTTAAGGGTATGTCAATATTTATAAAACTGCTCTATATTATATTTTATCTGATGAAATCACACCATAATTTAACTTGGTGTCCTTGAAATATGTATAATGAAATAAATATGGTTTTATAAATATAGTTTCCATTTGTTAATATCGTATATATATATGGTTGTCTCGTTGCTTTCGTTCTTGTGGCTGGGTCACCGGTCGCAGTTTTCAATTTGTCAAGCTTTCTAATGCATGTTATTACTCTAAGGTGACACAACCTCATAGGGTGCTTTGCTGCTCATTCCTGACTGTATATTGTTAGCTTGGCCACAGCCAATATATGTATATATATATGTATATATATATGTATATATATATATATATATGCATATATAAAAGAAGTTAATATGCCCACGGGTACTAAGTACCCCTGGAAATATATAGGTTTTCTATGATACAGGGTTGTTCAATGGTATTAATTTGACATACCAGAACTATAATATTGAGATAAGCAGAACAAGCAGAAATTAAACAATTTTTTTAATAAATTAAAAAATATAATTTAAATATTTACCTACTCTCAGTTGCTCTTACCGATCGGTTTCCCTTTACAAAACATTAGAAATCCATAGGATTTCCAATGGAAAAGCAAAGTTCATCAGAGAAGCATTTTCCTTTCCTAGGGCTAAAGTCCCAGGAACGGCAAAATATATTGCCATCTGCCAGCTAGCACAAGGTCGAGTGAGGTAGAAAAATGACCTGTACATGAACCAGTCCGTAGCAAAAGCGGAAGTAAAACATAGACGTACATATACACATAAATATATATGTACATACATGTATATATATATATGCATATATATATTTATGTGTATATATATATATATACATATATATATATATATATATATATATATATATATATATATATATATATATATATATATATTGTTATACTTTGGGAGGGTCATGTTGCCAATAAGAAACACACGCACCAGTTGCTTTCACTTCAATTTATTATAATAAATTTATAATAAATTTATAAATTTATAAATTTCTGGTTGGTTGGTTGGTTCCACAACCAGATAGTCGTTTATACATAGTCATAGTTCTTTCGTCACACACTCTGTGACCTCTTCAGTGACTGGGGATTCCTTTCTTTGTTTCTGTGCCTCTCCTTTGTTCTGTCCTACGCCATTTTGTTTCTGTGTGTGTGTTGTGTGCTCAGTCTGCGCATGCGCCACATCCGGGTGTCTGTGTGTGTTTATGTTCATTTATTTATTTGTTTATTTACATGTTACTGGTTGGTTGTTTGTTCTATGTGTGTGTGTGTTTTCATTTTGTCCTTAATTGTAAGTTGTGATGTTGCTGTTCCACTCATATTTTCTATTTAATTTTGGTTGTAATTCTTTTATGTTTATTGCCTCTGTAATTTGTCTAAACATTGCGTCTTTTCTGTGTGTAGATTCTATTTTTATTTCTATGTTCTCTAATTTACCCTTGTGTTCTATTTTAGCATGTTGGTAGAGTACAGATGATTCTTTACTATCTTGAAGGTCTCGCCAGTGTTCATTTATCCGTTCCCCTACACTACGAGCTGTCTCACCTATGTACACTATATTTTTGTCTCTACATTGTCCTTCAGTACATCTTATGCTATACACTACATTTCTAGTTTTACAGTTAATATGGGGGCTTATTTTACAGGTTATATATTTCTTATCTATACATGAGGCTCTTTGAAAAGGGTATGTCTTGCTAATAAGTGTTTTTACGGAGGTACCTGGTCTTTCTACTATCTTAATATTGAGTTTATGTTTATTTAGGGCCCTTCTAAATTTGTAAGCTAATTCACCTCTAGGGGTTGTATCGATGAACATTACACTCTGGTATTTATTGCTATCATACCATGAGTTTATTCTATTAGCCTTGTTCCTAGTTCTTTCTATTCTATTCCAAAATTTGCTCCTATACAAGGGGCAGGTCCCATTTATGTCATTATTTACCATTTTTTCCCATTTGGTTCTGGCTCCTCTATACACTCTGATTTTATCTCTCTGATTGTAGCCAGAGAAGACCCCTTAACCCTGATAATGTACTCCCGCTACGTTGATGATATAAACATCGTAGTTAAGACACCCCCACTAGAGAACAGTCAGGAACGAGAGAAAAACACAATGGAAAGCATCCACCAAATAGCAAACTCCATCCACCAGAGCATTAGAGTTACTATAGACTACCCAAGTAAACACCCCAACCATCGATTACCTGTACTAGACACAGAGCTCTGGTTAGATACCATTAACAACAAAAAACAAATCCTCCATTCCCATTATGCCAAACCCATGACTTCCAAACATCTGATCCACCGAAACTCGGCCGTTTCGGACCATACCAAAATCAACATACTGATTGCGGATTTAGTACGAGTGATGAGAAATGTGTCCCGAATGTGCAACCCCGAAGAACTAGAGAGACACATACAACACTTCATCCACCGTATGCAGTTATTTGCCTACAATCAGAGAGATAAAATCAGAGTGTATAGAGGAGCCAGAACCAAATGGGAAAAAATGGTAAATAATGACATAAATGGGACCTGCCCCTTGTATAGGAGCAAATTTTGGAATAGAATAGAAAGAACTAGGAACAAGGCTAATAGAATAAACTCATGGTATGATAGCAATAAATACCAGAGTGTAATGTTCATCGATACAACCCCTAGAGGTGAATTAGCTTACAAATTTAGAAGGGCCCTAAATAAACATAAACTCAATATTAAGATAGTAGAAAGACCAGGTACCTCCGTAAAAACACTTATTAGCAAGACATGCCCTTTTCAAAGAGCCTCATGTATAGATAAGAAATGTATAACCTGTAAAATAAGCCCCCATATTAACTGTAAAACTAGAAATGTAGTGTATAGCATAAGATGTACTGAAGGACAATGTAGAGACAAAAATATAGTGTACATAGGTGAGACAG
>OZ024743.1:149672527-149687527 GCA_964016885.1 Eledone cirrhosa
GTTTTCGGTATGCCTGACCGATTTAACTCACTCAATATGCAAATTAGGCTGCTCAGCCGTTAATTTTCATAAGTAAAGTATATACTTTCGAACGTTCAACTATCTGGCAGATGGGTAAACGGTGCTGATGATAGCTAACAAGCTTGAAACTAGTACATCGTTCCTGTGTCAGTGTTGAACAAAAAGGTGACGTGGTTGCCTTAACACCGTATGGCATAAATTCAGGCTGTTCAGTTTGTTTACAAACGAACAAAGCGACGTTAGCGCCGCTAAACTGATACGTGCATATATGTATGTGTACCTGTATGCATATGTATATATATATGTATATATATATATATATGTGCATGCTACTGTACGTCTGTATACATATATGTATGTACGTATACATGCATACTTACATTTAAGTAAGTGCCATACTAAGAGTGAGAAATGAAATTTCGTTTTCATTTTGTTTCAATTTATCGTTTTCGGTATGCCTGACCGATTTAACTCACTCAATATGCAAATTAGGCTGCTCAGCCGTTAATTTTCATAAGTAAAGTATATACTTTCGAACGTTCAACTATCTGGCAGATGGGTAAACGGTGCTGATGATAGCTAACAAGCTTGAAACTAGTACATCGTTCCTGTGTCAGTGTTGAACAAAAAGGTGACGTGGTTGCCTTAACACCGTATGGCATAAATTCAGGCTGTTCAGTTTGTTTACAAACGAACAAAGCGACGTTAGCGCCGCTAAACTGATACGTGCATATATGTATGTGTACCTGTATGCATATGTATATATATATGTATATATATATATATATGTGCATGCTACTGTACGTCTGTATACATATATGTATGTACGTATACATGCATACTTACATTTAAGTAAGTGCCATACTAAGAGTGAGAAATGAAATTTCGTTTTCATTTTGTTTCAATTTATCGTTTTCGGTATGCCTGACCGATTTAACTCACTCAATATGCAAATTAGGCTGCTCAGCCGTTAATTTTCATAAGTAAAGTATATACTTTCGAACGTTCAACTATCTGGCAGATGGGTAAACGGTGCTGATGATAGCTAACAAGCTTGAAACTAGTACATCGTTCCTGTGTCAGTGTTGAACAAAAAGGTGACGTGGTTGCCTTAACACCGTATGGCATAAATTCAGGCTGTTCAGTTTGTTTACAAACGAACAAAGCGACGTTAGCGCCGCTAAACTGATACGTGCATATATGTATGTGTACCTGTATGCATATGTATATATATATGTATATATATATATATATGTGCATGCTACTGTACGTCTGTATACATATATGTATGTACGTATACATGCATACTTATATTTAAGTAAGTGCCATACTAAGAGTGAGAAATGAAATTTCGTTTTCATTTTGTTTCAATTTATATATACATATATCTACATATATACATATATGTGTATATATATATATATAATATATGTATATATATATATATATATATATACATATATTCATATATGTGTATATATATATATATATACATATATATATATATATATATATATATATATATATATATATATATATATATATATATATATATATATATATGTACATAAATGTATATATATACATATATGTACATATGTATATATATACGAGGGCAATCCTAAAAGTAAGGTCTCCAAAGCGATGTGGACGCAGAGAAACTGTTCGTACGGTTGTTGGCAACACTGTTGTAATTGGTGCTTCCTTCACTCCCAAACAAGCATGCGCCCGCTTCGCTGGGATGCTCAATCTTAGCTTGGCAGCCGTTGAGAGTAGAGCTCCCGTTGAACGCTACCGCCCAGTGTGACTTCGCTCAGTTATTCGGTTTCTGAACGTAAAAGGCATTGAACCGATTGAAATTCATCGGCAATTGACGGATGTGTATGGACAGTCGTGCATGGATGTCAAAAACGTTCGCAAGTGGTGTAGAGAGTTTACTGCCCGTCGTACTGAAATTCACGACGAACAAAGGAACGGGAGACCGTCAATTTCCGACGAGACAGTCGCAAAGGTTAAGGAAAACATGCGCACACCTTCTGATATTGCAACTTTTCCGTTAAAATCCTGTGGATGCTGTTTCGGGAAACATCAGGAACCAAAATGCAGAGAGCATCCAGAGTGATCCGCCGATCTTTACTCATGTTTTCCTCAACCTTTGCGACTGTCTCGTCGGAAATTGTCGGTCTCCCGATCCTTTGTTCGTCGTGAATTTCCGTACGACCGGCTGTTTATACACTTCCGTCAATTGGCGATGAATTTCAATCGGTTCAACGCCTTTTGCGTTCAAAAATCGAATAACTGAGCGAACTTCGCACTTGGCGGTAGCGTTCAACGGGAGCTCCATTCTCATCGGCCGCCAAGCCAAGATTGAGCATCCCAGCGAAGTGCGCGCATGCTTGTTTGGGATTGAAGGAAGCACCAATCACAACAGTGTTGCCAACAGCCGTACGAACAGTTTCTCTGCGTCCCCATCGCTTTGGAGACCTTACTTTTGGGATTTCCCTCGTATATATATAGTGAAGGCGTGCGGTTGATAAGTTAGAGAACTGGATTCGCAATCGTGAGGTTGTCCGCTCGATTCCTGGACCAGGCGACGCGTTATGTCCTTGAGCAAGACACTTTATTTCACGTTACTCCTTCTACCTGGAGTTTCGACCGATAGACTGTTTTAATTGACATACACAACACACCAACAGATTCCAAACACTACCTGCTATTCACCCCCAACCATCGAAAGCACACGAAGATGAACATCCCATTTAACCTAGTAAGAAGAATTTTCACAATTGTCTCCAATTATGAAACGCGAAATAAAAGACTTCAAGAATTAAAGGAAATTCTGCTCGAAAGACAGTACCCACCATTACTAATAAATAATGGAATAGGAAGGGCTAAAGCAATAGGCATTGATGAATTACGAAAACAGAAACAAATTCAAGGTACGTCCAATATTCTATCATATATCTCAACACACAACCCAAGAAATGCGGAAGCTTAAAACATTATTCACAAGAATATCCCACTATTGAAACAAGACCCAAGAATGGAAAAAGCCCTTGAAACACAAAATAATCAAAAGCAAAAGACAACCAAAATCACTAAAAACATTACTCACCAATGCCAAATTACCTACCACAAACCCACAACCAACTGTCAAAAAATGTGGCCGCTCTAATTGTGGAACCTGCACTCACCTCATTGAAGGCAACATGTATACATTTCAATCAGGACCAAATTTTGCTGTAAAAAATCACTTCAATGCTCATCAAAAATTTAGTTTATGCCATTAAATGTAAAGGATGCAATGAAGATTATATAGGACAAACTAAACTCACACTCAGAAACAGAATGACAATTCATCGCCAACAATTACGAGACCCTACCACAAGACAGATACCACTCGGTGCCCATCTAGACATATGCGGAAGTAATAAGACACCCAAATTCCAGGTCTTCCTATTTTATCTTTGCGCTGACAATACAACAGAACAAATACGAATAAATAAGGAAAATATGTTTATTCAAAAATATAAACCAGCATTAAATATAGTTTAATATACATTACGTCAACACCATAACATGCTAACCATCCAAACAGACACATACATACACACACACACATAACATCTTCTATTTTCGAAAATAAAAGCCAGAGCTAAATAAACCTTAACATAAGTTAATACTCTAACACCTTAACATGCTAAGCCCCCCCCCCATACACACATAACTCCGTCCCCCATTTCTACTAACGGAATCATTTTCCTACACTAGGCACTCACACACACAAAAATATATATATTCTCTCCATCTTAATATACTAACCATACTCACACACATATAACACCCGTATACACAACTCCCTCTCCCATTTCTACTAATAGAATTATCTTCCTACACACACACACAAGCACACAAATAAACATACATATCTCTGCTTTCTTTATTTCAATAGAAAGACTGAATTTTGACACCCCAGCACACCAGCCATATTCACTGAACCAGAACAATTCTCCCCATCCCGTTTTTCTTGACCATTATCTTTTGTTTGGCACAACATTCTCTACATATCTACAAAAGAAATTCCCAAATACGGGCGCGAAATTTAATGTACTTGTTCACGTGACAGTCATAATTTCATTTATAACCAATCAAATTACATTTCAGCACTGATCCAGAACAACTCTTTCCATCCCTTTTTCTTGACCATTATCTTTTGTTTGGCACAACATTCTCTAAATGGCTACAAAATAATTCCAAAATACGGGCGCGAAATTTAATGTACTTATTCACGTGACAGTCGTAATTTCATTTATAACCAATCAAATTACATTTATAAAAAAAAGCCTTCGTGAGCCACTTTTTTTGTAAGTAAAAACAAATTCAAACACAAACTGACGCGAAAGCTGATGTGCTTATTCACTCATATATAAAAAACAATCTGAGCCCCACTTACCTTTTTTGAAGGCAAATATAATAAGAACTTTGTAACGCGAAGTGGCGCGAAATTTATTATACTTATTCACATGACAGTCATCAACCAACCAAATTACTTCTCTAAAAACCTAGCATTTCGAGCCTCTTTTTCCCATATAAAACAGAAGTAACATTCAAACAGCAACCAGATGTGAGAAAAACCACAAACCCTCCATCTCAATTCTACTTTTGGAAAGCACAAGAAATGCGAAACCGGTAAAGGAACCAAATAAATATATTTAAAAAAAAAAGACTCGAGTTGCATTTTCAATTTCATCTTTTTCCCTTATACTTTCACTCGTGTAGGACACCTCGTTTTTCTTCATTTTGGAAAAAAAAACTCACTTTCTAATATATATATATATATATATATACATATATATATGTATATATATATATATGTGTGTGTGTATATATGTACATATATGTATATATATATGTGTGTATATATATATATACACATAAATATATATATATATGTACATATATATATATATGTATATATATGTGCATATATTTATATATATGTGTGTGTATATATATATATATATATATATATATATATATATATATATATAGGAACGAGTAGGATCCCGACGGCTGAGCTCAGGACTTAGGTCCAGAATTAGCCGTCGAAACGGCTTGAGCTCAGCCGTCGGCGTCCTACTCGTTCCTATTACCCACTCTACTACCCTAAGTATTGAGTACTTTGGTGCGTTATTGTCCACCTGGTTCCTTACCACATTTCTTCCGTTATATATATATATATATATATATATATATATATATATACATGTACACACACACACACACACACACACACATATATATATATATATATATATATATATATATATATATATATATATATATATATATATATATATATATATATATACTTCAATTTTTAATTTGTTTTGCAAACTTTCTTATCTGAAAAATTTTGTTGAAACAGATATTGTTATAATTTGGGAGGGTTATGCTGCCAATAAAAACACTGGCAAGAAATCCAGGCTGGGAAAAACTCATCAGTTGTCCACCAACATGCCAAATTAGAACATAGGGGTACATTAGAAAACACAGAGAAAAAATTATATCCACACAATGAAAAGATTCAATGCTCAGGCAAATGACAGAGGCGACAAACATAAACGAACTCCAACCGAAATTAAACAGAAAACATACGTTGAATAGCAACATTACATCTAGTAATTAAGGAGAAAATGAAGACATACAGACACACACAATAACCAACTAAGAAAACATATCAGACACGCACAGTTAGAACAAACAAACATGTAGTTCCAAATAAATAAATAAACACAAATAAATAAATAAAATCACACACACACATTCGGGTGAAACGTATGAGCACACTAAGCACACAACACACAACGCACAAAAACAAATTGCTGTCAGAACAAAGGAGAGAGACAAAATAAAAACATAGTGACTGGGGAGATCACAGAATGTGTGACAAAAGAGCTTTGACAATATATAAACAACTATCCGGTTATCGAACCAACCAACCAGCCTGAAATTTTATATGTTGAAGTGAAATCCAACTGATGTGTGTTTTTATTGGCAGCATCACCCTCCAAAGTATAACAATATATGGATGTTTTCTGTGTAATATATATATATACATATAGGGGATATATTTGATATACCCCATATGAAATGATACAGCCAATTTTCCACACAATACAATTAGTTAGCACCCCGAATGTTTAATTAGGAATATACTCAGTTATTTCCTAATGTTTGTTGAGTGAGTTGGGATTTGGCCGGAGTATCGCTATTAGCTTTCTCCGATTATGTATTTATATATTTACTCTTGGTGCAACCGATATTAACTTTCCCGATATAAGGTATGACTCTCTTTCTTTATTTTTTTTATATGAATATTGATTGTTCCTTGTATCTCATTCTGTTATTTTGCCCGAGAAAATATCTATGTGTGTCATCAAACGATGTACACATATGGTTATTTTTTCAAATCCAATTGAGTTCTAGCACGTGGCTTGAATTCTTTTCAGAATTCATTGACCTGCGTATGTATTGTTTTTTGGCGGCAATCTCCTTCTTCCTTTTTTGAGACTTTCTTTAGAACTGCTGAGCTAACAACCTAGCATCTACCACAAGCACTGATGGTGATTATCGCTAAATATTGATGTTGATTTGATTATCAATATTAATATTATTGGGCACCCACTGAAGAATTATAAGAGCCCACTTATATAAGTATCTGTTGATCTCATACAAGCTTCTACATAAATTGGTATAATTTCACCCAACTTGTAGATATCTTATAATGAAACGAGACGTCCGTCTGGGAAGGGATATATTTGATATATCTCAATGATACAGCCAATTTTCCACACAATATAATTAGTTAGCACCCCGAACGTTTAATTAGGAATATACTCAGCTATTTCCTAATGTTTGTTGAGTGAGTTGGGATTTGGCCGGGGTATCGCTATTAGCTTTCTCCGATTATGTATTTATATAAATATATATATGTATATATGTAAAAATAAAAATATAAATATATATGTCTACATAAATATATATATATATACATATATAAAAATGTATACATATAAATATATATATGCATATATATATATATATATATATATATATATATATATATATATATATATATATATAAATGTACGTGGAAAAGTAAGAAATCGGAGAACAGACCGTTAATACATGTTTATTTAAAACAGCTCCTACGTACGTTTCGCCCAGTTGGGCTTCTCAAGGGCATAAATAACTAAACGTGTTCCTTACATTGCCCGGGCAATGTAAGGAACACCTTTGGTTATTTATGCCCTTGAGAAGCCCAACTGGGCGAAACGTACGTAGGAGCTGTTTTAAATAAACATGTATTAACGGTCTGTTCTCCGATTTTTCACTTGTCCACGTGCTTACTCTCTGCTAACTCTCTCGCCCACTAAATATTAACACTTTTAATATTTAATACTGCCGGCACTAGTATTGAGCACCTTCTGCATACGGTATTTGGCAAATAACTACATGTATCACCTATCCTTCCTCTTTTTTTCTCTCTCTCGATACGTAAATACTCTATATATAAATGTATACATATAAATATATATATATATGCATATATATATATAAGCATATATATATATATATAAATGTATACATAAATATATATATATATATATATATGCAAATTTACACATATATGCATATACATTTATCTAAACATATATATATATATATATATATATATATATATATATACACACATATATATATATACATATATATATATATATACATATATATATATATATATATATATACATATATATATATATATACATATATATATATATATATACATATATATATATATATATATGTATATATATATACATATATATATATATATATATATATATAATATATAATATAATATATATATATATATATACAGGGTGCGGACGGTATTTGAGGACAGATTTATGGTTTTAAAAAACGCTTATAATAACAGAAAAAACTGTATTCTTATAAAAATAACATAAACATAAAACTAAATTATCAATTTAATAATTCCATTCGATAAAACCACCATAAGCATCAATAACTGCTTCTACACGAGTTCGAAATCGTTTACAAGTTCGGATTAAGTGGTCCTTGTACATATCGGACATGACTCGAATTATGGCGGCTTTCAAAGCATCTTTGGTACTATGGGGGTGTTCACTGACATTTTTCTCAACGATACTCCATACATAGTCCAGTGGATTGAGACCTGGAGAATTAGGAGGCTAAGTGTTGTGGGTCATGTTATCATGCAAATTATCGGCCATCCATTCTTGTGTTGTCATTTGAGCCTTGTGTGATGGTGCAGAATCTTGTTGAAAGGCATAAGGCCTTCCATTGCATACACTGATGATCCAAGACTTAACAACTTTTTCCAGAACCTCAATATACGCAGCAGCATTCGCCCTAAGGCCTTGCGGAAAAGAGTGAGGAGGCATCACATGTCCTTCATTGCTAACAACACCCAAAACCATGACACTTGCAGGACATTTTGTGTGCATGACTCTTGGAGCCTCAGAAGGGTCTGCACATAGCCACCTGTTATTTCTTCTGTTAGTTTTGTGGTCCTGGTCAAAGTTTTTCTCATGTGAGAAAAACTAAATCACACCATCTTCTGATGGATTTTTAAGCTTGTTTAACAGTTTTTTTGATCTGATTAAACGCTTTTCTTTTGTTTTTTCTGACATGAATTGATCTCTTCTCATCACATAAGATTTGTATCTGATGTCTTCATGCACATTTCTGATTGTTTTTTCTGACACACCAAAATATTTTGCAATTGACCTCATTGATTTTCTTGGATTGTCATCAATGTTTTGCTTAACTTCCTGAATAAATTCAGGTGTCCTGATAGAATCAGAGCGTTTGGAATATTTTTTAAGTTTTGATACAGGTAATACGCTTCCATCATCTTTCTCTAACTCACACCAAATCTTGTGGACAAAAGATCTTGCAACTTTCAGAAAACGAGAAATTTCTAGATCACACCATGCTTAGCCTTCAAAGCCATAATCAAAGCACGCCTTTTATTTCATTAGTAAGCATAGTTATTTTCATTGTTAATTCCTGAAATAGAAGTTCAATAAAAATTAGTCAAATAAAATAATGACTAAAAATACATGTATCCTCAAATACCGCCCGCAACCTCTGTGTGTGTGTGTGTGTGTGTGTGTGTGTGTGTGTGTGTGTGTGTGTGTGTGTATATATATATATATATATATATATATATATATATATATATATATATATATATATATATAGTGAAGGCGTGTGGCTGAGTGGTTAGGGAATTGGATTCGCAATCGTAAGGTTGGATTCGCAATCGTAAGGTTGTGAGCTCGATTCCTGGACCAGGTGATGCGTTATGTCCTTGAGCAAGACACTTTATATTAACTAATGAATATTTCCAGCTCTGTGCACCTAACCTCTGCATGAACCCAGCCACCATGCTGCCTTCCACTGCAGATTGCACATTGAGCACATGCCTTTACGCTTTGGCTTCTAACTAATTCAGCAATCTCTCTTCTCCTCTCCTATCTCCATCTCACTCTTTAAGATTGGTTACTCTTGAACTGTGTATATATATAATATATATATATATAATATATACGAGGTGTGTCAGAAAAGTTCCAGGACTGATGTCAGAAAAGATTTATTTAAACCCAAACTTCACACTAAGAGTGCACTCCTGGAAGGATTCTTCGGGGATTCTCCGCAATTCCGTCGTCACAGCCTTTTTGATGTCGTCCACGTCTTCGAAACGGATCCCCTCCGGGTCGTACTCGAAGATTCATGACTCATCACCGGTAATGACTGTGCCTAGCAAGTCTGGTTCGGTTTCAAGATGCTCGAGGATGTCCTGGCACACTTGCATGCGTCGACCCTTCTGGTCATCGTTCAGCAGTTTTGGCACCATCTTCGCGCAGACTTTCCGCATGTCCAAATCTTCAGTGAGAATCTTCCAGACGCTGTTCCGATTCATGCCCAGCTCATTTGCCATCAGTCGAACAGTCAGCCGACGATCGCTACGCACTATCTGCCTTCCGATCCTGGGGTCATCTTCCACATCCTCGCGTCCTTCTTTAAATCTCTTGCACCACTCAAAAACACGTGAGCGTGACATCGTCTCATCTCCATACACTTGCTGCAGCAATCACAGTGCTTCTGACGGAGTTTTCCCCAACCGTACCAGAAACTTCAAGTTTGTTCGTTGCTCTGTTCTCATTGCTTGACGACATGAAACAGAGGACATGTATATAAAATTATGAAGAAAAAAGTGTGATCGCTGCAGAGAGCTAAGATTACAGTTACATACTCCAGGGGATTACTTTGAAGGAGAAAACTCTTAGTGTGAAGTTTTGGGTTTGAAATAAATCTGTTGTGACATCAGTCCTGGAACTTTTCTGACCACACCTCGTATATATATATAATATATATATATATATATATATATATATATATATATATATATATATATATATATATATATATATATATATATATATATATATATATATATATATATATATATATAATATATATATATATATATATATATATATATATATATATATATATATACTATATATATATATATATATATATACTATATATATATATATATACTATATATATATATATATATATATATATATATAATAATAATAATAATAAGCAAGGAATAATAATAATAAGCGTGAAACAGACTGTTAGCTTATTTCCCTTCTTTCGCCGAAAAGAAGTAAGTGACATAGTCACTACTTTAAAACCGATAGCGTAAGGTCTTCAAAATGTTTTTAATTAAACATACAGTATATTGCCAAATATACTACACATACATTCATGTATACATTGCTATTGCAGAGCACCAATCCTAATACCTAATGTTTACTGGACCGGCAATTGCTCTGTATAATCAGCTCGTTATTGTTGCTGGAATTATATAAGAGTCCAGCTTCTATTATTTTCAGCGGAAACAGGGAGTGCGTGGCTCTTATGATCACCAAACAGCGTGAAACAGATTGTTAGCTTCTCTCCCTTCTTTCGCCGAAAATAAGTAAGTGACAAAGTCACTTCTTTAAAACAGATAGCGTATGGTCTTCAAAATGTTTTTAATTAAACATACCGTATATTGCCAAATATACTATCAATACATTCATATATATATATATATATATATATATATATATATATATATATATATATATATATATTATTATTATTATTATTACGTGAAGACGTTCGCTGGCAATGAACGAAAAAAAAGCAAGGATAATACTACATGTCTTCACGAACCAAAGTATGGTCTTCCTGTTTCCCTTCGGTTGCAACGATTTTCGAAATATTTACTTCTGCGTTCACAGATTGATTTTTTTAGTTTCAGAAGATCCCGTTAAGTGTGAAAGCAGCGATTCTTTGCTTAAACTTTAATCTGTTATTTTAATAAAATATAATATATATATATATATATATATATATATATATATATATATATATATATATATATATATATATATATATATATTATATATATATATATATATATATTATATATATATATATATATATATTATATATATATATATATATATATATATATATATATATATATTATATATATATATATATATATATATATATATATATATATATATATATATATACAGATGTAAGGGAGGTAATGGGATTGAAAGGAGAAGGGAGACTATCGATACTGACAGAGAAAATAACCAGAACGAACACACAGACACACACACAAAATAGAGTAGATAATAACAATGAGAGACATAGAAACAACCATGAGGCTGTTGGTGGAAATAGAAATAGAAACAACACAACTAACAATAACAATAGCAATAGTACACATAAAGCAGAAGCCTGGCACTCTACTTTTTATAATCCTTCCGATGTGTCCTTCGACCTACGACGAGTCCACGCCAGGACTTTAGCTTTTAACAACCCACGCAATTGCCGTCGCAGGTAGATGAACAAACAGAAGCACTATTTAGTATAGCTAGATCTAAACTTAGAAATATTATAGAACAGTATAGCAAGAAGCAAAATAGAATGGAGACCCAGCAACTGGGAGAAAAATCTGCAAATGGCTTGCGTAAGCTCATGCAGCGCTCGCGTAATGGAGAGATTGCATGCTTTCCAACAGACAAGTCTAGCAGAATGTTGGTTGACAGTCTGTCAAACTACATCCAGGCAATGCAACCCCACATCACTAACACAAGAGAAGTAACACCACAAATGTATGAGGATATGGAGAAAACTCTCAATGCCCATATGATGATGTGGACAAACATATTGCAGCCCAATAAAAGGACTGCCAACAACTTCCAGGCCTGGAACAATGACGTGCCAGCGTTGTATGGACTTCGAAAAGACCATAAAACGAGCAGTGACCCTGTCACAGGACCACCATCACAGCCAGTCTGTGGAGCTAACATTGCTAGTGACTACAGACTTTTCTACTTCCTCTCCCTATCATACGCCCCATCATTGAAATGTCCCCAGATATACGTGACAGCACGGAAGACCTCCTCAGCAGAATCAGCGAGAGTAACCGATCTAGGGACCTAACAAACTGTATAATAGGTAGTATGGATGTTGTGTCCCTATATCCACCCATTGACGTGGATTTTGCTGTGGAGAAATGCGTAGAAATGATCAGTGAGAGCAATTGTGAATTTCGTGGGATTGATACCAGTGAGCTGGGACTCCTACTTAAACTTACCAATAGTAATGATTATCTTGATACATATGACCTTAGCAACCTGTGCTCTACAAGACCAGCAAGAGGCAGACCACCTACCATTACCTCAATGGCCAAGAAAGATGAAACGGGTGGACCAGAGCCATACGTACCCCCGAAAACCACGATGAACTAAAGAAAATGATTGCACATGCGGTGGGGGGCCAGTATAAAATTAACCCTTAAGGATCATATGTTCAAATTTAATGGAAAAACATATGCCCAAGAGGAGGGAGCAGCCATTGGTGTTAGCATTGCAGGTGACATAGCTTACCAATTCATGGTATGGTGGGACAATAAACTTAAACTTAAACTTAAAGAACAATTAGAAGACAGCAACCTCTTAACCCTGATAATGTACTCCCGCTACGTTGATGATATAAACATCGTAGTAAAAACACCCCCACTAGAGAACAGTCAGGAATTAGAGAAAAACACAATGGAAAGCATCCAGCAAATAGCTAACTCCATCCACCAGAGTATTAGAGTTACTATAGACTACCCAAGCAAACACCCCAACCATCGATTATCTGTACTAGACACAGAGCTCTGGTTAGGAACCATTAATAACAAAAAACAAAAAACAAATCCTCCATTCCCATGACTTCCAAATATCTGATCCACCGAAATTCAGCTGTTTCGGATCACACCAAAATCAACATACTGATTGCGGATTTTGTACGGGTGATGAGAAACGTGTCCCGCATGTGCAACCCCAAAGAACTAGAGAGACACATACAACACTTCATCCACCGTATGCAGTTCTCTGGTTACAATCAGAGAGATAAAATCAGTGTATATAGAGGAGCCAGAACTAAATGGGAAAAAAATGGTAAATAATGATACAAATGGGACCTGCCCCTTGTATAGGAGCAAATTTTGGAATAGAATAGAAAGAACTACGAATAAGGTTAATAGAATAAACTCATGGTATGATAGCAATAAATACCAGAGTGTAATGTTCATCAATACAACCCCTAGAGCTTACAAATTTAGAAGGGCCCTAGATAAACATAAACTTAATATTAAGATGGTAGAAAGACCAGGTACCTCCATAAAAACACTTATTAGCAATACATACCCTTTTCAAAGACCTCCCTCTATAGATAAGAAATGCATAATCTGTAAACTAAACCCCCATATTAACTGTAAAACTAGAAATGTAGTATATAGCATAAGGTGTACTGAAAGACAATGTAAAGATAAGAATATAGTGTACATAGATGAGACAGCTCGTAGTATAGGAGAACGGTTAAATGAACACTGGCAAGAACTTCAAGATAATAAAGAATCATCAATACTTCACCAACATGCTAAAATAGAACATATTTTCTGAAGACATATGTATATTTTCTTACTTTGATAATTTGTAATATATTTTACATAGATCACTAATAGAATGAATATACAGAGAACTACCCCCCAGAAACGATCGTAAAATAATGAGTTTTACTATGAATTACCCGTATTTCGTTTAATTTTCTTGTTTTCACTATTTGTATTATATTATATATATATATATATATATATATATATATATATATATATATATATATATATATATTACATATATATTATATACTAGCAGTGGTACCTGGCGTTGCACGGGATAAGGTATTTTGGAGCGCGGGCCGCCAACAGACCTAATCGTGGAAAAACTGCATGCCTCGACAATATGTAAAGAAAATGAACCGAATACTCTGATGGCTGGATAATGTTTAAGATTTTCCTCGATGAAGCAGGAAAAATGCAGGTTTTCACCTAACGCGGGCCCTAGGGGATCAAGAAAATGAATTTATTTTTATGTGCATAATATGCCTTGAAATTTCGGGAAAATCGGCTAGACGTAACACCTAAAATAAGCCCTAAAAAGCTGAAAAAAATGAAGTTTTTCACCTAATGCGGGCCCTAGGTCATAAAAAAAGTTTGATTTTCTTTGCTCACGGTATGAAGAAGAGACTGACTAATACATATTTACAATTTCAAGGAAATTGATCTGACGTAACCCCGTCAAAATACCCATTTTTCACCTAATGAACCTAGGGGATCAAAAAGTTGAATTTTTTATGTGCATAACACTCCCTGAAACATAACGCGGGCCGCCAACAGACCTAATCGTGGAAAAACTGCATGCCTGGGCAATATGTAAAGAAAATAAACCGAAT
>OZ024743.1:149692527-149700027 GCA_964016885.1 Eledone cirrhosa
GTGGAGGGGTATTAGGGCTCACAAAGGAACGAGCGAAGACTTCAAGAACATCTTTGTCCGTTCCCTTGTCGTTTTGATTTGGATTACCAGGAGAACGTAACTTTATTACGTAAGAAGCTGCCTAATGAGATCATGGCACTGTTTTGGCGGAATCGCGTGGCCACTGTCGCCATTGAAATATATACCACAGCCTTATCAATAAAGGACTTTAACATCTGAAACTACTTCGCATTTTTCTTATATATATATATATAATGTGTGTGTGTGTGTGTGTGTTTGCTCATCCTTGTCAGAAGAGTGCCAAACCTTCATTGAAAATTGCACGATAATGTACACGCAGGTGACTTTTCAGACCCGCTTTCTCTTTTGCAAGTACGTTCACAGATTTGACACTTGAAATGTCTGTCTCATGCCTATACTGACTGAGGTGTGTCTTCATGCATTCTCCCATGTCGTCAGTCCACTAGTTGACTTGCAAATTAAGCAACACTCACTGCAATTATAATGTAGCGTGAGTACGTGTCCGTAGAATTAACTGACAAGTCGCTCGATTTCTCTCTGGCACGTGTGATTTCAGACGGTTGACTAATCCAGTTCTTGATATTAGAATTCGGCCACATACGTTGCATCTTGACACTTGCTGGTATTTTGCAGGCACTACACTTATGGTGTGAACGCTTTTCCACTCGCTTTTTCTGAAACACATCACAACGATACTTAATGATTATTCCCAATGATGTACGGCCTTCAGCCAGTCTCTCCCAGTCCTCCATATCAATCTTCAGATTTAGGATTGTCTTTTATCTCCTACCTGAACCGTTTCTTTTGGTTTATGCGGTGGCCTTTTTCCTCTGGTCAGCTCCCCACAAAATAACTGTTTAGGCCGGCAGTTGGAGGATAATTGAGTCTGGTCAGATCGGGTATTTCGAGAAACACAAACCTCTCGGTGTATGAGGCCTGTGTTCTTATAGACCCGCTATTTGGATGCAAAACGTGGACAACTTACAGGCATCACATCAGGCAGCTGGAAAGGTTTCAATCTTTTCCTGAGTCCTGTATTTTCGTTGCTCTAGTGATGCGGCTGGACTGCCGATCACTATATTTGATTTGCTAAGCTGTCTAAACGTATTGTTATTACTCTGGGGTACTTTTCCCCACCCGAGTGTTAAAGCTACAGATCGAATTTGCATTCGTTAGCTTGGCCGCGAACTAAAGCTTCGTTAATGCTGTACTAAAATGTATATATATATATATATATATATACGATGGTTATCACAAACGATTTGTGTTTTCTTAACTTTTTTCTTTTAATTGAGTCTGGCAGACCGTTTTGTTTATAGTTAGTATACTGTTCAACCTAGCGAATTTTGGTCCCTTGTAATCAGAATACAGATGTGTATATATCTGTATTCAGATATTACACGGCCCATAAATTTTGTTCCTTGAGCTAATTTTAGTTGTAAGGGACCTTAATGAGTTTCTAACTCAATATATACTTTGATATATATATATATAAATATATATATATATATAGTAATAATAATAAATTTGAAGAGGGCTCGATAAGGATAAATATATATCAAATATATAAGAAACGTAGAGCAAATATTTATTAAAATAACAGATTAAAGTTTAAGCAAAGAATCGCTGCTTTCACCCTTAACGGGATCTTCTGAAACTAACAAAGTCAATCTGTAAACGCAGAAGTGGATATTTCAAAAAACGTTGCAACCGGAGGAAGACAGGAAGACGATACTTTGGTTCGTGGAAACGTTCCCTGGCAAAGAACGGGAAAAAACGAATATAATACGTCATTAATAGGAGCGGTGAAAAACAATTACGCGCAAAGACAGAACCACGTTTATGGTATAAAAGAAGTCGTAGACTAATGTTCTCTTAGGTGGTTCATAGAGACGTTCTCTGGCAATGAACGGAAAAAACGAAGATAATACGTCGTATGTGGAGCGTAGAGAACAATTGCACGCAAAGACAAAACCACGTAAATGGTATAGCTGAAGTCGTAGAGTAAAATTCTAACTAGGAAACGGAATGAATCTCCGCTTCAGGGTTAAGAATAAAGTAAATAAAATACAATACAGAGGTAATAGAAATTAAATAAATACATACACGCATGCAAATACGTACATACACAAGCATACGCGAAAACACTTGCCATAGGTATACAAAACCATGCACATATAAATATGTGTGTGTGTGTGTGCGTGTATACAAATAAATAAATAATTAAATAAACGTATATAAATAAATAAATACGTAAAACATGAAGTACACATATACACACACCCAACATACGTACGAACCTGCATACTCACACAGACGCAAAACTCCCGTATACACATAACCAAACATATGTACCAGAATATATAAAAAATTATACGTCATAACATATACAATCAAATATACGTACGAGAAAGTATACGTACCTTCACAAAACATACAGGTAATATATACTTACCTATGCAAATAAGTAATGGTATAAACAAAACATATACTTAGCTACCACATCAAGACGTAAAATATCCACGTATAGATCGTACTATCCGTTAGGGTATAACGTGGGGCTGTAATACAGGAAAGTTTTGTACAATTTATGTTTACAAGCCGAAATTGCCTCAGATTTTTTGTTAAGGATGTGGTCTGTGGCGTAGAGTATTTCCAGGGCCTCGGCGGCGCAGAGGTCACATGGTCTTTTCTTTACGTTATACGGTCTGTCCCTAGCTAGGATCTCCCAGTGTAACTTATATTGGGTGTGGTTGTCTTTTAGACTCCAGATATAAGCTGAAAGTGACGTCATATTCCTTCTTAGAGGGTAACGAAAAGATGGGTATGCATGTAAAGACTCTGCTTGAATCTATTGGCGGTTAACCCTATGTAGACCCTACGGGACGTGGGTGTTACAAACTTACATTTGTAGACAAGGTTACTAGACTTCAGCTATACCATTTACGTGGTTTTGTCTTTGCGTGCAATTGTTCTCCACGCTCCACATACGACGTATTATCTTCGTTTTTTCCGTTCATTGCCAGAGAACGTCTCTATGAACCACCTAAGAGAACATTAGTCTACGACTTCTTTTATACCATAAACGTGGTTCTGTCTTTGCGCGTAATTGTTTTTCACCGCTCCTATTAATGACGTATTATATTCGTTTTTTCCCGTTCTTTGCCAGGGAACGTTTCCACGAACCAAAGTATCGTCTTCCTGTCTTCCTCCGGTTGCAACGTTTTTTGAAATATCCACTTCTGCGTTTACAGATTGACTTTGTTAGTTTCAGAAGATCCCGTTAAGGGTGAAAGCAGCGATTCTTTGCTTAAACTTTAATCTGTTATTTTAATAAATATATATATATGCAGAACTTATATTTAATTTGTTGGGATTCAACAAGCTTAAAAGTTTTATAACTGATTTAAAGCACTCAACAGTTACTGGAGTAAATATTCAATATATTAATAAATGGAAACTATATATATAAAACCATAATTATTTATTATATATATTTCAAGAGCAACCAAGGCAATTTTGGTGCACTTTCATCAGATAAAATACAAAATATGTTTTATAAATGTTGACATACCCGTAGAAAAACAACCTTGACGGTTGAAGTTTCGCTGGATAGTGAACCTTCAACGAACCTATTCAGCGAACCTTCAACCGTCAAGGTTGTTTTTCTCCGGGTATGTCAACATTTATAAAACATATTTTGTATTTTATCTGATGAAAGCGCACCAAAATTGCCTTGGTTGACCTTGAAATATATATAATAAAATAATTATGGTTTTATATATATAGTTTCCATTTATTAATATATTGTATATATATATATATATAAAGAGGAGAGCGAGAGAGAGATGTAAAATCACAACAGAAGCTGAAACCGCTTGGCGCCGAGGTCGGGATTTTACCTACCACTACAACCACTCTGCATCTCCACATGCATTGATTACTCCAGTGATTGGTGGTCTCCCCTGTCACAGCCCCCGAAGACTCTCTCTCTCTCTCTCTCTCTCTGTATATATATATATATATATATATATATATATATAAAATAAGGTAATTAAGTCAAATATTTAAAATTTGGCTTCGTTTATTAAATATGTACTGCTATATATATTTCGGTGACAGCCATCATTGGCTGTGACCTCTTCAGGCAGTCCGAATTGGTGTGGTAGAGACAGGTATACTTGTTGTTAAAGTGTTTTACTCCGTCAATACTCCGCTATGTCCAGCTCCTGGTTGGGTTGTTATTTCTCTGAGCAGAGCAACTGGAATCATATGAATTCGAACAAACGAATTTCGGCATCATAGGACACTCTCTCCTCCCATTGGTCAGTTGTGAGAACATTCCTCAGTCAAAAGTCTATAGAAATTTTTTTATGAGGCAAGACAATCTGTTGTGGTTGTTTTTGTTAAGTACAGCTGACCTCCACCCTTGTGTTTATTGGTGTTAGGGGCTTAGCTGGCAGGTCAGCCTTAGTTCTACTGCTGCTGTCTTTAGAAGAATGAGTTTGTGTGGGTTGGCATCAATCTTACGACCCTTTCAGGTGGTGGGGGTGCCAAACAGATAATGAAATAAGATAAAGTTAAATGAAGAAATAAAATATAAAAAAAATAAAATAAAATAAAATAAAATAAAAAAAATAAAATAATAAGATAATATACAATAAAATGAAGAAGTAAAAAAAAACAAATAAATAAATAAAATAGAATAAAATGCGTGTTTGTTATAGCCAATATCAAATATCAAAGAAGAATAAAGTGCGTGTGTGTTATAGCCAATATTAAAGTTTGAAGACTGAAGTAGAAAGGCTATGTGTCAGAATCGGGAAATTCAAAGGATTACGATCTTTACACTATCATGAAGAGCAAATGAAGCAAGAGTGGAGTGTAAAACACCATAACCTGAGTGTCAAAATCCGGAAATGCAGAGGACCACAGTTTTTAATTCGGCATAGAGTACATATGGGTGTATGTCAACCCACATCGTTGCAAGCCCACGTGCATAAACACGGGCCCAAGTGCATCCCATATTCACACCCACCCACACACACACAGATTATACAAACACACACACACTCATATATATATATATATGTATATATATACTCGCACACACACATATGTAAGTATCAGTGCATGTACAATCTTAAATAACAGGATCTATGTATGGACATATGCATAAGTCTGTGCTGCCATAGGAGACGATCGAGGCAGGGGTAGGGGTGGTGATTGTGTAGGGGGTGGTTTACCGTGGGCTCGGTGTGGCGGGGCTACTGTCCCTATAGCTTGAGGGAAGTTCCCTTCCCAATGCGTTGTTGTTGCCCATATAGCTAGAGGAAGGTCCCGGCCCTGAGGTGTCTACATGTCCCGGGGAAGTCCCTATAGCTTGAGGGAAGTTACCATCCCAAAGTGTTGTTATTGTCCATATAGCCTGAGGAAGGTCCGGCCTCAAGCTATAAGGACTTCTCCGGGACATGTAGACACCCCAGGCCCGGACCTTCCTCAAGCTATATGGACAACAACAGCACTTTGGGATGGGAACTTTCCTCAAGCTATAGGGACTTCCCCGGGACATGTAGACACCTCAGGGCCGGGACCTTCCTCTAGCTATATGGGCAACAACAACGCATCGGGAAGGGAACTTCCCTCAAGCTGTAGGGACAGTAGCCCCGCCACACCGAGCCCACGGTAAACCACCCCCTACAATTTCACCACCCCTACCCCTGCCTCGATCGACTCCTATGGCAGCACAGACTTATGCATATGTCCATACATAGATCCTGTTATTTAAGATTGTACATGCACTGATACTTACATGTGTGTGTGTGTGTGTGTGTACGTGTGCGAGTATATATATATACATATATATATAAATATGGGTGTGTGTGTGGGGGGGGGGATATGGGATGCACTTGGGCCCGTGTTTGTGCGCGTGGGCTTGCAACGATGTGGGTTGACATACACCCATATGTACTCTATGCCGAATTAAAAACTGTGGTCCTCTGCATTTCCGGATTTTGACACTCAGGTTATGGTGTTTTACACTCCACTCTTGCTTCATTTGCTCTTAAAACGCACCACCCCATGATAGTGTAAAGATCGTAATCCTTTGCATTTCCCGATTCTGACACATAGCCTTTCTACTTCAGTCTTCAAACTTTAATATTGGCTATAACACACACGCACTTTATTCTTCTTTGATATTTGATATTGGCTATAACAAACACGCATTTTATTCTATTTTATTTATTTATTTGTTTTTTTTTACTTCTTCATTTTATTGTATATTATCTTATTATTTTATTTTTTTATTTTATTTTATTTTATTTTATTTTTTTTATATTTTATTTCTTCATTTAACTTTATCTTATTTCATTATCTGTTTGGCACCCCCACCACCTGAAAGGGTCGTAAGATTGATGCCAACCCACACAAACTCATTCTTCTAAAGACAGCAGCAGCAGAACTAAGGCTGACCTGCCAGCTAAGCCCCTAACACCAATAAACACAAGGGTGGAGGTCAGCTGTACTTAACAAAAACAACCACAACAGATTGTCTTGCCTCAGAAAAAGAATTTCTATAGACTTTTGACTGAGGAATGTTCTCACAACTGACCAATGGGAGGAGAGAGTGTCCTATGATGCCGAAATTCGTTTGTTCGAATTCATATGATTCCAGTTCCTCAGAGAAATAACAACCCAACCAGGAGCTGGACATATCGGAGTATTGACGGAGTAAAACACTTTAACAACAAGTATACCTGTCTCTACCACACCAATTCGGACTGCCTGAAGAGGTCACAGCCAATGATGGCTGTCACCGAAATATATATAGCAGTACATCTTTAATAAACGAAGCCAAATTTTATATATTTGACTTAATTACTTTATTTTACATTACTCCGGAGTAACCAAGCCAACATGCGCACTACGTCGAGTGCTCCAATCTGCATACTGAGGTGTCGGTAAACAACCAACATATACTAAAAAAAAACAAAAAAAAAAATATATATATATATATATAGTGGTGGAACACTGGAAGGTAATATCCGTAGTGGTAGAGCACTCAGTCCAAGAGACGAGTTAGATAGAAGTGGTTACACAACAGTTATGGTGAACTAACTGTTGTCTAACCACTTCTATATATATATATATATATATATATATATATATATATATATATATATATATATATATATATATATATATATATATATATATATGTATGTATATATATATATATATGTATATATATATATATGTATATATATGTATATATATATATGTATATATATATATATATATATATATGTATATATATATATATATATGTATATATATATATATGTATATATATGTATATATATATATGTATACATATATATACATATATATATATATACATATATATATATATATATGCATATATGTATATATATATATATATATATATATATATATATATATATATATATATATATA
>OZ024743.1:149722527-149725027 GCA_964016885.1 Eledone cirrhosa
CTACCACTTCTAACACCCATGTGTTGTGGACCTACAAATGTGCATGTGTAGAAGCAATACCTATCTGAATCTATATAAGTATGTGAGTCCATGAAGCTATATAGTTATACCATTCATCTGTCCTTACAAATATAGTCTCTCTTTCTCTCTCTCTCCCCCCTCATCTCTCTCTCCCCCCCCTCTCTCTCTCTCTCTCTCTCTCTCTCTCTCATATATATATATATGCGCGTGTGTGTGTGTTTTCACTCTATCTAATTGTTTCATCCATCCATCTATCTATCTATCTATCTATCTATCTATCTATCTATCTATCTATCTATCTTAACTGCTACCGTCACCATCAGAACTATTACAGCCTCTGCTACTATGCATGTATATGTGCATGTATGACAAGCCGTCTGTTTGTCACCGTCTTTGACTTTGCTAGTCAGTCTAGTTATGGTGAACTCTTGCCTCTGTCCATGCACAGTCCCCTCTCAATCTCGATTGCTAAAAACGGAGAGAAAGAGACAGAAAGAGTGAGAGTGATGTAAGCGAGGCAGATACAAACAGACGATTAGAGGGAATAAACAAAGTGTGATTGCGCATTGACAGAGATTGTGAGGTATATATATATATATATATGTAATATAATAGAGAGAGAGAGAGCGGAGGAGAGAGAGATGTTTATTGAATGGGTATGTGAGAGAGAAAGAAAGACTACAAGAAAAGGAGAGACAGGCATATATACAGACAGAGTGGGAGGGAGTTCTCTCTTTCTCTCTATATATCAAAAAAGAAAACAGTGTGCAGTCAGAAGGCGAGAGGAGTTTCATGATAGTGAGAAAGACAGCGTAACAGTGAGATAAGCAACGAGTAAACCAGTGACAGATAAAGTGAAGGCGGCGGAGAGAGTGAGAGATAAAGGTAGGAAGAGAAATATACCTGATTCTTCCGATACCGTACCTCTTGGACAAGCCTGCTGCTGCTACTGACTGTCCTAAAGGTCGACAAGGCCTCTTGGTCTTGTATTCACGGACGGAACCTTCTTTTTCAGATACTTTCATTGTCTTCCGAAACATTAGATCAAGACCTCCACCCTATAGACTTGACCCTTTTCCGATGTTTGCCTGGGGATAATACCATTTATTCATATTTATTTTTATTGTTGTTATCCATCAGAAAAAGGGTTATCATTTTTTTTTTCTTTTTAAATTATTTTCATCAGGGCTTATAGCTAGTTTATAGAGAGAAGAAAAAAAAATGCAGTTTGGATTTCGGAAGAGTGCATAGTAAGAGAGGAGGGGTGTCGGCAGGTAGTGGTGACGGCAGCGGCAGTGAGTTGGTGGGTGGTGGTGACGGGCAGAGCGTAGCGGTGGCAGCAAGTTGGCCCGAGGGAATGCTGAAGAGAGGATGCCATACGTGCAGCGAGGTAATAATCAGACAAGGAAAGAAGATAGTCAAAATGGACTGGCACAAGTCGGCCCTCTTCTAATTTCTACCATAGCCGCTGACTCTTTGCCATCTCTATGGATATATATATATGCATGTATGTATATATGCATTTGTAGATATATAACGTACTTCGCCCATGTATACGCATATGTGTATAGATTTCTCTCTTTCCTTTTCAATAGATATATATACGTATATGTATATATGAACATGTGTGCGTATGTCACCAGTAAAGCAAGGATAAGAAACTACTAAGTTTTTACGACACATATCAACATATATTTATACATACAGACACACACACTCTGGACATTTTCCCGTTGATTTCTGCTGACACTCCGACGTCGTTTACTACTACTACTATTACTACTACCACTACTACTACTTCTACTACTACTACCACGATGAATGGATTATACATGGGGTAAGCTACAACAATCTCTGCTTCTCTTCCATGGCATGCTTTATTGTTATTGTTTATTATTATTAACATCATCGACATCTACTCTTTCTGTATTACTATTACTGGTTATTATTGTAATAATATCATTGTTCTGTTGTTATTTCATCAATTTCATTCATATTCTTCGTCATCACCTTGAGAATATAATACAGTCCGAGGGCAGACAAGGTGGTGATTTTGATGGCAGTGAGGTGATTGACCAGATCCGAAACAACCGTTCATTACATGTCTGGCACCTAAGCTTTGGTGCCCGAGGTGGTGTTTTTTTTTGTTTTTGTTTTGTTTTTTTTTTCTTTTCTACACTTCTTCTACTACAGCAGTTGCTGGTGTCGGTGGTAGTGGTGGTGCAGGTGATGGTATTGATGGTCAGATGTATAAGACAAGTTCCAGCATACAGGTTGCAGCATGGAAGCACCATTTTCCTTTAATCTATATATTGCTTTACAGACTAAAGAAATCACATTTCATCCTTTTTTTTTAATGATACTATCCCTTGAATATTCTAAATTCTTTTGCTAAGAAGGATTTGTAGTTTAAGACCAGTTTCTATAGTATGTTATTCGTTCATCGATCTCTGTATCTTTCTACCTGTCAAGTCATCTT
>OZ024743.1:149730027-149735027 GCA_964016885.1 Eledone cirrhosa
TATTGTGTACATTGTCTCTGGGTACTTATTAAATTATAAAATCTTTCCTATCTACATACATGTAAAATCTGTATATAAAATATACATTGCGAAATGTTTGGAAGTGGCTTGCCTTGGGGTCCAGGGAGTTAAGAATTATCACTACACGACTTGATTTCTTCATCACCACTGTATTTTCTAGAAATTCGTCTTATCCTGACTTTTTTTTTCCATGGATAACTAAAACACTAGTATTGCAAACATTCATACAGCATTTCAAGGCATATTTCATCTCAGTATCTGTACAGGTTTATGCATAATTGTAGTTAGAAATATATATATATATATATATATATATAACGAAGGAAATGTGGTAAGGAACTAGATCGACCATAACGCACCAAAGTACTCAATACTTAGGGTAGTAGAGCGGGTAATAGGAACGAGTAGGACCCCGACGGCTGAGCTCAAGCCGTTTCGACGGCTAATTCTGGACGCGGAGTCCAGAATTAGCCGTCGAAACGGCTTGAGCTCAGCCGTCGGGGTCCTACTCGTTCCTATATATATATATATATATACGTCAGTGTGTGTGTAATCCAGCCCCATAAATGTCGGAGTCAAGTTGTATAATCGTATCGAACCTCCTTCTATATTCATGTACTGTTCAAGTAATCATACTTCTACTATTTATGTATAATGGTCAAGTTGACATACCCCTGGTGTATATAGGAGATTGAAGCCTTCTGAACCTGCAGTATATATGCATACGAGTGTGTTTAACTGAAATTGTAATAGATGTATGTCCGTGAAAAGCTAGCATACATCTGGCAGGTATGTCTAATCAATCTAATATCACAACCGACGATATATCTTTTTTAGACGTTCGGTATTGGCAATATATATTGAATCAGATCCTGGAAATGGTACATGAAGCTGATTTAGACAGCATTTCAATCTCCCGCCTTCTACTTCCCATGAAAAATTAAAATGATCTAAATCCCATAAAAGCCATGTCAAGCTCACCACTACTCTATGTGCTATGCCATCTTCTGAGAAGATATAAATATTGATGAGTATCTTTGATACTCCTTTACTTCTACTGACTGCAGTAGTTAAGTACTCATACTATGTTCCATGCATTTATGGGAGTCCTTCATCTATCGCAATAGGAGGTCCTCTTATTGATAGATCTACACACCTTTAGTATTAGTTGATAGAGATGGATCCATTGATAGAGATGGATCCATACGTCTATAAGCTTTAGTAAGGTGTAAGAGCTAGTGGTTAAGGTGTTGGACTTACGATCATAAGGTCGTGAGTTCGAATCCTGGACCGCACAACGCGCTGTGCATACGAGCAAGGCGATCCATTTCACGTTGCTTCTAATGAAATGACTGGAGACCCCATAATCACAGTACCAAAGAAACCTCCTATGAGATACAACCTCATAGGAGGCCATTTGATTTTTTTCTTTCCGTTACTAAGATACTTGATGTTGGTTCAATACATCTCCAATCCTTTTAAAGATACCCGTAATACCCGTATCTACATCTACATAACTGGCAAATAGTCATTAATGAGTCGATACTCTTATTCATACAGCTATTTATAATAGAAGTAAGGTACTCATTTGAAGATTCTTTCTGAATGTTTTTACACATGCCTTGCGTGAGTATTGTATTTGTTTCCATTTTGAAAGTTCTATGTTGTTTATGTCTGTATTAATGGTAAATCTATCAGCTGATGGCTCTATTCATCTATACATTTATCAATCATTGCGGTATGTAGCTTACTTGTAGTAATGTACCCCTTGAATGTTACATGACAGTAATGCTCGCTATACCAGCCACAGACACCTCACCTTTATACACACACACAGACAAACACTTAAATACATTGCTAAAGTGTGTGTATATATATAAATATATACACACACATAAATAATATACGTTCTACTTATAGTTTCTAATGGCAATACAAATCAGTAATTTGGTAGTTCTAGCCATTTTCTCTGCCTTATCTCTAGGTGGTTGTCTATTGATAAAAATACCCCTGTTATCTGTGAAGCATTATGTGGCGGATGGCTGGGCTGTAGCTAAGAGCCCCACAATGGTTAAAGTACCCCAAGATTATTATTATTATTGGTGGTTTGGCAGTATCGGTAGAGCTTCAGACACCATGCTTTGCAGCATAGAGTTATGGCTCTTTGCGTTATGAGTTCAAATCCCGCCAGGTTAACTTTGCTTTGCTTTTCAATCCTTACGGGGTCGTTAAAATAAAGCACCAGTAATGCACTGGGTCGATTTAATCGACTTTCTCCCCCCCCCCCCACCCACCCCTTCAAATGTTTGGCCTTGTGCCTAAAGTAAAAACAATTATTTTTTTAATTTCATTTTATTTATATATTTATTTATTTATTTATTTATTTTGCTGATATATTATTTATGGGCCCCGATGACATTTTCAGTGAGGGGCCCCATGCAAGCATAATCTGTTATGCCTGTTGTCAATACCTTATACATGCATCATTTTTGTACCGATGTCAATATACTTGTTGTCGGCACCATCTATTTGTATCGCTAGTAAGTAGTCAGTTAACCGTTTGTGGTTTGTCAGATCTGTTTATAATTGTGTTAATGTACCCGGTTGATAAGTTTCTTTATATATAAGTAGTTCTACAGAAGGGTGAAATTGGCCTTTACATTTATTTGAATTAGTATTATGTACCCGTCCATATTTCTCGGCATCTCTGCATTCAAAATATTTTATGAAATATTACTTTTCTAATTCATAGCTTGTTACTCGTGTGTGCTTCTCGTTCTTATCACCAACTTGTGTCATGTGCTGAATATTCATTTCTTGTTCATTTGAAAACTTAAACTTTGTTTCGATATTTTAGATCCAACTGTTCGACAACATACACACTTACAGGTCAACACACAACAGAACATATACCCACCCCACCCTTATGTGTGTTAACGGTTCATTTGTTTACATTTTGCTGTTATGGATAGGAAGGAGCACTGCTGCCGCGATCTACAATGTGTTTACATAGATTCGCTGAATAAGGCTTCAACCGAAGATCGGTCCATTTTTTTTTTTTATCTTATGGAAACAAGGGTATAGAATCATTCAATAAATTATAAACTGACGGAATTGGGCTCATATTATCACCACACTAGTATAATGACCATTCTTGTGGTTTCTGTACTAAAGGCACCTAGGTTCAGGACACAGATTCACACACACATCCTCACAGGTGAGATTCTGTTTGCATATGTGTGTGTATGTGTGCAATCGCGTGGCTCTATTTCTATGATCATACATGTATACATGAGATCGCTTTGCCGAAGGTTTGTTAGAGGAGATTTTCTGTTTCCATTATGTAATGGTCTAAAGTTTCTATTGAACCCATACAATTTTTAAAACGATCTATTTTATGTGGTATACCGAAAATAGACACAGACAACTGAAATATATGTGATGTTGGATATTATACACACAAACACACGTATATGTGTACACAGATATATATGCTAAAACATAAATAAACACACACACACGCGCGATATATATATATATATATATATATTCTTGTGTGTTCGCATACAGAATAAAATATTGAGTATTTTACACACACAGATAAACATGTGTATATATATATATATATATATATGTGTATGTGGGTGTTTTTTTTAGATAAGATCGTTTTGGATTTGAAAGAGAAATAACTCACACCTATACGCACACATACCCATCCCTGCTCACACACGAATATATTCTACCCTAAAGAAATTGATCTCATATGCTACTAGTCTGATACAACTAGTTGACAAAGTTGACAATCAAAATATAAATATTTATTCCGTTGGTTTCTGACACAAGGCCAAACATTTTTTTTTTGCGGTGGAAAGTCAATTAAATTGATCCCCAATAAATTACTGTTGCTTTATTTTATCGACCTTCCTTATAATTAAAGTCTAAGTTGACTCCAGAGTGATTTGAATTCAGAATACAAAGACCCGGAACTGATAACCTTAAAGTATTTTGTCTGAATACTCAACCAATTCCAACAGTCAGAACTTCTAACACTAACAACGTAGTTCACTCCCCACCGTTCTATATATTTATGATTTCTAGCATAAGCCTAAAAACCCCCTCTTTAAATTTTCACTTTTTTATTTGTTTATTTATTTATTTATTTATTTATTTATTTTGTTGGAGTGAGTTGAAATCATTTTAAGTCCCTGCACTTGACTGGTACTTATTGTATTGACCCCGAAACAATGAAAACAAATTACAGTTGTAAATGGGGTATGGGCATATAGTTGATTTAATCGATTCCAATACTTGAATGCCACTTATATTTTATAGACTCTGAAAGGGAAAGTTGCCGTTCCTTATTTGGGAATTTAATATTGATAATAATAATAATAATAATAATAATAATAATAATAATAATAATAATAATTGTTTCTACGTTAGGCACAAGGCCAGCAATTACCCAGTGTATTACTGGTACTTTATTTTATCAACCCCGTAAGGATGAAAGGCAAAGTTAACCTCGGCGGGAAATAATGGTTTCTGATTTAGGTACAAGGCCAGCAATTTTTGGGGGAGGGTGGGTGGGGGGAGTCGATTAAATCGACTCCAGTGCGTCACTAGTTCTTTATTTTATCGATCCTGTAAGGATGAAAGGTAAAGTTTAACCTCGGCGAGAATCATAATAATACGCAAGCTTCACAATTTCCCCAATTCTCTTCTCTTAGAAACTCAACGAGTAAGTTGGGCCTAAGTAAAATCAATAATCTAATAGAGCCGTAGAGACAAGCTCCCGGCGAGTCTTGTCGCAACCTGGTTTCGAAATCAATTCAGTTCACTGACACTTTTAATGCTCTTAAAAGGGTACGAGGCATTTAGTCATATTCCTACACATCCATAAATCTAAAAACCTTATGCTTTATAATACACAATTATTTTTACACACCGATCTTGTCGTCAATCAAGTGATATTGCTAATG
>OZ024743.1:149740027-149747527 GCA_964016885.1 Eledone cirrhosa
GTTTGTGTGTACGATGTGTGGGGTGTGGTATGTATTGAGAGGAGTAAAAAAAAACTTATGTTGCGAAACTTTTTTGTTTTATTTGACAGAGAATCTATTTTCTTGTATTCTAGGCATAATAGATTTGTATTGATTTCTTATTATGGCTAGTGGTAATAAATGAGACCTTAGAAATATACTAATAACATTATCATTATTATTTTTCCAGGGTGGTGGATTGGCAGAGATAGGGCATCGAACAAAATGCTTTGCGTTATTTATAATTTTTTAGTTTTTTTTTCAATTTCTGTGTTCAAATCCTACCGAGGTGAAATTTGGCTTTCGTCTTTCCGGGTTCGAAAAGTTAAACACCAGTTCGATATTGGAGTAGATTTAATCAACAAACACCACCATCCGTTTTAGAAACAATTGTTATTTATGTCTTAGTTAAAATTCTGCCAGGGACAATATGTATTGCACTTCATCATTTAGGGACCAATATGTATGTGTGTGTATGTGTATATATATATATATATATATATATATACATATATATATGTATTAAAATATAGAGAAAAATACTGCAGGTAGCACATGGTAATATATATATGTATATATATAGTAATAATAATAATATATATATATATATGTATATATATAGTAATAATAATAATAATAATAATAATGATTTCATTTATTAGCCACAAGGGCCGACATGACATGTAGGGGACAGAATAATATATATATATATATATATATCCAACAAAGAAAACTAAAAGGGTTTTTGTCAATAATATACGGGACATGTCAAGTTATTGTATATGACAGTCTATATATAGAGATAGATAGATAGTTAAATATATCTAGATCAGAGACGCAGCAGGTCCGTATCACCTTGTTTTATATACACACTGATGAATATTATTTTCTACCTCCAAAGAAACCCTCTGATGACGGAATATTCTTCTAATGTTGTTGTCTTAATTTATTAAGTTAGTTAATATTGTTTCTTAATTCCAGAAACTGTAGTGAGGGAAAAGATGAGGGCGACATTATCTTGTATTAGTTTGTTTTGCCCTGTATTCCCCTACGAAAACTAACATAAGTTAAGCTATGTTTATATATATGTTTCATCGATTTCTATTTGCCGAAGCGCGGTGTAAACATAAACACCGACAAACACACACATGCAGATATACACGACGGTCATCTGCATAGTTTCTGTCTACCAAATAGTTGTGCAAAGTGCCGCGTAGTTGGAGCAAAACCATAACAAGATGATTGCGAACTGCGCCCTTATGTATGGATGTGTGTGTGCGTGTGTGTGTGTGTGTGTGTGTGTATGAACGCACCTATGAATAACAGGCACAGACATGGAAGTGTGGTTAAAAGCACGTTTCGCAACAATGTGGTTCTGAGTTCTACCCTTCTATACAGCACATTGACATATATGTTGTAAGCAGAGGAGAATTTGATGAACAGAATGTGCAGATGATCGTCGTGTATGTGCACACGTGTGTGTATTTCCGCTATTTACGTGTTTATACCTTTACACTGTGTAATCTAGCGGTTCAACAAACAGAGATCGTTAGAAGTGTTGCAATATATATCGGCATTATATAATCGACTGGACCCTATGCGTATATGCGTGTTTTCATGTACTAGAATTTTTTTTCAACATGCTGACGCGTATGTGTTTATGTGTGTGCGTGTCTGCGTATGCATATGCATACATTCATATGTATGAGTATATAACTATAAATGCGCAAACACAGACACACTTACAAAAATACACTCACAGCCATACATTCACACAAACACACACACACATATACATACACACATCACACTTATATACATAAAGACACACACACACACATATATATATAAGCACACATGCACACAAGCATATATATATATATATGCATATATATGTGTGTATGTGTATATATATATATATATATATATATAAAGTTTCAGGTCCCCGACGGCTGAGCTCCGGCCGTTTCGACAGCTAGATCCGAACTCTACTACCTCAAGTATCGAGTACTCTGGTGGGTTATGGTCTAACTGATTTTTGACATACCCTATCTGATATATATATATATATATATATATATATATATATATATATATATTGTATTGTTTATTATACATTAACTATTTAGCTCTGTAACTTACATAGAGCACTCTTCATTCCTCTGACTTTTTCAATTTTCAACAAACTTCAATACATATATATATATATATATATATATATATATATATATATATATATATATATATATATATATCGTTTTCGGTGCGCCCGGCCGATTAACTCACTCGATATGCAAATTAGGCTGCTCAGCCGTTAATATGCATAAGGAAAGTATATACTTTCAGACGTTCAATCATCTGGCAGGAAGGTATACGGTGCTGACGATAGCTAATAAGCTTGAAACTAGTACATCGTTCCTTTGTCAGTGTTGAACAAAAAGGGCAACGATGGTTGCTAGACACTGTACGGCTTAATTCGGGATGTTTGTTTACAAACACACCGAGCATTATAATAAATGTTCGGTGAATCCATACGTACATATATATATGTGTGCATGTATGTATATATATATACATACTACTGTAAGTCTGTATACATATATGTATGTACGTATACATACTTATATTTAAGTAACAACCGTACTAAGAGTGAGAAATGAAATTTCATTTTTTCCATTTATATATATATATATATATATATATATAGAGAGAGAGAGGGGGAGAGAGAGGGACATACATACACACACACATATATAATAAAATAAACATGTGTGGACTTTCAACTATTTCAATGATTGGGCTGCAGTTATGCTGGGTGACCGTCTTCGGTGGTTTAGTTGATCAATTAACTCCAGTATTTATTTCAGTGTGCTACTTATTTTACCATTTGTACTCTATCTATTAACCTTTAATACACTGCCTTTATTACACCATGTGGTTGTAAAAACAACTGCCAACTTTTTGGCCAACTACTCATGTCCATGCTTGTGTGTGTGTGTGTGTGTGTGTGTGTGTGTGTGTGTGTGTGTGTGTGTGTGTGTGTGTGTGTGTGTGTGTGTGTGTATAAAACGAAGGAGGTGTGGTAAGGAACCAGATGGACCATAACGCACCAGAGTACTCAATACTTAGGGTAGTAGAGTAGGTAATAGGAAAATGTTTAACCCCGACGGCAGAGCTCAAGCCGTTTCGACGGCTATTTCAGTCCAGAAATAGCCGTCGAAACGGCTTGAGCTCTGCCGTCGGGGTTAAACATTTTCTTATATATATATATATATATATGTGTGTGTGTGTGTGTATAAAGAACAAAGAGGGTGTGGTAAGATACCAAGTGGACCATAACGCACCAGAGAACACAATACTGTGGGTAATAGGAAAAGAGTCAGGATCCCGACGGCTGAGTTCCGGCCCTTTCGACAGCTAGATCCGAACTGTATGTGCATATATATATATATATATATATATATATATATAACAGAAACAGAGTGTGCACGGAACAAAGACAACAGAAAAACGGACAGTCCCATGTCCTCAGTCACACATGTACACACACACACACACACACACACACACACACACACACATATATCATTTTCTTTTCTTGAACACTTGGTGAATTTCGGCACTTACATAGCAAATATATTACACACACACACACACACACACACACACACACACATACATTTTATTGACACAAATACAGTGCGGTTAAGACGGGCAAAACTTCGCAACCACAGTCGCTTTCCGTTTTCATGTTTAAGTATCGGGACAGGGTCGGGCGCCAGGCTTTGCAGCATAGAGTTACGGCCCTTTACGATCTGATTTCAAATACCGCCGAGGTTAACTTTGCCTTTCATCCTTACGGGGTCGATGAAATAAAGTACCAGTAATGTACTGGGTTTAATTGCTGGCCTTGTGCCTAAAGTAGAAACAATATTTAGAAGCCCTTTTGAACACGCGTGGCTTAATGGGTTGGGTGTTCGGCTCATGAGTTCGATTCCCATCCCCGTATGATTACCGGGTACTCCAGTAGTTCATGGGGTCAGCTATATTACAAAATGTGTCACTCAGAATCCCCTTCAGAATCATATTAATTGTACATGTGTTTGTGGAATACTCAGCCACTTGCATAATATTCCTAAACAGAGTGTACCGTTCTTCGAACAACTAGAACACACATCCTCGCAACCGACCGAGGTCCACCTCATTCACACACATGTGTAGACACTCGTATTGAATCGTTTTTCTCGTTAAGTGTTATTTTTTTTTTATTTTATTTTATTTACTAACAATAGCTTCATATGTAATGAATATACATATTTGCATACAGCCGAACATACATAGATATATACACACACACACACACACATACATGGATATATGCATACAGCCGAACATACATAGATATATACATACACACACACATACATGGATATATGCATACAGCCGAACATACATAGATATATACATACACACACACATACATGGATATATGCATACAGCCGAACATACATAGATATATACATACACACACACATACATGGATATATGCATACAGCCGAACATACATAGATATATACATACACACACACATACATGGATATATGCATACAGCCGAACATACATAGATATATACATACACACACACATACATGGATATATGCATACAGCCGAACATACATAGATATATACACACACACACACACACATACATGGATATATGCATACAGCCGAACATACATAGATATATACATACACACACACATACATGGATATATGCATACAGCCGAACATACATAGATATATACATACACACACACATACATGGATATATGCATACAGCCGAACATACATAGATATATACACACACACACACACACATACATGGATATATGCATACAGCCGAACATACATAGATATATACATACACACACACATACATGGATATATGCATACAGCCGAACATACATAGATATATACATACACACACACATACATGGATATATGCATACAGCCGAACATACATAGATATATACATACACACACACATACATGGATATATGCATACAGCCGAACATACATAGATATATACATACACACATACACACATGCATAGATATATGCATACAGCCGAACATACATAGATATATACATACACACATACACACATGCATGCATGGATATATGCATACAGCCGAACATACATAGATAGATATATACATACACACATACATACATACATGCATGGATATATGCATACAGCCGAACATACATAGATATATACATACACACACACATACATATATGGATATATGCATACAGTATAACATACATACATAAATGTATATATATACACACACACACGCACACATGCATACATGGATATATGCATTCAAACGTACAAACATAGATATATACATACACACACACATACATACATGGATATATGCATACAAACGAACATACATAGATAGTTATATACATACACACACACATACATACATACATGTATATATGCATACAGCCGAACATGCATACATAGATATATACATACAGTCGAACATATATAGATAGATATATACATACACATACATACATACATGGATATATGCATACAGTCGAACATACATACATAAATGTATATATATATATATATATATACACACGCGCGCACACATGCATACATGGATATATGCATTCAGACAAACGTACATACATAGATACACACACACACACACACACACATACATACATGTATATATGCATACAGCGGAACATACATACATAGATATATACATACACCTACACACACATACATACATGTATATATGGATATAGACGAACATACATACATAGATATATACACAGACGCACACATACATACATTCATGTATATATACATACAGACAAACATACATTCATGTATATATACATACAGACAAACATACATACATGTATATATACATACATGTATATATACATACAGACAAACATACATACATGTATATATACATACAGACAAACATACATTCATGGATATGTACATACAGACAAACATACATTCATGTATATATACATACAGACAAACATACGTTCATGTATATATACATACAGACAAACATACATACATGTATATATACATACATACATGTATATATATATACAGACAATCATACATACATGTATATATACATACAGACAAACATACATTCATGGATATATACATTCATGGATATATACAGACAGACAAACATACATGCATGTATATATACATACATACAAACATACATGCATGTATATATATACATACAGACAAACATACATGTATGTATATATACATACAGACAAACATACATTCATGGATATATACATACAGACAAACATACATACATGTATATATACATACAGACAAACATACATTCATGGATATATACATACAGACAAACATACATACATGTATATATACAGACAGACAAACATACATGCATGTATATATACATACAGACAAACATACATTCATGGATATATACATACAGACAAACATACATTCATGGATATATACAGACAGACAAACATACATGCATGTATATATACATACAGACAAACATACATGCATGTATATATACATACAGACAAACATACATGTATGTATATATACATACAGACAAACATGCATTCATGGATATATACATACAGACAAACATACATACATGTATATATACATACAGACAAACATACATTCATGTATATATACATACAGACAAACATACATACATGTATATATACATACAGACAAACATACATACATGTATATATACATACAGACAAACATACATTCATGTATATATACATACAGACAAACATACATGCATGTATATATACATACAGACAAACATACATTCATGGATATATACATACAGACAAACATACATACATGGATATATACATACAGACAAACATACATTCATGGATATATACATACAGACAAACATACATACATGTATATATACAGACAGACAAACATACATGCATGTATATATACATACAGACAAACATACATTCATGTATATATACATACAGACAAACATACATACATGTATATATACATACAGACAAACATACATTCATGGATATATACATACAGACAAACATACATACATGGATATATACATACAGAGAAACATACATTCATGTATATATATACATACAGACAAACATACATTCATGTATATATACATACAGACAAACATACATTCATGGATATATACATACAGACAAACATACATTCATGGATATATACATACAGACAAACATACATACATGTATATATACATACAGACAAACATACATACATGGATATATACATACAGACAAACATACATTCATGTATATATATACATACAGACAAACATACATTCATGTATATATACATACAGACAAACATACATTCATGGATATATACATACAGACAAACATACATTCATG
>OZ024743.1:149772359-149784859 GCA_964016885.1 Eledone cirrhosa
AAATGGTTGGATCTCGTGTAAGAGGGAAATATGTTACGAGGTTTTAGAAACTGAATATCATGTTGGGGTTGACACAAAACCTAACAGACTGGCGATGGGCCGTGAAACAAAATATCCTTGCACTTTGAAAGGAACTGATGATGTGTGGCGTGGATAATTCGACAGAATGACTCTGTATGGGAGGGATACGACGTGGTCTGCAAGTGGAACTAAGGTGATAGTATTGAGTTGTAGAACCCGTGAATAATGATTTTTCTACCACTGCAGACATTTGGATCGCATCATACTTGTCACACATACCCATGATTTTATATTTATCACTCAACCAGGACATTATGCAGCACATGCTTCCTCATGGTGCTGCTGCGTCAATTAAATGCACCCATTGAATTCTGTGGTTGCTGTTGACCTGGATTCCCAGCTGTAAAAAAATCATGCAAAAATAATTCAGGCAATCCTTCAGTCACGAAACATCTTCTCTAGGTCTAAATCCTCTGAAAATACACCCTGTGCATCATGTGAGGTGGGTATTAAGGAGCGCATGCAAATTTAGAATCCACGATTCTTCGGTCGTGTCAAAGACAGATGAAAACTGTAGTTCTAGTGACACGATAAATCACAACCAGTACACACTGTGAAACGGTTGGTGATATTAGAAGTATCCAACCGTGGCACCTGCCCGAGTAATGCGTTACTTACAAGAGTGACTCATTACTCGGGCAGGTGCCACGAGAAATACGAGATCAGTGACTTCATCTAAGTACTCACTTTGTCTAAACTTTGCTAGCAGGAAAATCGGATGTTAAATGGTCATATAATGATTTCTGATTTAGGCACAGTTCCAACAGTTTTGGGAGAGGGGAAAATCTATTAAATCGACCCCGGTGCGTTACTAGCACTTAATTTCATCGATCCTGTAAGGGACGAAGGCAAGGCTAACCTCGACGGAATTTAAACTCAGAATATAAAGAACCGTAACAATCGGCCGCAAAGTATGTTGTCCGAAGCTCTATCGGTAGTTCTGTTCCACCGCCCTCATGATAATAATAATAATAATTGTTTCTACTTTTGGCACAAGGCCAACAATCACCCAGTACATTACTGGTACTTTATTTTATCGACCCCGTAAGGAAGAAAGGCAAAGTTAACCTCGGGGGGATTTGAACTCAGTCCGTAACGGGACGTAACTCTGTGTTGCAAAGCATGGCGTCCGACCTCTACCGATAATAATGATTTCTTATATAGGCACAAGGCCAGCAATTTTGGGGCAGAGGAAAGTCGATTAAATCGCCCCCAGTGCGTGACTGGTACGTTATTTTATCGACGCCGTAAGGATGAAAGGCAAAGTTAACCTCGGCGGGATTTGAACTCAGATCATAAAAGGCCGTAACTCTATGCTGCAAACCATTGCGTCCGACCCTGTACCGATACTGCCAATCCAACTAAAATAATAATAAAAATAATAATAATATATTATTTACGTTCGGACACAAGGGCAAGAAAGCACTACCTTAGGTTTCAAAGTCGATGTCTGAACATCTCTCAAGGATGTGCACCGTATATGTACAAACCACACCACACACACGCGCACACACACACACACACACACACACACACACACACACACACACACACACACACACACACACACACACACACACACACACACACACACACACACACACATATATATATATATATATATATGTCTACCTTAATAGCACCATCTGGCGAAGTCTTCCAAATGATTTGGACACCATGGCCCACTCAAGTAGAGAGTTATTGATTTCGGTGATATATCCATATGTAGGAGTTTTATCCGGAATTTCTTGGAAGAATTTGTTCAAAGATGTTTTGAATTTTCTGGGATCCGTTTCTCTTCTTATGTGTTTTGATGTAATGTTAAAGAGAGCGGAGCCAGTTGAGGAGAAATAATTATGCCGTAATGTTGTTATGAGATACGAGTTTGAGTTTTGTTGTGTTGGGATAGCATGCTGATGGAATATCAGCATTGACCAAATTATGCAGATAATGTAGCGTTCGCGGCGGCATTGGAGAGTAGAGTGGGAGCTTTTCTAGTCGACCCCAATAGCCAAGGATTGTCATGCCGTCTAACTTTTTTTGGATATCTTTCGCCTGGAAAGTTCTGAGAAGCTAGGAATACATCCTGCGGGCCATGTCAACTTTGGTGTTTATATGAGTAGTCCAGCTCGTGTAGCTACCATCAATTACTCCTAGATCTCTGGTGTCGTTGAATACGACGAGGGTTTCACCTGAGGGAAGAGTATATGAAAGTTTCAATATATCGTTTTTTCTAAAGTGGATTAATTCGAAATTACCTGCGTTCAGAAGCATATTGTTTTTTCCCCGCCAATTGGATAACAGCAAGTAGAGATCTCATTGAAGGTGTGTCCAGTCTCCCACTTCACTGATAACCTTCTGGTTCTTGGAATCATCTGAAAATATCCTTATACTGCTTTGGTTGATGGCGTCGATAATGCCAGTAATATAAATAATGAAAAAAGTGGACCCAACCGAGCGCCATGTGGGACGCCACAACTGATTTGGCTGGACTTGATTATACTCCTTCCACTACAACATGTTCTGTTCCCTTTGTCAAGAAACACTTGATCCAGTGTAGTACATTTCGAGAGACGCCAATGCTGGATAGTTTTATAAGTAGGATGTTGTGATCTGACCTGTCAAAGGCCTTGCTCAAATCAAGGTGTATGACATCAGTGCTGGAGACCTCTCCCAAAGCTCTTAAAATGTCATCAAGGTGGTGCAGAAGCTGCGTTAGGCAGTCTCTTCCATTATGGAACCCATGTTGGTTGGAGTTCAGCAGATGATTGCTTTCAAGAAAGTGAGTTATTCCCCAACCTCTCAAATAACTTAATGACGTGAGAGGTGATTGAGATCTGACGGTAATTCACTGCAAGGGACATGTTTCACCTTTAGAAAATTGGGACAACACACTGGGGTAGAAGGTTTTCAGATATATAGCCAGCGTCCAGTGTGTTCCTCCACATATTAGCTAGAGAAAATGCAAGTTGGTATCGGCACACCTTCACACTTACAGGTAACCTATCGGGGACTACTGATGAGTTGTGATTAATTTCGTTTATTGCCGCTAAGAAATCAAGGGCGCCAAACGTTATGTCAGATATGGTGTGTTGGTGATTGATATCACTGATACAGCCCAGATCAGCCACATCAGGATTGCTGAAAACAGAGCAGTATCGTTTCTGCAGTATCTCACCCATATCTTTAGCATTACCTTAAAGAGTGCCATTTTCATCAATTAGAGGACCAACAGTGAAGACAATGTCTTTGCATTTTTTCGCAAATGAAAAGAACACTTTAGGATTTAGTTTAATTTTCTCAATGGCCCATTCCTCCACAGCAGTTCTTTGGTTAATGATGATGGACTTCATAAATTGTTGGAGATTATATTTGTTTTATTTGAGCAGTGCAATAGCAGTCAAATGAGTGTATTTCTTTGACAGAAATTTAGTTTGTTGATGTTTTTGTTTGTATCTTTCTGATAATATTTTTCCTCTTTTGGGAAATTCTGCACTTAGTTTTGTTCACAGCTCTTGATGGGATATGTTTTGTACATATGATTGTAACAGTGTCTACAAATATCTGCCAGGATGTTTTGATGTTGGTACATATATATATATGAACGTATAAATATTTATGTATATATATATATACATCTCTCTCTCTCTCTCTATATATATATATATATATATATACGTATATGTGCATATATACATATACGTATATATATATATATATATATATATATATATATATAGAGAGAGAGAGAGAGAGAGAAATATACACGGGTGTGTATGATTGTGTATAGAAGATTATATTAATAGAAGGAATTCCAACTTTGTCTGATTTACTCGTTTTATTTACAATCCTTAAAAATTTATAATGGTATTAGAATGAAATAGTATGGTAGAATATTAAATGTTAAGTGTTAATTGAACAAGTACTTTCATGCTTTCGCAATCTTCAGGTTCATATTGTGTGGTGACAGTCAAGTTTGCAATTTTCACCAGACAAAGTTGGAATTCCTTTTATTAATATATATATATATATATATACGTATATACATATATATGTATGTGTGTGTGTATATTAAGGTATATGTGTACATATATATGTATATATATATGCATGTTTATATATACATCTGTATGTATATATGTTTTTCTCGAAGAAATCACATCCATACTTGATGATCATTCTCCATGATGTACAGCCTTCAGTCAGTCTCTCCCAGTTCTCCACATCAATCTTTAAAGCTTTAACATTTCCTTTTATGACATCCCTAAACCGCTTCTTTGGTTTATGCTGTGATCTTTTCCTCTGATCAGCTCCCCATAAAATAACTGTTTACGCAGCCTTCCATCTTCCATTCCGAGTACATGACCATCCCAACGCATTTAGTTCAGAATAACCCTTCTCTCAATACTGGTGCTGCTCATGTTCTCAAGCACAGCAGCATTATGCGTTTAAGAGAGCCACTTGATGTTCAGGATGCGTCAGAAACATGGCTAACGACACCTTTCCAACTGCCTGATGTATCGTCTGTATGTTGTCTACGTTTAACATCCAAACACCAGGGCTATAAAACAACAAATCTCATAATACCCCGATCTGAACTGACTCGCTTCTCAAGTCTCCTTGAATGCAGGACTCATTTTCGCAGTCCTGTGATCTATTTCAACATCAAGGATACCATCTCTACTAAGTCTACTTCCTAGATACACAAAGCTGTCCACCTCTCAAGTCTCTTTTTCCTCTCACGATAAATGTCTGGTTCCACAGACACTTCCCCAACTGGTGGAGTGTACATGAACTATTGTTTTTTCATGCTAATATTTAGCCCAGACACAGTGCATTACTCCGTATGTGGGACCCAAGTGCAGTACCCGCAAACCTCCAGCCGGAATTGAGGTGTAATGATTTCTTCTATGAACAGCTGGATTTGTCAACCATCTGAAATCGGAGGAGCCAGGGAGAATTCGAGTGACATGTAAGTTGACTCTGCAGACAGGAGCTCAACGGTACAGTTTGATTTAGAATAGCTGAAGTTTGTAAGTTCGATGATGGACTGACGAGACACGTTAGAATGCATGAAGAGACATCCCAGCCGGCATTGCTAGGAGACAGACGGTTCAAGTTTAAAATCTGTGAACGTACCTACAAAATAAAAGCGGTTGTAAAAAGTCACCTGCGTGCACAGGATCGTGCAACTGTTCAATGAAGGGATGGCACTCTTCTGACAAGAAGTAGCATTCAACAGACACACACACACATGCATAGACATACACGCATAGACATACACACACATATATATATATATGCACACACACACAAGCATACACATTTATATAGATCTACAACTATATATATATATATATATATATATATATATATATATATATACATATACATACACACACACATATATATAAATATATATGTATATATATATGTATATATATATATATTGTTTTTAGTCCTGCAGGATGTCCAAAGTCACCCTCCTCACCAAGAAACCTTGGTGGGGTTGCCAGTTTAGTCGCCAACGACCCGACCATGAGACAGGTTGTACTGGGATACATGTTACCAGTAGCACCAACTGGTGACCTGACAAAAACAAAACCTGTCAAAGGGCAAAGGAGCTCTTAAGAGTCAATGGCCATCCAAAATCACCGGGAGAGATGACCCCTTTAGCCTTAGTCAAGGCAGAATTCTAGGAGAAGGAAAACTCTGATATAACACCTGCAACCCTGATGGTATCCAATGATGTTGACTTGTTCTTCTTTTTGGTAAATAGCATCTTGGTTAAGAGAGTGGGACTGGCTTTGTGCAGTGCCTTTGCTCACTATAAAAGCTTCACGGCACAGGCATTGCTTTATATCTGGAGATCTCTCTGCACTTGTCCTCACATGGGCCCAGCACTATGTGTCAATAATTGTCCTACCATGGGCCTAGCACTATGTGTCAATGATTGTCACAGGTGTAGTGTTTGTACCAGAGGTTTCAAGTCGCTGGCTGGACTAAAAAGTCACACTCGTTCAGCGCTTCGGTAGGGGTTATCCTACATGGATGTAAAGTAGTGGCCGTACTCGAAAACGAGTTGGCAGCCACCATATATATATATATGTATATATATATATATATATATATATATATATATATATATATAAGAATGTATATATATATATGAGAGACGTAAAATAAGAAAATTATAAAATTAACTTACTTACTAAAATTTCACTCCAACTAATTAATTCTTTATAATATATATATATGTATATATATGTATATATATGTGTGTGTGTGTGTGTGTGTGTGTGTGTGTGTGTGTGTGTGTGTGTGTGTGTGTATACAGATATATAGATAGATATATATATATTTAAGTAATATATATTTATATGTATATATATATATATGTATGTATACATACATACACACACACACACACACACATAAATATGTATGTATGTATGTATGTATATACAATAAATGTGCTTATATTTATGCATAAACACATATATGGAGAGGGAGAGAAGTATACATCGATACATATGTTTGTGTACGTGCTTGTACACATGCATACATGCACATACAGATGTTACTTATGCTCTCACATACCCCTGATACTCTTAGTCATCGGGGGAATTAGAACCTGTCTTCTTCATCATTCTTGTCTAAACTTCAACGTTACAGCTAATTGAAACTTTGCATTTCAACATCAAACTAGGCGGCATTCTTTACATAAACATCGTTCATGTCAGCATTAAAAGTTGGCGCCTTTTCAGGTTATCCTTATTTGTGCCAGCGCAGACCGTATATAGTGTATGTTCGCTGAATATACAATGCACTTGTTTGAAACCCCTCTATGAAATATTGTGCTGCCGAACCTACTGCAATATCGACAGAGGGTCATTTGGTTTATTGAGGGAAAGTAATCTGTCTTATGCTGTTTCTAATACACATCGCACTTATTCTGTTTAAGGATGGTGGATGTGTATAATCTTTATATCGTCTGGCAGCATGGTTTATGGCATTTAGTTACGGCTGTTTACTTTCTGATTTCAAATTCCGTAAAGGTCATCTTTTCCTTTCATCCTCCCGGGATCGATAAAACATAAAGTACCAGCAATGAACTGGGATCTATATAATCAACTTACCCCGGAGTTGTGCCTAAATTAGAAATCATTTTTAAACTACTTCTATTTTAACCTGAGATTTCTGCTGGCTGCTCCTTTTGTATGCATTACTATGAACTTCTGTTCCAGTTGTCAATCAACATTCTCATAAACTTAATATGAAGACACTGAGTATTCCTCAGACACTCGAATATTAGTATAATTCTCAGGGTGATTCAGCATAACATAGTATGTGACAAGACTAACCAGATTCAGGTCATTCGATGGGCTTCTAAACTGTTTCTGTCTACTCAATTTCACTCCCATGACATGGCTTCCCCAAGATAAAACTCGGAGCCTAATGATTGCGACGCGAGCCTCTTAACAATTCGACTTTACTGCATTCTATATGTTTTATTGTTAATCTGAAATAATTGACTGCACTGCATATATCTTAAGAAGTACTTTATCTTTTTCATGTACTCTTTGATGTTCTCAGAGACATAATTGTAAGGAATTTCAGCTCGTAGATACTGTCTGGTAATTTAAACATTTTCATTTAGCCAGAACCATTCTGTCAGGTAGCAGGGTGTGTTTTGAGCATTTTTAAATAGCCCTCAATGTCCTTCTTGAATATAAACTAGCTGTATATATTCAAGACACACGGGGTGACAAATTACAACATGTTATCAATCATTTATTTTACATTCCGGCAATATTCACATTCTTTTCGACTGTATATATACTGCGTAATTTTATCATAAATAAAAACATTGCCTTCTTGTATTCACAATTGCACACATGTATACAAAGTTTATGGAAGACCTTATTTTAGTATTGGTGTGACATATGTGCGTGAGATATTTGCTGTTTGGTATAGGTTCTTTGAGAACTTGATGATTGGTAACTTCACATACTTGTCATGCTAACTTCTATGGACAAGGCATCGCTCTATATTAGCTGATGTACTATCTCTGAACTCACTAGGAAATCGTTTCGAGCAATTATTGTTCTTTATGCAGAGTGCATTGTGATTTGTATTATCAAAGACTCATAATTCTGTAAAAGAATTTTAAAAGTATCTTAGAGGGCTGTCTCTGTAGCTGGGTTTAACAGTGCCACACATAAAACTTTATTATTTTCAGTGAAATTATTGAAAATCTTTTGTGTTGAAAATATTAACGTGAGACGGTGCATGATTCTATAATTCAATGAAATGAGTGAATGCCTGGACAGTTCCAAATAATGATATTATAGCTAGAGTGAATTTCATTTAAATCGACTGAATCAGGGCGTTCTATAATAAATGGTGTCGAATTAGCAGAGTTGTTAAAGTGTTGGGTAGAATACTGAACCTCATTGGTGTGAATTCGAATTCTGCCTCGGTCAACTTTACCCATAATTATTTAGGTTAACTTCTGTGTCTTTCATCCTTACGGGATCGATAAAATAAAGTACCAGTAAAATACTGGGTAATTGCTGGCCTTGTGCCAAAAGTAGAAACAATTATTTTGGGTTCGATAAATAAAGTACTACTTAAAGGCAGTATATATATATATATATATATATATATATATATATATATATATATATATATATGGGAGGGAGGTACGAACCTTTATGTTTTTAAGTTGCGATAAAGTTATTCAATATATAATGCAGATTTATTTTATTGGGAGTGGGACCTTCTTAAATTGCAAGTCTAAATTCCATTTGTCGATTATTCAGATGATTAAATAAGGGTATCAATGGACTATATATAAGAAAAGTATTCGTAAATCCATTAAAATAAGATTAGTCCATGTTGAGTCGAAAATACTTAATATGAAAATTTTGGAAGTAACCCTAAAACCCTGTATAGAAAGTAAACCTTAAAAGACGCCATTATGATATAACAATTCTTTCCTTTTGGAGTTTAGATCCCGGCAAGGCCAACTATACCATTCTTCTTTTCGGGGTCAATAAAGTATCAACCGAAGGCGGTGGACTGGCAGAAATTTTAGAGCGGTGGGTGAGATGTCTTACGGTATCTGCATTGACTCTTGCGTTTCTGGTGGTAAAGTTAAGCCATCTCGCCGTTTAACACCAGCGTATGGTCCTTACTGAACTTTTGTTGCGTTCTCTCTGTTGCAAGGATTCTGTCTAGTTCTTTTATTCTGCTGTTACGTGTAAGTACATCATGTACATTACATGTCCATATATATTACTGTAACTCATATATAAATCACATGCATTTAATACTGATTACTGAAATTCTTAATAAGCAGTTTAAAATCGGGTTAACATTTCACACCTGGTCTTAGTTCACTGACCTGAGTACACGTACTTTCATATAGTTTTCTAGCATCGGAACTGTATCTGTACTGTCTTACTTAAACTCTGTTTTTTTAGATGAACTCGGTTCAACTATAACTCCACTTATACAAGTATGTTCCTCGAGTGAAATTTTGCAAGGCAGAACAACGTTGCTTTTAAGCGGAATAGGTAGCTCCTCGCAAAGGGAAAGGAAGCTTTTTATTTTATTTTTAGGAGAGTGCGTCATATATTTACAAGTTACTCCTTGGTTGTCTTGCTCCCGGACCGATTACCAGCTGAAATACCCTCTGCCAGGAAGTTATTATAAGCACATAGGAGATCATTGTTATGCTCCTGGACTAATAAGAAAAGGGAAAAGGAAAGGTCCCTTAATTCTTGACACGTTTTTTGTCTTGAACATTTAAAACCTGGCGGACCCCATCACACTCTAATTCTGAAAGCAGCAGATTACTTCAAGGAGAGAGGAGGAAAAGCGATAGGGGTTGAGGAAAAGAGTTAGAGGTAGAGGAAGAATCAATCACAGCACTAGACATGAACTTTATTTATTGAGTTTGGGACTTAAACGCAAAGAACAAGACATTAAAAAACATTCCACAAACATACAAAAAAAAATACCTCCAACATGGTGTAAATAACAAATTAGAAGCAGTTAGGCCGGTTGGTTAAGAAGTTCGCTTCGCAATCCCGAAGTTCCGTGTTTGGTTCCATTGCGTGGCATCGTGAGCAAGAAACTTTTACTATCGCCACAAGTCGACAAAGGTTTTGCGAGTAAAACTTGGCGGATGGAAACTGTTGGAAACTTTGTCGGATGGACCATACCTGTAATTCAAAGGATCAGCCTTGTAACACACTGCGAATTATGTTAGCCACATGCACATTGTTCACTGAACAACTAGAACGTGTATTGTCGAAACTGATGGAGGTCTATTTAACTTTAGGTAAGAAAAAGGTCAAACATAATTAGAATAAATAGCTGCCCACGAGATGTAAATAGTTTATAGCCTTTCATTGACAAAGGTAACCAAATAATGGTGTAGTAATCTATAAACAACAACAACAAGTAAAGGAATAATTGGAAGAAACATATTCGAATCAATAAACAATCAATAATACTTATTGTTTACATAAGCGGGGAATGTAACAGCTGATATTTCCCGCAAATAATTCTATTGACCCCAGAAGAATGTACGACAAAGATGACTTTGGTGGGAATTAAACTCAGAACGGGGGTAGATTAGTGGTCTCCCACTCACAGGCGTTTATTTGAATCGCCCGATGGTGGATATACATTTGTCCTTCCATACAAACACAAGCACACGTACCTATTTATCTATCTATATATCGATCGATCGATCTATCTATCCAACTATACATCTCTCTCTCTCTCTCTCTCTCTCTCTCTCTCTCTCTCTCTCTCTGTATATGTATATATATATATATATATATATACATATACTCATATACCATACACACAGGCGCGCACAGCTACAATGCCGTCATAAGTTATGGACACATTGAGTCTAGGAGACTGATGTTAATATGTATACGGTGTTTGTGAATGTGCGAGGCCCAATGTATTGCTGTACCTGGTGGCCTGTAATGCCCTGCACACATTCATACAAGTGAGCTTATATACATATGTATATATATATATATATATATATATATATATATATATATATATATATATATATATACACACATTGAGAACAATATTTGCCGCTTACCAAAATGAGAGTTCTTAGTTTGTTTACAACTTTCATTTTATTGGGGAATAAATCAATTAATTAGATAAATATATACATAAATAAATATGTAAACTGAAATAACTGTTTCTACTTTAGGCACAAGGCCAGCAATTACCCAGTGCATTACTGGTACTTTATTTTATCGACCCCGTAAGGATGAAAGGCAAAGTCAACCTCAGCGGGATTAACAACATCTATGTTCACCATCTTGCCCGTTCCACAATTTATTACATAAAGGTCGTTGCCCAATTCATAGCATTCTCAGTTACACGTGTCTTTGTCTCTTGGCCTCTCTGCTTTATGCCTGTGTTTACATACATACATACATACATACATACATGAATGCATGTATACATACATGCATTCATTCATTCATACATACATACATGCATTCATTCATACATACATGCATTCATACATACATGCATTCATTCATACATGCATACATGCATACATACATACATACATACATACATAAATGCTATACATACGGACACTATTACATAGTTTACGAACTACATTCTTTTCTGAAATCCCGTCCATCATAGGAGCTTCTCAAACGAACGCACCCGCGCCGCCGCGCTCTTCTTCTTCTTCTTCTTCTTATTATTATTATTATTATTATTATTATTATTATTATGACGAGCAAAGTGGCTTCTCTCACCCAGAAATGGGCGGAGAGGAAGCTATCCCTGAAAGGTCGAGCGGAGGTGGCTAACGCGTACATCGCGTCCGTCATCTGCTACCGCCTGACCGTCGTACCTTTTCCTAAGCCCCGCCTGACTGCGCTGGAGCGTTTGCTCTTTCGCTTTTTGTGGAAGGGACGCGCTCCGATGGTCAGGCGGTCCATCTGCTGTCAACACCCGCTACGTGGAGGGCTGGGAATGCCGTGGCTGATGATGCGCAGACACGCGCTCAGGCTACGACATCTCCACCTCTTCCTCGACGGTGATCAGGTGTGGTCGCCGTTTGCTAGACGCGTCTTTCCCCAGCTCGTCTCCGAGCTGCAGTCCTGGGTCAAGCGAAGACCGAGAGGGAGCGCTTGGAGACTGGAACGTCTTCAGGCGCTCACAGCCCTCGACCAATCGGGAAATGTGATCGGTGGAAACTCCACCTTGGCGTTCTATAGAGGATTAGTGGAGGGGAAGAGCGACGACGTACTTGGGAAACTTTAGGCGTCGATGAAAATCAATTAGCCAATCTCTTCGGAAGAACTTTCGGGCCGGGGCCTATGGACAACTTCCAGAAATCCCTGGCC
>OZ024743.1:149794859-149802359 GCA_964016885.1 Eledone cirrhosa
TCCAATGTTGATATCAGAAACTTTTTAATGTACATATAATTTCTGATTTAGACACGAGGCCAACAGATTTGGAGGAGAGAATAGTTGATTACACCAACCCCAGTGCATTACTGGTGCCTTATTTTATCCACCCCGTAAAGATGAAAGGCAAAGCTAACCGCGGCGGGTTTTCAACTCACAATATAGAACGTTGTAGCTAAATACAGCAAACCATTTTGTCCGACGCGCTACAGACACTGCCAATCCAACAGTGTTTATTTCTTATTCATTATCAACGAATGGATTGGCAGTATCGGTAGAGGGTGGGACGCCATGCTTTGACGCATAGAGTTACGGCCCTTGCCATTCTGAGTTCAAATTCCGCCGAGGTTAACTTTGCCTTTCATCCTTACGGGGTCGATAAAATAAAGTACCAGTAATACACTGTGATAATTGCTGGCCTTGTGCCAAAAGTAGAAACAATTATCAACGAAAAACATTAATAATACAAATTCAAAGGTTGAAATTATTGCTTAGAGCCCTTGACAAGGAATGTTATTCGTTCAGTGTTGAAAACTTTGCATCGTGTGAAACTTTGAAACTCTTTTATTGATATTAGTCATTAGACTGCGGCTATGCTGGGGCGCTGCATTGAACAAATGTAGAGGATTATATAGACCACAGAGCATATTTTGGTAAATTTGGGGCTCATTTTATCGATATCATTTGTTGAACCGTTAAATTACAAACAGATAGAGACCCGCTATATTATACATATATGTTTGTATATATATATATATATATATATATATATATATATATATATATATGACGGGCTTTCTGTTAGTTTCCTTCTACCAAATCCCCACAAAGCATTGATGAACTTGTGGCTATAGTAGAAGACATGAACGCAAGGTTCCACGCAGTGGGCCTGAACTTGAAACCTTGTTGTTTCGAATTGAATTCCTTAATCACACAGCCACGAATTTATATATATATATATATATATATATATATAATAGAACGCTAGCAAGAATAGTATAATGCCGGGACGGTTAGATAATGTTAAGTAATGCATTTCTCAATTTTTGAGAAATCTTTTTTTCATGAGAAAGGGTGGGGGGTAAGGGGTTATTAGGCTCGAGGCTTTTGACTATTGGCCTGTCTAGTTATAAATAATGATGTTATAACATTCAATTTATACAATGATGTTGGAATGTTTACAAGGCTGAATGGAGTTGGTGAGTTACATAATAATGGTTATGAAATTCACATCATCTGAGAATTAATAACAGCAGTTAGGACTTTTTTTTTTTTTTTTTTTTTTTACACGCAGAAATGCCCATTTGTACCGCCCTGTATTGTCCTGTACTGTCCTTAATGTCTACTTTATGTAAACCCTTGTGGTTAATAAAGAAATCATTATTATTATTATTATTAAAAGAAATCATCATCATCAACATTATTATTATTATTATTATTATTATTATCATTATTATTGCTATTCTTGTCTCTGTAAAACGGTTCTTTCAAATTGATCACGTTATCATTTCTAGTAGAATATTTATCATCAAATTCTCTCACACCTTCTTCCCCTTTGATCGACAAAACCGTCTCTCCACCCGTTACCCTCCTGCACACACTGATTATGCTAACATGTTAAAAGATAATAAACTTCGCTAATATTTCCCTGAAACTGAACTGGGTTTATTTTTTTCTTTGTTTTCTTTTTCTTTTTTCGTTCATTTTTTTTCCAGTAATGATTTTAACGAAATTTTTTGGTTGTGTCATATAGTATATATTTGTTTTTTGTTGTTATTTTTTTTTTTTTGTTTTCGGAGGGTTCATCACAATTTTTAATTTTTATGTTTTTTACTGATTATTTTCTATTTTCTTGTGTTTTGATTTTATCTCAAATTAATGAAATATAAAAACTGCTAAATCAGCCATAAACAAGATGATCAACAACAATTATGTGTGGGTACACACACACACACACACACACACACACACACACACACACACACACACACACACATATATTTATATAATTTCACACACATCCATACACGTGCACAAACACTCATATATACTCGTACATAGACACATATATTATACGTTTTATACGTTATATATATACATAATGTATTTATAATGTGTTATTTTACATATATTTACAGTATATATATATATATATATATATATATATATATAGATATGTGTGAGAGAGAGAGAGAGTTTTTGTACATCATAAATGCATTATATATACACAAGTTAACACACACACACACACACACACACACACACACACACACACACACACACACTCACATATATACGTCGAACCCACGTCATCATAGAAAATGGACGTAAATTGATGATGATGATGATATATATATATATATATATATATATATATATCAATATATCATCATCATCATCAATTTCCGTCCATTTTCTATGATGACGTGGGTTCGACTGATCGTCACGATGTGAGACTAGAGGGGTCGGAGGTTTCCATCATACTCGTTCTGCAGTTGGATGCACTCGCTAACGCAAACCACCTTACAGGGTTTATAGGGTGCGTGTTTCGTGACACCATCACTTGATAGTTTGTAATATGCTAGATCAGACTGAAGTGTCCTTTCAACTTCTATATTGTCCCCCGTTCAATTGCCAAACACTAGTCTCCGCTCTCTCACCGTGTTTATTGTGTTGCGGTGTTAGTGCTGGCGGACGGAACTTTTGTATTATAGCATATCTCCATAATTTATTCATGGTGATATATAGTTTCTTAAGGTTATATTTCACAACTTTGTCCTATATTTTCCCTGGTTCCATTTCATTAAACATTATTATTTTGGATTGGCAGTGTCGGTAGTGGGTCAGACGCCATGCTTTCCAGCATAGTTACGTCCCTTTACGATCTGAGTTCAAATCCCGCCGAGGTTGACTTTGCCTTTCATCCTTACGGGGTCGATAAAATAAAGTACCAGTAATGCACTGGGTAATTGCTGGCCTTGTGCCTAAAGTAGAAACAATTATTATTTAGTAATACACTGGGTAATTGCTGGCCTTGTGCCAAAAGTAGAAACAATTATTATTTAGAGAGGGTCGAATAAAATGCTTTGTGTTATTTGAGTTCATATCCCATCAAGGCCAATAAATAAAATAAAGTACCATTAACGTTCTGGGTCGATTTGATCCACTTTCCCCTCCCTCAAAATTGCTGGCCTTGTACCTAAATCAGAAACAATTATTATTATAGAGAGAGTGAGAGAGACGGAATCGAAACCGGGTATCGATCATAGCTCACACGAATGTTTACCTAGTTAACGAAGAAGCAGCAGCCACTGTAAACAATGATTACAGGGGAGAGAAACGGGGTTTTGTAACGCCCGTGCCTTTCATGTAAGTTAGGGCTGTGACTGAAGTGATTTAGACAGGAAATCGTAACCCTAACCATCCCTACTCTCATTTTCCACATCTGCATAATAACTCCTCATATTAAGACAAGGTCCAACATCAACAGCAGCTTTGGTGTCACAACGTCTGAACTTCTATAAATAGCAACCAAATCTCCTCCAAATCACGCCCCACCATCTTAAAAAATTCCCTTGATGGGATGGACACGGCAGGAATGCCTTTGATAAGCGATTAGGGCTAAACAACAACTTATATGAAGTGTATTCATATATTTATATGATTGATTTCCTATAGACAGTGTTATCAGAGACGAGTCTTTCTGTTAGGGATTGATATGAGGAGTAGTGTGGTGGATAACCAGGATTCGGAAGTACATCGCCAACACAACTTTCTAGTAGCGTACCCTCACTATTATCACTAACGTTCCTGAAATTATTTAAACGAATTTCGTTTTTTTTCTTCTTTTCTTTTTTTTCACGGACATAAACATTTCCAGGTGGAAATCTATCTAAACTGGACCCTAAAATCAGTGTTTCGCTTACATTCAACTATCTTTTGTCATATTAAACTCAAATCAGTTACTTTAACGTGGTCGAATCCCTTACAGTTTTTATCAAACTCAGTGTGTGTGTGCACATAGCCCCACTTTCTCTTTATTTTCCTTTCTTTCCTTCGTGTTCTTTAACGTTACAAGATTTTAACGAATCTCCCCTCCTTATTAAACGTTATGAAATGTAGGATCATTTTCTGACTGTTCGCTTTAATTACCTGAGATTACCTTACTATTGTTACTCCTATGTATATCATAGCTGATTTTGATGTAATTAAGTGCTACATTCTGTTACGAGCAGTGTATATATGTGTTGTTTAGGCCTAACTCAACTACATTAAAAATATTCTAGCTGAGATCATTCCATCCCGATTTTCTTTCTTTTTTTTATCTAAACATATTCTAACTTGTCCTTCCTTTTTCTAATACGGTGGAAATATAATTTGGGTGAGATTTACTTGCTATTCAATGTAATTCGTGTGACAGTGTAGAGGATCCCGTGTTGTCTCAGAGTCTATATATGTGTGTGCAGATGTGCGACAGTATTCGGTAGACGCATTTATAAAAAAATACGGAGTAAGGCATGTGTATGTTGCATTGCAAATAGTATGTATGTCTGCAGTGTTATTGCTGGACCTCCGTCGTTTCTGACGATGATTGCTCCAGTTGATTCGATCATCGGGAATAAATGTGTATATGGCTGAGCATTCCCACAGGCACATGCCCCCTTAACGTAGTTCTCAGGAGGACTCAGCGTGATACAGCGTGTACAAACGCTGTCCCTCTTGAATTTTAACCACCAGCTGAGTGGACTGGAGCAATAGGGAATAAAGTGTCTTGCTCAACGAAATAACGCGCTTCAGAAATCGAATTCACGACTTTACTATCGTGTGCTGAACACCATAACCACTTCACTATATATATGTATATATATATATATACGAGAGTCGGCTGGAAAGTTCATAGGCTGACTATGAAGTATTGATGATAGAGCTGTGAAATCTTGAATGCATTAATTTCAGCTCTTATTAATCACTGCATTTTTCTTTCCCAGGACTATGTTGAAAAATAATCCTAATTTGGTCATTCCACGAAAGTATCTTGGTCAGCCTGTGAACTATATATATATATATATATATATATATATATATATATATATATATATATATATATTTAGGCGAGTTGGATAGTTTCTATGCATATTAGTCATCGGTTATTTGCACGTGTATATAAATAAACAGTATTATTTCCACACTTACACATGTTCACACCCAATCTCTACAACTATCAAAAGTAAGAAAGTAACCACATCAGAAATAATTACATTGTAACGCTATCAATTCAAGACTAAACAGTTTCGTTTAATTTTGTTTTGATTTGGTTAATTCTTTAAAGTTATCTACCGCTCGCAATCATTTTATATCTCTTTTCAGTTATTAAGTAAAGGGGTTTGTAGTACATATTCCCGTCTAACATACATACATACACATGTGTGTGTGTCGTGGGCGACAGTTACACTTGTAAAAAGTTTCGACTCTTTTTTTTTATAGACACTGCACGCTAAGACGTGTATGGATGAGTTTGTGTAAAGTATCTTCTATATACATTTATGTGTGAATACTTACATACGGAATTTGTGGTTTAGTCCTATGTCAGTTCTAATCAAGCAAACCTATGATCAAAGGCATTCCAGCCGTGACCATCCCATTTTTGTGGTGTGTAAGATTACATGTTCTTTCTTTATTGAAGACGGTAATGTGTGATTCGGGGGAAGATATAATATAGCAGCCGAACAAACCACTTAAAAGCTCTCTCCTTCGTATGAAAATATTGATGCTAGGTGGTTGGTTTATGAAGTGTTTTCCAAAAACACTGCTCTGCAACTACCACCACTACTAATGGTTGGAACCTGTATTCTTCTTCTGTTATTGTCGCCGTTGCTGCTGCTGCTGCTTCTATCAGTGTGTCGGGAACGCTTTACAAATCGGCAGCTAGCCTCATGCTACGGAGAAAGGGATCACCAATTTCTGGGGAGGTTAGGGGTTAATTCATACCTGCCTCCCAGCTATCTTTTAAAATCACCACCTTTGCGTTCTACACCTCAGGTGAAAGTATTGTTGGTATAAAACAAAAACCATCAAAATACAAAAATACGAAAAACAAAAAAAAAAAAATTGATCATTATATAAGGTAGGTTGTTTTTTTGTTTGTTTGTTTGTTTGTTGTTTTTTCGTTCCTGTAGGAGTGTCTGTAATTCTATATCGATGATGATGATGATGATATGTGTGTTTCTCTGTTTATGCAGCTATATTTATATCTAGTCAGATTTTGTTAAATCAAAATGAATTCAAATTAGGAACACATGGCACATTTTCGGCTTTCAATTTCCACTTTTCTGTTCGCAGTCTTTCTAACTTTCTGCTTGTCTATCTATCTATCGATCTATCGACCGGTTAGTCGGCCTAATTGTCAACTTTGTTTATCCACATCGTCAATATCTTTATAGCTCCTTCGTCTCCACCTCTCTTTGGCCTTCTATAGAGTAAATGCTGGTCTATCTACTAAAATATATCCACCTGTCCATCCATCTATTTCCGCATCTACCTATCTTTGTCACGATATATATTTACAGAATCCCAAAAGTCAAGTCTAAAAAAAAAAGTGTAATCAAAATTAAAGCACGTGCCATATGTGTGAGTGTGTGTGCGCGCGCGTTTTCTTGAGGGTGCGCACAACCTGTATAGTTTCTTTTTTTTCTTCTTCGCATTGAGTTAGGCACTCCCTGTGTGGTAGCTGGAATTTCGGAAACTTAGAGCTTGGTCGTTTTTTCTGTTTTTGTTTTTATGTGTCAAGCACACGGAGCAAATCTAAAATCCAACATTAGCTGTAAAGGTAACCACCACCCCCAACAACAAAGGGAACACCAAAACCATTAACTCCAGGAAATTGAAAATGTTAGCTTTCCAGACGGGCTCTTTTTTCACATGTCTATCCCTCGCATCATTATTCATTATAGCCGTAAAGCTCAAAAGCCTGGAATTTTGTGCTTAACTTTGCCCTTAAGCATAAAACTCAAGGCTCTTGAGTCACTGATGTGACTATACGGCTATAGTAAAGTATATATCATTCAATTTAATGTATGGACTTTCGTTTCCTCGTTTGTTTATCCAAACGTGCGTACGTGTGCGAGCGCGCCCATCTCGTCACTTTTTTTTTTATTGCCTTCCGATCCTTCTCTGCCTTAAAAATACCGTTCGATATTCCCTGTACGCTTACACTTGCTTTGAAATGTAAATAACTGTACTGACCATTCTATATCATCGTTCAGCCCTTCCTTATAATAGGAATTATATGTAGATTATAATTATTGTTGTCATTCCAAGTTTGCTCAGTTCTTAGACTGGTGATGATTTCGCAGTTGTTATTATTAATATTATTATATACCAAATCCCGCCGAGGTTAACTTTGCCTTTCATCCTTACGGGGTCGATAAAATAAAGTACCAATAATGCACTGAGATAATTGCTGGCCTTGTGCCAATAGTA
>OZ024743.1:149807359-149809859 GCA_964016885.1 Eledone cirrhosa
ATCGACCCCGTAAGGATGAAAGGCAAAGTCAACCTCGGCGGGATTTGAACTCAGACCGTAAAGGGACGTAACTATGCTGGAAAGCATGGTGTCTGACCCTCTACCGATACTGCCAATCCATATAATTACCACTGATTACATTTAAGCTTTTGTTTGATCTTCGTTTTTACGTTTACTTTTTAACCTCTTTATCATTTTTAAAAATTATATTGCTAAAATCCCATTACCTCATAGGAATATTTCTTTTCTATCCTTTACCTTTTGGGGAATAATTGTTTATTTAGTATTTTAATTACTTTTCATCTTGAGTGTTTTCATTTCTTTTTCTTTTTCATCTGAAGATGTAAATGAAAATCAACAATTTTCGCTCCTTGAGTGTTATTTCTAATTTTGTGTTGTTGATATTTAGATATGGATAATGATAACAACAACAATAAAAACAATTAATAATAATAACAATAATAAGGCCCTATTTTGTTTCAAATTCAATTTCTCGATAAAATGTTATCTTTTCACGTAGTTTCTGTTTTTAGTATCTATATTATTCACCAAAGACTCCTCAAAATAGCTTCATGATTAGAATTGTTCTTTGGTTGATGGTACTTTACTTGCTGGGTGTTTTCATAATATGCACCAGGTGTTACATATTATAGATGTACTTAAGTGCGTGCGTTCTCTTCACTTTTCACCTGTTATTAGTTATGAACAATTTATTTGTGGTAGAACCCAAATAATTTCCTTATTTTCAATTTGGTTATTTCATTTTTAATGTTTCCTAGAGAGCAGTTTTTTTTTTTATCCAATGCCAAATTTGAGGTAAATTTGCTAATTTGTTTGTACAAACAATTCTGTTGGAATATTGTTATATAAACTTATTCATATAAACTACCGACATTGCCTTGGTTATTATTATCTCAGGGTTTGTCCGGTCTATTCTTCAGCCTTATTCAGGTGTCTGTCCACTGAAAGGTTGTGATTGTAACAATCAAGGTGAGAACAGTAATCTTCATAAATCAGTTTAGAGTAAAGATAATTCCTCGTCTCAGAAATTCCTTTAGAATATGTTCATAACTTCATACTCGTTATTGTTTCATTCCCTATCAGAGAAATTTGAAGTGCCTGAGTATGAATACTTTCATATTTCACAGAAAAATTTGAAATAATTTCTGAGAAATATGAAAGTATTCATACTCTGGTACTTCAAATTTTGTTGTAACTAGAAATATTTGTATTTTAGTTTAATTCAAATGACATTTCCAATCTTTTGTTTCTTTTCTTTCCCTATATTTTTTCCCTTATATTTAAAGTATTTTAGAAACAAGTATGAAGTGTGTTAAAATATTACAAAATAATAGATAGGGTCATATGTGATAGGGACTATGATAACAAAAATCTTTACTTACTGTATATTATTTTAATTCGAAGGGTTATTTATCAAATTAAGTTTATTCAGTTTATAAATTCTGTATTCACTATTTTATTGAAAGAAAACTGTTTGTTGCATAATTTATGATAAAAATCTGTCTAAAAATATTTAATAAATTGGAATGTTTATCTTTCAACTTTTAAAAAAAGTTGTAACCATATATGCTATGTATAAGTTCAATGCTAACAATTAAAATAAATAGTAAAGTCATTCAATAATTAAAATGATGATGCTTAATAATAATAATAATAATAATTTCTTTATTGGCCACAAGGACCTACATATAGGGAACAATACAATAAACAGGGACAGTGAGGCTTTACATATATATAACATGTAAAAACATATAAATAATAACAAAATAGCAATAAAATACAAACAACAGAGTTCCTCAATAGGTGGGGGATAAACACCCAGAGGTGACTCAGGTACCCCACCAAACCTGAACCACCCAACGCTTCGAGGCACTCGGGAAGGGTACCCCTCTCTTCCTTAAATTAATACTAATAATAATGTTACACTAGATATATATCGTCTTAATCAATGTTAATCAATTAAATATATAAACAAAACACAAAAATAAGAAACATACACAATCACTTTATGTATACAGACAGAGACACCCTAATCAGAATTGTGATAGTTAACATGACTCACTAGTGCTTTAATTCTCTATATAGATAGATAGTGTAATTTGAATTATATATAATGTCTTTCATTTTTTTATGATTTGTTTAATACACACATATATTCTTTTACTGGCTTCAGTCATTAGAATGCAGCCGTCCCGGGGCTCCATCCATTTAGATGATAACATCGATTCCGCTGTACTTATTCTTTAAAGTCTGGTACTCATTTTATCGATCTCCTTTTGCCGAAATGCTACGCCACGAGTACAAACAAGCAGTAAACCTAAACGTGTGGACAAATGCCCCCCCCCCCCATATATATATATATATATATATATATATATACATATTACGGACATCTACAGAGTTTCCGTCCATCAAATTTCACTCACAAGGCAGTGTCAACCCGAAGTTATAATAGATTATTGGCGAAGGGGTGACACGC
>OZ024743.1:149814859-149904859 GCA_964016885.1 Eledone cirrhosa
TCATAATTATTGTTCATCCTACCACAGCTGTCAGTAGTAATTTTCATTAAACTAGATAAGATAACTTTCAAAAAGTGTTTTGGTGTGACTGCTCCCCCCCCCCCCCCCTAACACACACACACCACCTCCACCACTAAAGTTCCATAAGGTATATTTTTATACCAATTATCACATTGTTGAGCAGATAAATTGTTGCAATTTATTTAATCCTCCATTACATTAAGTACTCCCAATAATATGGCTAGGAGCCTCCTTTCTCTAATTAGACAACACTTCATATGAAGACACAAATGCTACAAACTTTTTAATGCATATAATGTCAAAGTGAGTTAACCTTGCATGTTACAAAGGTAAAAACAAACTTGTATGCAAGGCTCACCCAAGGCAAACACTTGCACCTACCAAAATCAAAACAAATGTTCACTGAGAGGATCTTACATTTCCAAAGCAGTGATCTGCAGGGTAACTCTCAACACACCAGTTGGTATTCCAATGTACTACATAGTATTCACAGCTAATGATTTTGCAGCAAGTTTCATTCACCACATGACTTCCTTCAGGTCCAGAGAAAAGTAAAATTCAATACCCAGCTCTTCTTGGCATACCTGTAGCCCACAGCTGTCAACTAGGCCTCTGGGACAAGTTGCAAATATTAGAAAAGATAGTGACATCCCTTAATACATAAGTTGTGCTCTCTGCTGGCTAATTTCAAACCATCAATTGATCGTGTTAGCTACCAATCACACTTAGGTAATCTCACAAAACCACTGTTAAGTGACTTTACTCAACACCCAATTCGAATTAGCCTTATATAAAAGCCCTTAAATTCATTAACGATTTGCATCTGAAAAATCAAGAGCATCTTTTGGCATTACTGTGCAAATTTATGTAATGTAATACTGAATTAAATAATATAGACAAATAAATATGTATACGTTTGCACATATGTGTTTGTGTATGAATAGATGTATATGTATTTTTTTGTGTATATATATATACACAAAGATATATATATATATGTGTGTGTGTGTGTATATATATATATATCTGTGTGTATATATATATATATATATCTGTGTGAGTGTTTGTTTCTCTGTATATATGTGCATGTGAATATATATATAAGTAGATGTATATATCTGTGTGAGTGTTTGTTTCTCTGTATATATGTGCATGTAAATATATATAAGTAGATATATAGATATATATAGATATATATATATATGTCATCATCGATTAATGTCCATCTTCCACGCTAGCATATATGTATGTCTATATGTTGGAGTAACTGTCAATAAATACTTAGTCTGGAGTGCCCACATAAACAACAAGGTTGACATAGCCTGCAGGATGTCTTTCAGTCTAGAGATATTCATACCATTATTCTTCTCTCCACAATGTTTCATTACTGTTGCCTACTGTGGTTTCCCTATATGGAGCAGTGTATTAGGAAAATTGAAGCACTCCAGAGGTCAATTACAAAAACGATGGGCAACATGGCAGAGAGTGTATTGGGTATGTTTATCATGTTGATTGCCAAATCCAGAGTGTATCATAAATATATATATATATATTTTTATGTATGTATATATGTATGTATGGTATGTGCGTGCATGTAAATATATATATATGATGATGATCATCATCATTTAATATATATTTATTGCATTATATAGTTAGATTATGAAGATCAGTGTCATTTTGCATGTGCATTGTGTTGGCCTGTGTTGGACAGGTCTTCACACCTTGAGTGAGTTTATATATGGAGTTACTGCCCTTGGAGATAGGTTGGAGAACCACATTTCATTTGAAGATTCGACCAGAAGCAAGCTTCCTGATATTGGATGCTCTTTCTGCCAACAGCTAATTAATAGTGAATGCTTACATTCTATACCCTTAAAATATTTTCTAAGTGATAAAATAATGTCATTCCTTTGTCTCTGCACACATGCACATTTGTCTCTGCACACATGCACATACATACATATATATATATATATATATATATATATATTTGTATATATATATATATATATATATATATATATACATATATATATATATATATACAAATATATATGTGTGTGTATTAATATAAATACATGTGTGTGTGTATGTCTGTGTGCGCACACACACACAGATATATAGATAGATTGATGATGAGATAAATAGAAAGACACATATATATATATATATATATAAATATATATTCAAATGCATATACATGAGTGTGTGTGTGTTTATGTATGTATGTATGTGTATGTGTATGTATGTCTGTACCAGTGCATATTTATATGATGTGTATGTATGGATGTTTTTATATGTATTCTGTGAAAATACACCTTAACTCATTTGACAGTTTTCCTTACTCCTCTGCTTGCAATAATTTCCTTTGTTTCTGTTTGACACTTAATCTTACAATAGGATTAGATTAAGAGTTTTAATTATGCCATTCCTAATTCCATTTCGCGTTAAACTAATAGAAATGTAAATGAAATGTAAGATTAATTTCCACAATTTCAATTATGTCATTTCATCTTTAATTAGTCCATATGTTTTTTTTTTAGGGGGGGGGGGATAATTTACGGCAGAGGGGGATTTGGCTTCCTAATTTGACATTTCCCATGAAAAGTAGATATCAATTGTATACGTGAAATTTGGGGAATTTTCTAATACACATTTATATGATACATATTTCATGCATTTTGAAGTTATACATTTGAATTGGAAATTTCAATTCAACATTTGTCATGCTCCACGCGATTTTTAAAATTCCTGTTTTCCATTAAACACTGTCTTCTTCCAATATGATCGATCTACAGAGTGTTTTCTCAGTTATTTTCTCCGATTTTTTTATATTATCAAAGCTCTTTTGATGCAGTCTTTCTCCATGAGTTTTGGTTTATGCCTTGGTCATTTGCCTTTGACTAACTCCCTGTACAATAACATCCTAGGAATACGATAATCTAGCATTCTTACAACATGGCTGCTCCAGCACAATCTATATTAAATTATGAGAGATTCAATAATTTCAAAATGACTTCGTTCCAGCACTTTAACTCATATGTGATCGCCAATTGATATTATGTATTCTGTGACAACTGTTGATGAAAATGTTCAAACATTTTTATATTTGACTGGTATATGACCCTAGTTCCACATGCATACAGCATTGAAGTCAATACATATGTTATGGACACCTTTAACTTTGTATCAATGAAAATCCCACATCAACACCAGAGACACCCATCTAATTTACCTAAAGAATCACTTGCTTTTTTTAGTTGTAAAGATATTTTATCATCAAGGATTTTTGTCATGTAAATTGTGCTGCCTAATACACACATTTATCCATAATCTTCAATGTTTTACCATACACAGAAATGCTAGGCCCAGTGAAATCCTTGTATGGAGTAGGTTGATACATGACAACTGTCTTGGCCAGACTGATTGTCAGATCCAGTGCACTGCATGACTCTGAAAAAGAATCCACCAGGCGATGCATGTCACTCTCAGAGTGAGCAATAAGATCACAACCATTTACCTACAAACACTCATGTATTAAAGAAGTGAAGACCTTTATTTTGGCAGCAAACTATCTGCAAACTTGCTCATTGAATGATATTTAATATAAATTTAATGTGTGCAGTCCTCAAATGCCATAAGGCAAACTATAGAGAAATTCAATGTAATCAGTGTATCCCCTTTTTTATCCCATTATCAACCAACATCCATCCATCCATACATACACACATGCATATGAGGATGAGCATGTAATTACATGCATATAACAGCAATTATATATCTACAAAGTTAAGATTTATGCTTTCATATACTTAAATGCAAATAAATGCTTATGGCTATTTGTATGTGTGCTTGTATGTATGAGCATCTTAATATATATTTTTCATGACTAGTGCCTAACGGAAGTTACACTGAGTTGTTCTGTGCACATGAGTCAAGATCATGAGAGCAAACAATGCAACCATGCACACACACACATACACACACACACACATATATATATATATATGGGGAGGCAGCAGTATTTCTGTTGGAGTTTATGTGTTGGTTGAAGTATGATGCTATTTGGGAAAGTTTGTGTGTAAGTGCATATGCATGCTTACAGGTATTCCTATGCATACACACACACATGCACATACATATACACTTAAACACAGATGCACATATATGTCAGATTGAAAATTACAAAGGTCAAAGAAACCTCAGGAATTCAAACATCTTCATGTAGTATGATGTAATTAGGGAGTTATTAGTTCTTAACATCTGCTAATGATTGAGCAGGAAGTGTCTAAATGTAGGTTTGTGAATTGAAATGTTTATCATATCTTCACTATTGAATCAAAAGTTGTGGAAATGTGCAATATTAGCATAAAGACTTTAATGTTTAATGTCATGCAGGCATTGTGTTATGTTATACTTTTCCAGAACATTTTACTAATGCATTTTGTATCTTTGCGTGGTACAGTTCTTTCTCATATCTTTTTTGAGTTTCAGCCTTCTGAGATCAACTTTCACCAATGTCTTCCTCTACTGTATATATAATTGATTGAGCACTCAATACAGATGTATAGTGCAAATTATATTTTTAAAGCAGAAAAGTCACAATAACTTTGAGGTTTCAGCTTGGTTGCATCATATATATGAAAATCTTCCTTTCAGTTTTCACCTACCAAATTCACTTGCAAAGCATTGGTCAGCTCAAGGCTATAGTTGATGACACTTTACCAAATTGCAATGCTGTGGAACTGAACCTGAAACCTTGTTGTTTCAAAGTGGGCTTTTTAATTTTGCAGCCCTGACAAATACATGGAATCAATATTTTCAAATTGATCAACCTACTTTTAATCTATAAGAGGCCTCTTTCCCCATTTGAATACAAGAATTTTGTATTCTGTTAGCCATAATTTTTATATCTGGAACTACTATGTAAAAGGGTATCTATTTACAGAGATTAAATCTTATATCTTCCATTAAGTTAGCCATTTTCGTTAAAGATGTAACTTCCTTATAGCTACACAAGTAAAGCTATCAAATACTTAGCTTTACAATGCTGATTTCAACTATAGGGTGTTGTACCCTTAGATTAGGCACTTTAATCTACTTGCCTCAGTTATTAGTGAGAAAAATCTATATCACTTTCACTTCAAGGCTCATTGGTTAGTGTTAAGGAACTCTGTTCAAGTGTGCAATGATTTGCTCACAAACTACTTGCAAATATCTAAATACGCAGGTTTATCCAACCTATGTTATCCTTGAAAACACAAATGCATATAAAGTCTTTACAGCAACTATTAGACCAAAACCTGTTTCTTGCAATCTTTCATTCCACATATTGCATCCATATATTCCTGTATTGTTCCATTTGCATAATATAGATCTAAAGCTAACATTTTTCTGTAAAATAAATACCCTATCTCAGAAGCAACCACCTGAAGCCAACAAAGAAAACTCTATATGGTCACTCAACTTGCTAAAAATAGCAGTTAAATTTCTCTCAGATCACACCTTATCATTTAAAAAGAAGAAAAGAAAATACTATAAATAATGTAGACTTAGATACACTATGCCTGAAGTATGATGGGTTTGTCACAGGACTGACTTTGGAATAATCATCAGCAACAACCAACCACTTCTGCATTTACATATTTCTGATTATGCTTCACAAAATATCATAAGGGTCCACATGAGCATTGATAACACAATGTACTCTCTCATACACATCTTCACTTATTCTCCCATTTTATTTCACTTCTACTACTGAATTACAATAGATTTATGCCAATAATAATACTTACATACATACATACAAACACACACACATATATATATATATATATATATATAATATTTTCTGTTTTGCAATCTCATTATCACACCTGGTAACTTTATTAGTCATGTTGGGCAACACTTGCTCACTTCTTTAGTGTTTATGAAATTTTCAGATAGCTCCCTAGAAGTAGTTGATAGCTTTGCTTACATATTTTCTTACATGTTTTTCTTACATAATTATTAGTGGAGGTGGGTGTTCCCAAAGCACAGTATCCTGTGTAGCTATAAGATAGAAGCAGTTCAGGAAGCTATTTCTTTTACTGGTAATAAAAAGTTTTTCCCTCAGAGTGTAAGGTAGATTGTATGATACCTGTATGTGAATGTAGTAAGCTGGTATGAGCATGTGATGCATATAGAGAATGATAGCTATTTAAAGGAATATAGGGTACTCAAAGTGGATGAAGTCTGTGTAAGAGGTAGACTTAAGTAAACATGGGGAAGTATGGTGACAATTGATCTCAAAATACTAAGCCTGATAAAGGGGAAGGCAAATGTGCTACAAAAGAATGCTTCTAGCAAAATGGTTGTCGAAAACAAAGGGGAAAACGTAAGTTTGAAAGGACCCTTTAGTCTGGCCAAAGAACTGACAACCTCTCTATTGTTAGTGCTACAATAAAAGGCATTCAATACACTCTGTAAAGTGTTAATCTAGCCATTGAAAACATGCTAAAAATGGAATGTGCAAGTGAGATGTGGTACTCTGAGCTGTCATAAAATATAACTCTGAATAAGAATCTAAGCCATGCCAATATGAAAAGCAGGCATAAATGTTAAAGATGATGATGATTTTGTTATGTTCAGATATGTGACATAATCAATAGACTGTGAGTCATCTTTCCCTTCAGTATTTAGTTATCTCCCTTTGAATTTTGTGTCTAAATCCCACAAGGTTTTGCAGGATCTCCTTTTTATTATTTTGAGGTTGATAGAATAAATACCAGTCAAGTACTGAGATTAGATTTCTTAGGTAAAAATTATTAGCTTTATAGGACATCAGACTAAAAGCCAAGCAGAAGTTAATTACATCGATTTACATCATCATGTGAAATCCATCTTGGATAGATTTTGCCTTTCACTTTTTTAGGACTTTTGAATTTACGTTATACAGCATTTGAATCTATATATACATATATACATCTATGTTGCATACATCTATGTTGCTTTCATATTTCTCATGATTATTGCTGTTATTAGTATTATAATGATGGTGGATTGGCAGAATCATTGGATCTTTGGACAAAATATTTTGTCGCATTTAGTCCTTTATGTTCTGTGTTCAAATTTCAGCTTTGCCGTTCATCCTTCCAAGGTAGATAATATAAAGTACCCATAAATTATAAGGGTTGATATAATCAATTTTCCCCTCCCCAAAAAATTGTTGGCCTTGTGCCTAAATTTAGAAATCATTATTATTAAAGTGGTGGATTGGTAAAGTCCTTAGTGTGGCTGACAATTGTCCTGACATTTTGTGCAATCAGTTTAAATCAGGAGTGTGTAACATATTCCATTGGCGGGCCACTTTTGAACAACTTTCCTCTCCGCACAAAAATTGCTGGCTTTGTGCCTAAATTAGAAATTGGCAGTATCGTTGGCAGTATCGTTAGAACATCAGGCATCATGCTTTGCAGCATATAGTTATGGCCCTTTACATTCTGAATTCAAATCCCGCCGAGGTTAACTTTGCCTTTCATCCTTACGGGGTCGATAAAATAAAGTACCAGTTACACACAGGGGTCGATTGTATCGACTTTGCCCTCTCCCAAAATTGCTGGCCTTGTGCCTATATAAGAAACCATTATTATTATCGGTAGAGAGTCGGACACCATGCTTTCCAGCATAGTTACGTCCCTTTAGGTCTGAGTTCAAATCCCGCCGAGGTTTACTTTGCCTTTCATCCTTACAGGGTTGATAAAATAAAGTACCAGTAATACACTGGGTAATTGCTGGCCTTGTGCCTAAAGTAGAAACAATTATTATTATCATTAGGTTAACATTGCCTTTCATCCTTACGGGGTCGATAAAATAAAGTACCAGTAATGCACTGGGTAATTGCTGGCCTTGTGCCAAAAGTAGAAACACATTATTATTAGTGCAGTGGAATGGTAAGGGCAGGGAGGTGGCAGAAATTATAGAACTACAGAACAATACTATTTCAGGAATTATAGCAATGTCATGATGGCAGTATCGGTAGAGGGTCGGACGCCATGCTTTGCAGCATAGAGTTACGGCCCTTTATGATCTGAGTTCAAATCCCGCCGTGGTTAACGGCGGGATTTGAACTCAGCCGTGGTTAACTTTGCCTTTCATCCTTACGGGGTCGATACATAAAGTACCAGTAATACACTGGGTAATTGCTGGCCTTGTGCCAAAAGTAGAAACAATTATTATTTATATGTAGATAATATACATTGTTGCTAATTTATATAGGTAGCGGTATGATTATTTCATTTAGAAATTTGGTTTACAACCTCAGCACCTTAGGCAAATATCTTCTGTTAAAGTGCCAGGGTGATCCATGCTTTATTAGTAAATGTGGTAGACAGAGACTGTATAAAAGCCTGTTGTGTATAGATATATATATATGTGTGTATATGTGGGGGTGGGGGTTTCATCAGTGAGTGATTTTGCTTTGCATTTGACACCTCTTGTGCAGGCAGTAATGTCTGCATGTGGGCAGTAATGTCTGCATGTGGGCAGTAATGTCTGCATGAGGACACATGCAGGCAGTAATCTCTGCATGTGTCCTCATAAACAATATGTTTTAGAGTTCAGCAGTTTGACCTATAGATATAAGTACCTTAATTTAACCCTTTAGCATATACATTACTCTTATCGAATCTATAAGATGTTATTTATTTTAAGAACAATATCTAAACGTCAGTATTTTAAGAACAATATCTAAACGTCAGTATGAGCAGTTGGTTATAACCAGTTTAAACAGAAAGAGGTGAGAGAATGCTGGCCAAATATGGCCGGTTTAAATGCTAAAGGGTTAAAATGAATAAGAGTGGGTATCTGCAAAGACATCAGACTCAAGAATACTGCCTTAATAAAGTTTCATCCAACCCATGCAGCCATGAAAATGGTGATGATGATATACTTTCCATTTAATTCAGAACTTTCACACCTGAGAAATTTTGTGTATACCAAAATAGATTTCTTCATGATGTTTTCATTTTATATATACTTTTCTTTTTCACCACCAGAAAAATAGAATAAAATAATAAAACACACAGCATGGCCACAGACTAAGAGAATTAAAAAGAACAATTATATTTAATAATAGAAGATATATATATTTATTTTCTTTACCATGTGGTTATAATAATGATAATATTATTAAAAACAAGCAACAAAAAAAATAATAATGTATACTAAAGCATTAACACAAAATATAAAGAAAACCAAATAGAAAAAGTGCTTAAAAACATGCAATAAAGACGATGTTGCTCCCCATTGAACTACAAGGAGGTTTGGAGATGGAGGGAGGCAACTGATAAGTGCTTGTTGCAAAATGATGCGAGATTTAATAAAGGAAACCAATGAACACAGAGATTGAATTTAATATTTCGTCATTGCTTTTATTTTTCATATTGCTTTTTTTTTTTTTATATATGCATGTATGTATATATGCATTTGCATATATATATATATATATATATATATATATATATATATATATATATATACATATATATATGTATATATAAATGTATGTATATATATATGCATGTGTATATATATATATATATATATATATATATATATATATATATGCGTTGTATATATGTATGCATATATATAAATGCACGCACACTCACACACATACACACACACACATATTTATATATATATATATATTTATATAACAATTGTATTAAGTATCATATGAAAGCAGAGCAGCTGGGAACTGATACATTAAAGAAAACCATAATGAAAAAGGTCCTTGGTTGTTATTTAAGGGTTGAAAAAGATGACATTGGGTTATTTAGGAACCTTTATTTTATGGATTTCTTTTACATTTATTTTTAGTTATTTCTTCTTCTTCTTCTTCTTCTTCTTCTTCTTCTTCTTCTTCTCACCACTACCACACAAACCCCACCCACACCACCATCATCATCATCATCATCATCATCGGTGCTACTCTCTGTTTTTTATTTTGCTCTATTTCTTTTATGGTCTAATTCTGTGCACCTGTTTATCTGGCTCTTGAAATTCACTTAAAAAAAGGTTATTCGGTTGTTATTTTGATCTGTACATATGTATATGTGTGTGTGCGTGTGTGTGTGTGTGTGTGTGTGCGCATGTATGTGTATGTGTGTGTTGAGGAATTTGTTTTCATACATTCATTTCCATTTAATTATTATGTTAATTTGTTTTTAATTATAACTTTGCTGAAAACACCATTCATGAATTTTCTGCCCCTTAATGAATTGTAGGGAGGATGGGGGGGGGGGGGGGGGGGGTAGTAGCAGTTTTGTGGTTGGTTATGGTGGTGGTGTAAGAAGCTGGGTAGCATGTTAGCTTAGTCATTTTAGTTTGTGCTGCACTGATTAAGCAATGAATGATTCGAATCTTGTCTCCATTCCTTGGAAAACCCTTCTACTTCTACTGCATCTCCCTAGCTAACACTGCAATAACAGCCGCAAATACTTAAAGCATCCCAGGGTAATTGAATCGTGCATTTCAATTATGACAACATGCAAGGTGGTGGTGGTGGTGGTGGTGATGGGGAGGGGTTAATTGAATTACATATTAATTAAAACTACCAAATAGTATGCGGTGGTGGTGGTGTGGGGCATGATCAGGCAGATGGGCATAAAAATATTTCATTTTCAAAGCTGCCTTCTGTCAGTTTGTTTGTTTTATCAGCTGTTTCCTTGAAGTAACAAGCAGGATCATGCTTCATCTACTGTTGTTGAAGTGGTGGTTATCATTAGGGAGATGCAGTAAGCAAGCAATAGAACATATGCCTTCTTGATCTTTGCACACCATTGCTTTTCATGCAGCCGGCATATGAGTAGTAGTTGACATAGCCAAACAAAAAATACAGATAATATATTAGATTCAGTCAATTGACTTTTGTTTCTCTTAGTTTGCTAAAACATCTTGCCAACAGACGTTAGCGTTGCTGATTTCTGATGAAAAGGTTTGAGTGGCCTTACTATTGCTGATTCATTCTGTATACACACACATACATGCATACATATATATATATATATATATATATATATATATGTGTGTGTGTGTGTATATATGTATATATATATATATATATATATATACACACACACAAGGTTTGTCTGGAAAGCATCCAAACTTCTGGAGCATATGTGTGATGCCCAACACCCCGGTCATAAAAAAAAACAAAATAGCAGACATCATTGTATTGGTCTTGCTCAACACCTGATGTGCTTTTGCTGGCTTTAGTAACTTTGGATGCTGTCATTATAATTACTGAGCTTTTGTTTCTAGGTTGTACCCATACATTCATGTCTATCTCATCTCCAGTTATAGTATTCAGGAATTCAGGATCCCTGTTGACAATATCAGGCGAAATAAAAATTTGATGAGTAAATAGTACAGCACCTTACATGTTAGCTGTTTGACAGTGACTAACTTAACCAGTAAGCACACTAAAAATCTTGCATGTACCTGAATGTACATATTGCTCTATTCAGCACATTTCTGTTTCCTCTACACCAGGGTTTCCCAAATTTTTTTAAACACGGAACCCTTTTTCCGTTTGCAAACTTTTGGGGGAACCCCAAAGTCTAATACTATTATATAGTCATAATATAAATATACTCCTCTACTTTTTTCATGGAACCCCAGGCACTCCTTTGAGGAACCCTTGGGTTACGTGGAACCCACTTTGTGAACCACTGCTCTACACAATTACTACTCATGGTAAAAAATAAATTCAGATACTATTTTGACAGACCTCTCATATACTATATCATCGTTTTTATATCATCTTTTCCATGCTATGCTAGATGATATATTTTGAGGTAATGTTTTATTGAAGCCAATTTTTTTAGTCATCTCTTATGGCATGCAGCGATACAGTGGACCTCATATATATATATATATGTCACCATCATTATCATTTAACATCACTCCTTAGTATCTATTCTCACCATCACTGTACACCCTCACTCTATTGGAGATCACCCACTCCCCATACACTCATCATCTTCACAAATCCCACCACACTTGCCATAGACCCATGACATCATACATATCTTCCTTCTTACCTCCCCCCATCGTATCCCCGCTTCCTGTGGATACAGGGGTTTCTTCAGTTGACTCACTGAATAACCTCTCTAGTACTGGTGCTCAATGAAATGCACTAAGTACACTGTAAAATAGTTGATATTAAGCCTGCCATAGAAGCCATGCCAAAAAAAGAGTTGAGTAGGCCCTCCAAAAATTGCACTCAGTAGACCCTCTAAGGTATTTAGTGATAGGGTAGAATTCAGCTGTCGAATCCATATAAAAAAGGCTCAAGCAGACTCTTCATTTGTGACAAAGACAAGATAAGATCCCTAATGCTGGTGACATGATAAACTACACCCAGTACATTTTGTAAATATGCACAATTTAAAAAATCAGTTACTACATGAATGAATGACTATAAAATAATTAGAAAAACACTACAAATATTTAAAAATGGAAAAGAAAGGGAGAAGCAGAGGCTCTAGGGCCACAGAAGAATTGGAGGGTGAAGGGTGGAGAGTGATGGGCACTGGGCCTTAGGATGGCAGTGTTGGAGCTGCGCCCTTTGGACAAGACAGCAAAGGCATTTCTGCAGATAATGGCCAGTGATACCCACTGCAACAGCTACCCCACCTCACAAGGCTAATTCTTTAGTCGGGCTGCTAACACTCCGATCTTACAGAGGAGCTTGGCAGTATGGGTGGTTGTTGATAGGAAAGGCTTCCAACAATAGAAAACTTGTCAAACAAAGGATTGAGAGGACTACATATGTGTTAAAGACATGACTACCTCCCTACTGTTGTTGCTATATTTAAATGCACTCAGCCACACTTGTTGAGTGCAGTAATGTATTTAAGTAAAATGCTACACCCCCAGCCCATCTGAGAGGTCAGTAGCTTCAATTAAGTATTGAATAGATGTTATTTCAAAACTTTTCTAGGCAATAATTTATGGGTATTATAAAGAATGCGCAAATTTCCCTGTGTTCTTTTCTCATTTTATTGATATATATGTATAATTGTGCATATAGTGTATACATATAATTGTGTATATATACATCTAATAAGAATATACATTGTTCTTGCATCTTATCTGTGTACAGTATTATTTTCTATCTACCTGTAACTCCAAAGCATTTCCAAAATTCATCAAGATTTTCTCATGCTTCCAAAACTTTCTTTATGTTTAGTAGATTAATCATTATTCCTTCTGCACTACATTATAGAAATTTAAATATGAATCAGCATCTCTCTCTTCTTTGCTTAAACTTTAATCTGTTATTTTAATAAATATTTGCTCTAGGGTTTTATATATTTTATATATATATTATCCTTATCGAGCCTTCTTCAGATTTTAGTCTTCACATTTATTATTATTACTATATATATATATTGTTTTTATCTTAAGTGAAAGTTGATGAAATGTCCTAATCATTAGGGCATAGAATTAAAAAAGCCTTAGTATTTCTTCTGGTTCACTGCTCTTTGAGTTGAAATCCTCTGCCACGCTCAACTTTGTCTTTCAACCTTTCAAGTTTGATAAATAAAGTACCACTCAAGTATTCTGATCAACTCCTACATATCTTTCTCTGTGAAAGAAATCAGCTATGTTCCTACCTGAAGAGGGACGGGCTCCACCAGGTGTTGTCCTAGCACACTCTGTGTCAGGACAGAATCCCTGTGGCTCCATCAGGATTTAAGGGCCCTTTACTTTACTTATTTATCTAAAGTAGAATCAAAATAACATTACAGGTAAGATAACTGATTGTAATAGAAGGAGTTTAAACATTGGCATATACATTTAAGAGCTAATTATGTCTGTGCTAGATGTTTTCACCCTATTAGCTAAAGTGTCTTTCTCTATCAGCTCTGCTACATCTTGATTATGGCCTGGCCATAACCCATAACTGTTTCAGCTCAGAATTCAAATCCTCTCATATATATAACTGAGAGTCCTATAAAACAATAAGGTTTTTATGCGCCCCACCTTAATAATTCAGTTGGTTAAGGAACTTTATAGAATATCTATGGATAATTGTAAAAAGTACCGCATGAAAAATAAGCATATATATTTACCATATTAAAGAATATATGTTAATTGCCTGAATATGATAGGTAATTTGGGGAGTATAAAATAATTATAATTTAATTCATTTTTTTAAAATTAATAGTACATAATGAAATGAATTATTAAAAATAATAAAATAAAATAAATATAAATAAACATGTATAACTATATGAATCAAATAAAATAAAAAAATGAATAAAAATTAATAGATCACTATGGCAGCATTTGGCTAAAATTATGCATCTCTATGTTCATGCCCAAACACTACAAAAATAGTTTTAAAGAAAGCTTTGATTTGAGAAAAAGGAAAGAAAAAATTAAGAAATGCAATGTACATATTTCTATATGTATATTTCACTCATTCTTCATTCTTAAGTCCCTATATTAAACAGTTTGTGACTCTTTCTTTCTTCCTCTATTCCTCTCTTATTCTATATATTTGTAAATGTGTGCATGTGTGTGTGTATATATACATGTGCATATATATGTATGCATAGATACGTGTGTAAATATGTATATATATATATCTGTGTGCATATGTGAGTTTAAATGTATGTGCATGTGTGTATATATATATATATATACACATATATATGTGTATATATATATATATATATACACATATATATGTGTGTGTGTATGAATGTAATCTAATAGAAAGAGTCAGGGCCCAACAGCTAAGCTCTTGCCATTTCGACAGGTAATTCCAGATTCTGACTCTGGAATTAGCTGTCAAAATGGCAAGAGCTCAGTGGTCAGACCCTGACTCTTTCTAATGTAGTCACACTCTACTATCCCCAGTATTGAGTACTCTGCTGCTGAATAATACTCTTACTAGTTCAATAATGGTTAAATCCTGATATATGATATATATATATATATACATGTGTGTGTGTGTGTGTGTATATATATATATATATATATATATATATATATCACCACCTTGATCACCTTGATCGACCAGTCTGTCGGGCACCAATTGGCGCCGCTGGTCACAGCACGTGCTGTTTTAGCCATACGATGACGCCATCCCACTGGCTGGGTGGACAGGCCATATATATATATGTACATATATATGTATATATATATATATATATTGGTAAACGGAATAGAAAATGCTGACAAATTGTTCACAGTTGAAAAATGGTTTAATTAGGAATAAAAGAGTATTAGTGATTGTATGGGTTAGTATTCAGTTGTGGTTTTAAGTTTTTAAGTTTTTACCGGTTGCGCATTTCTAAATGCTTTTCAAAAATAATTTTGAGATAGAGTGTCCAGATCAGAGCAAACACCACGGACACTCTATCTCAAAATTATTTTTGAAAAGCATTTAGAAATGCGCAACCGGTAAAAACTTAAAAACTTAAAACCACAACTGAATACTAACCCATACAATCACTAATACTCTTTTATTCCTAATTAAACCATTTTTCAACTGTGAACAATTTGTCAGCATTTTCTATTTCGTTTACCAATATATAATAACTTGTGTGTTACACCTCTATTCTTTTAACTATATATATATATATATATATGTATATATATGTGTGTGTGTGTGCATGTACGTGTGTGTGTGCATATATATGTATATAATGTTATTTAATTCATAAGAATATTTTTGTTATTCCAAGAGTGTCATTGAAAATGTTATCACTAAATGATAATACAAATGTTATGAGAGTTTCTCATGTTATGAGAGTTTCTTTTAAGTATGTTTGAAGATATTTTAGGAAAAGAAAAGTTAATAACTTTGATATATTTGTTAATAATCAACATGATACATTATTTATTTGGTGGAATACTTGAAAGTGAGTGCTTGAAAGAAAGAAAGAGAGCATATATGCATGCGTGTGTATGTGTTTTAATGAGTACTATGCATATACACCATTAATATCTCAGTTCATTATATTAATTTGAAAGTTTCCAGTTTCTGCAAAAGTTTCCAGATCCAGACTAAGGGAGATAATCATCACAGTTAAAATAACTTTTAAAATATTTTAAGAAATTTAATTTTTTTAAATAACGTATTTTTAAAGAAAACTAAAGAAAATTTAGATTCCTAATTTTCCCATTATTTATTATTTTTTTTTTTTTTTCCTTTTGTTGTAGCTTTTTTTTTTAATTAATGAAGTTGCCAAAATATATTTTCGAAATATAAATATGTAGTATTAGTATAAATTTAGAAATACTTTTTCTAAGCTTCAAGTAAATTTTTAATTTCTACTGTATGGTGACTCATTAGTGAAACTTTTAAAATAAATTCTTAAATTTAATTATCAAAAATATAGTGATACTTTTCATCAAAATTTTTCACCAATTAGTTTAAGAAGAAACCTTTGAATGAGGTCAGAAAAAAGAGATTATATAAAAGCATGTCTGCTTGATGATGATATATACACACACACTCATACATAGATGCACACACACACACACATACACAGATGCACACACACACACGCACGCACACACTTACACAGATGTGCACACACACGCACACACAAAATGTATATTATGGAATTTGTCTGGAAGAATATTTATTCATTCAACGATATGTATTAATATTTACATATTATTCATTTCAATGAATTGAACAATTATGTACACTAGATTTACATATTCAAATTATATTTTTATGAAAATATAACTTTTTTGAAATGCTTATAATTTCTTTTAGACATTTTATTATTTATACACATACACGCGCACACACACACACGTACACACACACAGACACACAGAACTTCACACACTCATTTATGTATGTATTCAGGCTATCAATTCTAAATAGATGATTCGATTTTCATTGTTTATAGCATAGTATACTTATTTATTTACATCTTCACCATTTTTACATCTGCTTTTCCATGTTGGCATGGGTTGGATGAAACTTTTGGGGGCTGCTTTTCTATTGCTAATTCATGCATTATTTCCAAGTATGTTATACACTCATCATCTTTATCAAACCGTATATGTGTGTGAGTGTGCATATTATATATATATATACATCGAATACGTTGTGCTCAACTATATGGTAAGCTGCTTCTTTCCATGTTGTTATGCACATCCACTTTACATTACAATAATGTATAGCTGCATACAAAAATTGAAAATCTACACCTTGGATATATATATATATATATATATATAATTGTCCTTAACACTAAGACTTATTAAAATAATATAAACAATTCACTATCCAGATGGCTTCCAAAAATAATGGTCGCACTTTAAAAGGGTACGTCAAAGCTTATTTGTAAAACTGTTATATATTGTATTTTGTCTGATGAAGGCATACCATAATTTAATTTGGTATCCCTGAAATATGTATAATGAAATAAATATGGTTTTATAAATATAGTTTCCATTTATTAATATTGTATATATATATATATCCCTGAAATATGTATAATGAAATAAATATGGTTTTATAAATATAGTTTCCATTTATTAATATTGTATATATATATATATATATATATATACAATATTAATAAATGGAAACTATATTTATAAAACCATATTTATTTCATTATACATATTTCAGGGATACCAAATTAAATTATGGTATATATATATATATAGAGAGAGTGTAGGTTTTCACACACACACACACATACATATATATATTTATATCATCATCATCATCATCATTTAACATCTGCTTTCCCTGTTAGCAAGGGTTGGACAATTCTGCAAATACCAAGTCAGTACTGAAGCCTGGCTAAATTTAGTCAGAAGGCATTGTTAGGTCTTGGTCTTAGTATTTTTTAGAAAACACATGGCTGAGATGCCACACTGGGATCAGGCCCTAATCCCTATGGTTTCACAACAAATTTCTTAACTACACAGCTATGCCTGTATATTACATTTTAATTTTTTGCATTAGATTTGTATGTCTTTGAAAGCATATCAAAATGAAATTTCTCTATTTCAAAATTTATGTAACAGAAAAGTTACAGCTAGTAAACAAAGGAGAAAACGAACACAATATATAGAGTTGAATATTTTTGTATATTTATTTAACCATTTTTATACCAAGCTGTCTGGAACTTCCACTGGTTCTATGATACAAATTTGTGTATCGTGTATCTTAAAGTGTTTATATTTATTTAAAAACCTTCCATCACAATTGTATATAGTGGAATAAGTTTGTTAAGATATGCTCCAAACACAAGATTAATAATTGTTTCTACTTTAGGCACAAGGCCAGCAATTACCCAGTGTATTACTGGTACTTTATTTTATCGACCCCGTAAGGATGAAAGGCAAAGTTAACCTCGGCGGGATTTGAACTCAGAATAGCAAGGGCCGTAACTCTATGCGTCAAAGCATGGCGTCCGACCCTCTACCGATACTGCCAATCCACCGCCCTAATAATTGTTTCTACTTTAGGCACAAGGCCAGCAATTACCCAGTGCATTACTGGTACTTTATTTTATCGACCCCGTAAGGATGAAAGGCAAAGTCAACCTCGGCGGGATTTGAACTCAGATCGTAAAGGGACATAACTATGCTGGAAAGCATGGCGTCTGACCCTCCACCGATACTGCCAATCCACCGATTAATGATGAAAAGTTAGTTATATTACTAAATCCCTCCAGATTCTTGATTATTTGAATTATTTTTTTTAAATCATAGGCAGTATCTTTTATTAGAAATATAGTAATGCAATGATTAGTGAGGATTTGACTACTACTACTCAGATTTCCTACTCTCAGTTGTGTATGTGTGTGTATGTGAGTATACATGTTATGTGATTTAATATATTTACATACCTTACAAGTGTGCATCAAAAACATAGATTGTTGTAATGAGAAATATCTCTTCCCCACTTCATTATCTCATGAATACATACACTACATTAATCCCACACACTCAACCAAACAATTTCTATAATTCTAGATTAATAGAGATAGCCAACATTGGACTTGGTGCTCCTATGAAAAAAAATATCCAAGAAACATCCTATGAGATGCAACCTCTTAGTGTGAACCATAGCAACACCAATATGGATATAACAGAGAAGTTAGAACCAAATAGGTTATTTGTTGCATTTAATTCTTTTAATTAACAACTTCTAAGTTCAAATTGCTCTGTAATATAATTGTTTTAATAGTCACTTTGTCTTTCCTTCCTCATGGTTCATAGAATATATGTCAATTTTACTCTGGAGTCAAATATAGTAAATTAACTTTATATTCATTTTGTATGAAAATATGCATATTTAATTGTTCCGTGATACTTTGTAACCTACTGTAAAGAATACAAACAATACAGAACTACTGCTATCAGAGTATGTGTATGAGAAGTTCTGCAATCATGGATTGGCAGCATCGGTAGAGGGTCGGATGCCATGCTTTGACATATGGAGTTACGGCCCTTGCCATTCTGAGTTCAAATCCTGCCGAGGTTAACTTTGGCTTTCATCCTTACGGGGTAGATAAAATAAAGTACCAGTAATACACTGGGTAATTGCTGGCCTTGTGCCAAAAAGTAGAAACAATTATTAGATAAAGGTATGTTAATGTGTCAAACTAAACATAAAGGCTTTATAGCTTTATAAACAAGTATGAACATTCAATAAAAATGTATTGAACTCGAACAGAGTCATGTCTTTAAAACATATTTGAAGGAAAGCTATTCCCTTCACCCCACATGCACACACATATACACACACATATGCAAGGTGTTGAGGGAGAAAGCTTTTGCAGCTTCTAAATATGGCTCATTGGATATTGAGTAAGGTTATTCCTCACTGTCTGATTCAAATCATGTGGTGGAATTAGGGGCTTCCAACTGCCACTAACTGCTGCTAAACAAATCAGTCTTAAAAAATCATGCTCGAAATGGCCATTCAAGCATGACATGGTACTATGTGCAAATGGAAAGTAGATAAAAAAAAAAGTGATGGTAATGAAGGTGATGATAGTATTGGCTTTGTCTTTAAACTCCAACCACCAAAAATTAATAAAATTAATATCAGTAATATACTTGAGCTGTAACATATTTGCTTTGTGCTTTGCCAAAACGTTTTTAATAACTTATTAGTGCATTATAATCAAGCCAACACATGATTCATAAAAAACAGGACAACTTGAAAGGTCTTGTACCTGAAAAATAATTCCTTATTATCTCTAGGCACTTGTATAAATTGTGTTAAAGCAATTGACTGCCTGCCAACTTCCTTCAAAATATTCAAGCCAAACTATAGAACAGAAAAAATTAAAATCTGATCCTTGCAGGAAATTATAAAAAGATGTTTGTCATATTTTCATGATATGATGGTTACTAAGTCTGATTTGTTTTTGATTCCCATTTAGAACCACTTAGTCTTCCATTTATAATAATTTTAGGAAAAACATCAGTATCACAGCTTCTTGTGTGATAAATGTGACAAATATGTAATAAACAATATTTCATATTGAGGTTATTGGGTGCAATCTAATGATTCTTGTGAATATACTGACATATATTTGTACTTCTATTGTATTATTTTGTTCTACTCTGTTTAAAAATTTTAATTTTATATCAGCATTTTTAACTGAATCACATATATGTCAAATACATGGAGAGATGTCGCAAGCTGAAAAAAAAAAAAAAAAATTGTATAAGAAAGTATGCCTGTATTTGTCTGAGAAAATAGTTATTTATGTTATGTTATGTATGTATATACCAGTGGCAAAGGGTAACCTGAAAAGCAGGGCATGCAGTCCAATCGCCATGGCGGAAAGTGGAGCTGTGCAGCCTTAAACCCCCCCCCCCCAATTCCCTCTAAATGACCCCCCCCCCCCCCGGTCAAAGCCGCATGTAGTGTTATCTGCTGTGTGTGTGTGTTATCTTTTTATGTGTCTACGATTTAGTAGGCAGCAAAAATTCTGCTTGCTTCAGCCGATGCTGTCGTGTGTTTGTGTGTATGTGTGTGCATGTGTGTGTGTTATCTTTTTATGTGTCTACGATGTAGCAAGCAGCCAAAATTCTGCTTGCTTCAACTGACGCTATCTGTGTTTGTGTGTGTGTGTGTTATCTTTTTATGTGTCTACGATTTAGTAAGCAGCCAAAATTCTGCTTGCTTCAACCGACGCAATTGATCAACTCAAGATTCTATAACGCATGCACTGCATGCGTTGCATGCACGCACCCTTCGCCCCTGGTATGTATGTGTGCATGAATGTATGTGTGTGTGTGTGTGTGTGTGTGCATGTATGTTTGTGTATGTATATATGTGTCTTATATACTTACATACGTATGTGTGTGTACAAGAAATAAAGTATGTAGGTACTTGTATTTGAATGAAGAAGAATATGTAAAGAAAAATGGATTTGTAAAGCAGAAAGGCTCTAAGTATGTAATTTATATATATATATATTGTGAATGTTAAAAAACTAAGACAAGCCATAAATTTGTCAACTGAAACATAATTGAAGTTCTTCAACTGCCACAATGTCGCTTTGGTATTTTGGCATTAAAAAATATGTACAGCTGATTTTGTCTATGTAAGGTCATATGTGGAATTGTCTGCTAGTTGCTGTTAGAGGTCGAAGTATTTTGAGATATTTCATTCTACTGCCAAACACCAACACTCACTCACACACTCACACACACACACACATGTTAGAATCGTTTTTGTTTATTTAAAATTTAAAGAAAACAAAGTACCATTTTAAGCTAGCTGTTTGATGCGCTTGACTGAATAAAGTCATATTTGAGGTTAAGTACTAAGCACACCAACAGTGTAGAGAATTGCTGGTGAGATGTGAATGTTGGTTTGTTGCTGTCTGCTTACTGCATAGCCTGATAGTTTTGTCCCCTTTGCCTTCTCTTTGGCAGGGGTCTGTTCCATAATCAGATTTTGTGTTAAACTCAATCCTATTAACTTGTGCACCATGATAAACCTTTACATAAGTTCCTTACTGATGACATTATAAAGCCATTCCACTATACACCAATCTCATATATTAATTAGATTCGTTTGAAATGTTGTTCTTCACCCCCCCCCCCCCCTCTCTCTCTCTCTCAGTTTTAAGACTAATTATGTTGCACTCAAAATTTCTGTTCTAAACATGGATGAAGTTTGAAACTTTGCTTGGTTTATATATCTCAAAATAAGTGTTTGTTTCTTTAGTTACATATAACGTGCCTATTTTTTTCTTTTCTAAATTTATATTATAATCAGTTCTTTTCTTAATGTATATCTGTAATTGTTTCCTAATCCCATTCCTTTTATTAATTTTCATTTAATTGAGTTTTTAAAGTAGTATTTGTAATATGTTAACAAGAATGTGCCTTAAAAGGCTATATTCATTGTTAATAAAGACTATTTTTTATTGACTTGGTTGAGTGGAGAGGATACACCATTGACACAGTAATATTATGGGTACTTTATTCAGCTCAGCTGTCAAAACAAAGACACCCCAATCCTCATGTCTCATAACTAAATAATAACTTCTTTGAGATATTTATTCAATCTTTGCATACACATAGGTAATTAAATGTATAAACTTGAGCTTAAGCATTGAGTTAGTTTTTGTCTGCAGCAAAAACAAATTTAGAAGTAAATTATGTTGATGATTTGCTTAACTTCTAAACTTGCCTCAAAATCATAAGTCTGTGCCAACTGGACTAACTGTGTGTCCCATTCTCTGGTCTGGATATAGGTACCAAAATAGATTGTAGCATCATGAAATATGTAATCAGTCTCTTTATCAATTGTGTTAATCACCATATTTGGGGAGTTGGGGAGCCACGTTTATAGTTAATTATATTTATATGATAACTTACAGCAAGGGTGGTTCTGAAATCCCATACCAGTAATTAAATTAAAGAATAATAGAGAGACATTCGGATAAATTCTCTGTCATATATTCTAATTTCCACAATAAATTTCTACTCTATTGAGTTCTTATTATCTTAGAGGTAATAATTCTAAGTATAACTTACCTATTGTTCTATATATGTGTGTATGGGTGTGAGTGTGTGTATTTAAGCTTTGTGCCATTACAAAGTTTTAGAGGATTTAGGTTGTGATTAGAGGAAGATTTAGCTGCTATTGTTATCATATTTAGCTACCATATAGTGGTCTCTACTATTACCTAATAGATATATACATACATACATAAAATAGTCCGAGGTGGTTTCAGTAAAATTCATCCGCTATTTCTATTAGGCCTGGCAACCACATAACCATTCCTTCATTATTGCAGAATTCAGACAAAATTGTGCAACAGAAAATGATAAAAGAGTGGAGAAAGAAATAATTGAAAGATAAAATGTTCAGCTTTTGTTGAAAGAAATGCAAAATTTAAAAAGATCATTTAATCAAATATATTGTACATTTTATATCAAAATATATCTTATAAAAGCTTTCCCTGTAAGATAGCAAATAAAAAAGTATGTAGTTGTATGGGTGTTCGTTTTGTAGCTTCTGAATAACACACACATACATACACACACCCACACGCACACACACTCATATATACACACACACATGTAAAATGTAAAATGATGATAATATATTTATGTTTGTATGTATGTATAAAAACATACATATCGTGAATCTGTATATACGATTTTGTGTTTAGGTGTTCCTATAACTACTTGTCTTCTCAAAGCCTACTCTATTCTTGAAGATTTAGTTGGAATTTTTTCCCCACCTCCATCACCACTGATTTCCCTAAATAGGTTAAGTTTGAATTGAAAGACCTCAAATCAGAGATTATCCTGGATTAGATAAATATTTGTACTCGACTAGAATATTACTGATTTTTATTGAAGAATTAGTCTATGCTTTGTGCATACAAGTTTTTCTTCTTTCTTTTCATCCCTCTACACTATTTTGTTCAAGTTTGTATGTAAAAATATATTGAAATATAATGCTGTTGCTGGTGTCACTTAAAAAAAGATATTTGAACAGTAATTTCAATCTCAATATGTAGCTGAGGCTGGTTGTGATAAAAGCTGAAAATATTCAAGAAAATATTATCTGAAGCTAGGTATTTGTTTTGTTGTAGGAAAATCAATGGGAAATAACATAGTAGACAGAAATATATAAAATAAAGTATAAAGATATATTCCAATTATTTTATCATCGTTACATCTTAGATTTCCTTTGTATTCTATGTATTATTAAAACCTTTTACTGGGTCAGGGACTCATTGTTACCTATGAAGCTGGCACCAAATTAGCACAGGTAGAATATCAAAGTCTCTATTGGCAGTTGTATCACATAATTATCACAATATATTGTGATATTGCTTTGTAAGCAAAATTGATATATAATCTTTCTAGCTATCTTAGTAGATAAGCATCACATAAATCACATGAATAATATGTAGGCTTTTTAAACCAGATTATATTACATGAATTTGTGTGATGACTTCATACATTTTTTTTATGTTTGAAACTTCGGAAAAGGCTTGCTTCTAACTCTACATTATGTAATTAATATAGTTATTTCTCTTCAACTTATATAAATTTTATAGACAAATAATATTTCGGTAAAATAAGGACTCCACCTTAAAATATTAACACACTTAGTGGTATAAATGTTTCAACAAAATTACATGTAGATATTTATTTTCACCTTAAATTTACTATGTAAATATAAAATTCCTTAGGTATGCAATACCATTTTATGTGTAAAAGTAAATATTTGCACATTGCCTGATATATTAGTAATTCATCTAAATATCATTTTTCCTATGATAGTCTGTGGCTTCATATATATTTTGATATCTCTTCTTCATATCAATCATATATGTCATGTATCACCTGTGAAATATGTGAATTGAGATCTGTAAATTATGAGATTCCATATCACCATCATCTGAACAATATGTGACTGTGCATCACATTATCTATGTTAAATTATATAGTGTGTTATTTACCACTGCTTTTTCTATATAGAGCAATGTTCTCTGCTTTATATGTCTGCAGAGGTGCTTGTTTCTGTACAGAAATCTATATATAATTCAAAATATATGAAGATATATACTTGATCTGTCTTTAGAGAGGTGTTAAGCTTTGTCTGATTGACAAAAACCATTAATTGGCTATCTAATTAAAGCTGTTTTGGTCTACACTTTGATGTGATTGATTTGTCTTCAAATTGTTCATTTCATTCTTCTTTATATTTTTATTTAACTAAATTAAAGTGATCACTACTTAGCCTTATCAGCAATAGACCAACATGTTTTCAGTATTCATTTAATTTACATAATTACAACTATGACTTACCATAAAACTACAAGTAACCAGCAAACACAATAAAATTGATTTCCTCTAGACTGTTGGTCACAGATGTCAAGTTTTATCTGATACATACAGCAACAACAAGCATTTTAAGACTATCTTCCCTGGTAAAGCTGGGGTTAGCCTTGCAATTCAAATATGCACATTCATCATAATCATCATCATTTAATGTCCATTTTCTCTGCTATTGACAGATAAACATTCTACCTCTTTTGTAATTCTATATCTGTGTCTCATTATATTCATCTTTTATTAGTTTCAGTAATTGGACTGCAGCCATGCTGGGTCACTACCTTCAAGAGGTTTTAGTCGATTGTATTTACCCTCCATCATTTTGTCTAGTTCTTATTTTGTCATTCTCATGATATTTAAATTCAAAATTGACACTGGTATGATGGGATGTAACTCAGTCAGGCATGATTTTTCTGTTCACATATTATTTCAGTTCAGGATGATAATGATATTTACACACACACACACACATGCATGCACATATAAACAAAGAGCCCCCTGAACAATTTTTGTCTACAAAATCTTACTAGTATGATGGCAACTCAATGCTGTGATACATAGAACTTACTCAGTGTCATGCAGCAAGATTGAACTCTAAACTAGTTGTGAAGTTTATATTTCAACCACACCATGCTAGTGTGGAAGATGGACGTTAAACGAAGATGATGATGATGATGATGACAGCTAATCTTGCCTATGTTATCTTATTATCTCTCTGTCACTTTATCCCCCAGCAGGCCACAGCATTACATTCATTCATCTCACTCTGATTTTTTTACAGTTTCTGAGCACACACATCCTACATACATTCATTTGATTTTAATACATATGATAGTGCTTCTGTAGTTAGTTTCAGAAAAGCCTGTTTCCATTGAATCATGTCACAAAGAATCTTATCAGAGATATGAAACCTAGGTCTGTTATATTGTTTCAATATGATTGGATGTGGAAGGTGACAAGAGAGATATTGACTTCAAGTGAATTTTATAAAAGGTGAATGAGGGTGGCAGGATTGGCTTGGCTAAAGAGGACAACTCTAACAATATGACTGTGTGTGGGCCTACTCTCACAAATGCACACTAGTTACAGATACTTTTTGTTCCAGCTTTATGCACTAAACATTGCATATACAACACATAGGTTCTGTTCTCAATTCACTCATAATGCATTTTTCTTTAATATTCTTACACATACTCATACATGCATGCTCACATTCCATGCTGTGTTCACAGAAACTATAGAATCTTGAAGACCATTGATCAGTTTTACACTTGACACACCATTTTCCTCTCTTGCAGCTGACAAGTGAAATGACTGCCTGTTCCATTGTTAGATTCAGTGTTTACACCTCAGTGCAACTCAACTATAACATAGTTTATTCTAGTCACAAGACATTATTTCTCTCACCCACCTCCCTGTCTCACTCGCCACCCTCTATCTCTCCCTCTCTCTTTCTCAAAATGTATTTGACTTTCCAGACAGAATACCATAGTTTCCCCAGAAGAATTTAAATTCTCTTAAAATTTCTTTGAATTGCACTTCCTGCTTGAGTATATGCAGAATCATGCTGCTTATGACCTATTTTGTAGGAGGCACTGCCTTCCACCGTTGACAGAGGAAACTGGTTCTAATTCAGTGAGGTTAGCAATACTTAATTTATAGTGTGACCCATTTAACTGAGCTATACTTTCTTCCAGTTTACAGAAGTAGGTGTTTCTAGTTCAACCTTACCAAAATTTAACGTATTGTGTGATCTATTTTGGTTCTACATTATTTTCCTCTGTGGCTGAGATAGATCTTTTGAAACTAGTAAATCTATTCTAATTCATTTTCCACTTCACTCTTTTTTATATTCTTCTTTTTATATTCTCAAAATTCTACAGTTGTTAGAATGTAAATGTTTATTTTGTTTATTTTGCTTCAATTTCTTTTGTTTTATATTTATTATCTTTTACATTTTTTTGTTGTGGGTATTGTGGGAGAATAGTTGTATAACTGTTAATGAGAAACATTTTGTATTGTCACTTTATTACATTATGGATCTCTCTTAACCCTTTAACATTTAAACTGGCCTCATTCTGTTCAAACTGGTATTAAGTTATTGTTCTCAAAATAAATAATATCATAATCTCATAGATTCGATATTATGTGAGGCAAAGACTTTACCGCAAAATACAGTAGTATATATATAGAATAATATAAATGATAAAAGGTTAAACAAAGTACTACTAAGTGATTAATATTCTGTTAGATGAAAATTGTTTTTTTAGTTGTGGATTTAAATCTTCATTAGCATTAAGTTCTTTTACTGAAAAAAAAAAAATTGTAGGAACAAGAAATATCTTATAAATTTTGAAGTGGTTTGGTGAAGACAGTTAATATAAAAGTATAATCTAGAAAATTGTGAGCGAATTTGAGAAAATAGACTATGAGACAACCCGTTGTGGGTGTGTGTATGTTTATCTGTGTGTCTTCCAACAATCAACTTAGAAAGGTTGTCACATCTATGTAATCACTGTTCTCTCAAGGCAAATATACACATACATGTATATATGTATATTTATATATATATATATATGTGTGTCTGTCTGTGTGTGTGTGTGTGTATGTATATATGTGTATATATATATGTGTGTGTGTATGTATATATATCTGTGTGTGCGTGTATGTATGTATATATGTATATATGTATGCATATATGTGTATATATATGTTAATATATATATATATATATATAGGTTAAACAATGAAAACAAAACACACACACTCACACAACTCATTAATCAATTATATGTAACTGTAGTTATTTCATATGATTCTTCAATTTCATTTAACATAGTGTCTGCTTTAGGAAAACTTTGTGAAATATTGTACTTATTTAAGCTGATATCCTGATGAGTCAAGAGTATATATGAAGTGACTTCCTCCTGCAAGAGTAAGCCAGTTTTTGTCTACACTCCATAGGAGACATTTACTAATATGATATGTGATCTAAAGGGAATTGTGAAATCTCTTCACTGCTGAATGGATTCACTTCTTTTAAAGAAAATTTGTTACTTTCTTTCTACTTTTTATATTTGGTTGGTTGGGTGAATAGGGAATGAGCTGCAGAAAATGTCACAAAGTAGATGAAGAAGTCTAGCCCTGTTTAATAGTTATTTCTTTCAGAGTATTAATGCTTTGCTATGGTGGCAGCCTGAGATAAAATATTACTGATATGATTTCATCCCACCTTGGGGAATTTTTTTGTCATATCCCCCCCCCCCCCTCCTCTCTCTCTCTCTCATATTTTTGTATTTAAAAATTTTCTATGTGAAGTATTAGAAATCTATCTACTCTTTTGACATTTCAATCCAGATTGTTTTCCCATCTGATATTATCAATTGCTCTTCATTTAATTTCATTTTCTTACCATTCACTTTACCCAGTGCAGTTTTCTTGCAAGTGTTAATGTGGTGGAGTAGCAAGACCCTCATCCCAAGGGCTCAGAGCTTGCATTTCTGTCCATAATCAATGCTTAGATGATCCCTTACCATCAATACCTCTTTGCCAATTGAAAATTGACACAATATACATTAACCTAGCTATGTATGAGCCAAAAAGGGACCCTCTAGATGGTTATTTGAGTTTGTTAGAAATAGCAATTAAATTTTCTTTGAATTACAACCAACCATCTTAAGAAAGTGGATGGACACCTTAGATAATATTGTTCTAAATATTCCTCCTCCACCAACTCAAAAATATAAAAAGGATTTGGAGAAGGCTCAAATGGGGTTTCTTTATTCAGAGATCAGCTAGATCAGGCTGACCTGGAGCTAAACAACAACAACAATGTAGCTTTGTTATTGTTCTAATCTCACATTTCACTACCATCATCATTGCATCTAATATTCAAATCTCCCCCATTGGCAATGCTCAAATTTTGATAAACCCTTATACAGTATCTTAACACTGACTCTAAAATGAGCATTGCTTTTCTTCTAAATATGATGCTGTACATACCACAAGGCTTATGAGACTATAATATAATGGAGCGGGGGATAATCCATTTGATTGAAATACAGTATTGTAAGTTGAAGCTTAGCCCCAGAAATATGCAATACAAATATGGCCCCTAAAGATAATCATCCATATCAATCTCAACATTAATTGCATTGATCTAACTTTCTGGGTAAGCTTTTTAAGATGATGGTCTTTCTTCTCTTCCTCCTCAAACTTAGTAATTTAATTTAAAAAAATGGAGAATATTCAAGTTAGAATGTAATATAATTAGAAAGAAATAACTTGGTTTATAGGCCAACGAATGTCATGCAAACATTTTATTTTCATGAGATCAAACATCAGAATTTCTATCATATACTAACCTCCAATGCTTCAAACTTTATAATTTAATCATGCTAACCCCATATAGCATATGGCATAATCTGCTGTATGGTGTAAATATACTGTGAAGATGATTTCCAGTTAAAACAGAGGTTAATGAGAGCATGTGATCAGGAACCAGCCTATGCTTGTTTAAAGATGCCTTAGACATACTTCTCACTTATTATACTCATTAGATTCATTTTTCTTCAAGCTTTGTCCATTTATCTAGGGTTCAGGTTTTGTAATTACATTAACTCTCATGAGTTGGTGTTTAAGACCCTAGTCCTCAATACAAAATAGTTTGTTTTAAAGTGCTTATATTTATCTAAAACGTTTCCATCAAAATTTATCTAAGACCCTTTGTTGTTTCAAACACCAACTTAATGATAAGAAGAAATCCTAGTTTATTCATTGTTAAACCCTTTAGTTTTCCTCAGCAAACTTGCACTGTTAGTTTATTGGCAAAATCATTTAATAGTTACTTTCTACCTCAGCCAGAAATCCTCATCATCATTTTTATGTCCACTTTTCCATGCTGAATGGAAAGTATGAGACTGTTTCGAAGCAGTTTTTCTGTCAGCTATACTTTACTTTTAAGTGAGGTACATACATCTCATCTTTATCAACCCAGTTAGATACATAATGTATTGTTTATGCAGTCCTTAACGAAAGTCACCAGTTGCTTTAAATTGTGTTAGTATAAAGATGCACAGGGACAGATGCAGGCATATTCATACATGTGCACACAGACATACACACACACATTCACATACACAGATACAATCAATGAGCTTCCGTACAGTTTCTATTTGCTATATTCACTCACAAGGTGTTGGTTGGCCAAGGTGCTATACTTTGGGATTAAACCTGAAGCAACATTTTTGCAAGGCAAACTTCTTAAAAGAAAATCTCTCTAATATTTTGGATAGAGTTCTAAACTTACTGAGTGGATTAACATTTTACTGATACTATTTTATCAACACCCAAGGGATAAAAAATAAGTCTGAAATTTTAAAACATAAAGTACAAAACTATATTCAGCTTTCCATTAACTTCACCACCATCATCACAATAATTATTATTACAATTTTTGTTTTTAGATTGTGCAGCATTTAGTTTTTTCTCAATGAAATATGAACAGAAATGAATTGATGTCAAATATGTAATGAAATCACTTAACCTTTAACTTTACAAAATGCTGGTATAGTTGTGGTGGCAGTTGTGGTGGCAGTAGTAGTAGTAGTAGTAGTAGTAGTAGTAGTAGTAGTAGTCACTGAAAGAGAAATTATATACAAAAGAAAATGGATTAAAATATTTTATTAAATTGCTGCATTAAATATATAGATATGGAAGAGAATAAGCAATTATTGTCCATGTGTGTTTCTGCCTTTCCTTTTGATATTTAACTTTACAAACTATTGGTGATTGATAAGTTTTATTAGTTAAGGACAATAAAGAAATATTTCTCATTGATTGTGACCTGTCATGTTAATTAAAGGTAATTAAAGTTAACTTTGCTGCTCTGGATATATTAATAAAGTGATTATTGATTTTAGTTGACAAACAAATAACCCAAGAGAATTGATTCTTTAATATGTATTATAATCTTTAATGCTGCCTTCGTCATTGATTTGTTTGAATTATTGTCATCTTTTAGAATTCGGTGACTCTTATACTTTTATATATCTTTTTTTTTCTTTTTCTCCATTGATTTACATGTTGGTTTTTCCTTAATGTTTATCATAAATTCATAACTACCATATTCAGTTTCTCTAAAAATCTCAGCATTATTAAGTAAATTATACAATCAAATTATCTCATCTTGAATAAATTCTGAAATCAGACACCAGAGGGAGCTTGTTTACAAAGAATTTCTAATTTCATATTGAAAGACACCATTGTTTAAAATACATTACATCAAATGAAGATGTCAGCAAACCTAACAATTCAAATGATTCATATCTACAATAGGATGGTTGTTTGTCTTTATACACATACACACATAAATATAATTCATCAGTTAACATGTTTTCCCTGCTAATATATATATATATGCAAGCATGGAAAATAGATGCAAAATGGTAATGATAATGATGTCTCTAAGAGAATTATGCTGAATAAAATTAATATATCTCCCATCAAAGGGAGAGAATTCTGCATCATTGAGCAGAATACTTACACACAACTAGTGCTCAAACACCTTAACAACACCACTCTATATAGTAAGGTTAGTAACAACATCATGCTCAGCCAACTGGAAGTCACCATTAACACTAGGTGGACTAATATATGTAACCTCAGAAATTTCCCCAGTAGAATTAAACACATCCTCATCACCAGAAACAGTAAGCTCCCCACCTTCTATCATCTTATTAAAAGACACAAAACAGGGTCCAAGTTAAAAATTAGACCCATTGTTACTGGGATAAATAGTCCTTTCTACAAAATTTCCTGGCTTCTCTCTAGATTTTTCAAACCTCTCCTTCACACTTTCCATGGACACGAAGTAATCAACAGACTAAAAGAACTTAATCCCACCATACTTAGACAGACTAGATATCCATTTAGTTTAGATGTAGTTTCCCTCTACACCTCTGTCCTTGCCCCTACCTCAGCCAACAACTTAATTACGGACTACTTCATCACCTCTACAAACCTCAATTATTTTGGTCTCACTACTGCTGACATCCATGAGCTGCTCTCTGTCATCATGTGCAATACCTTTTTCCAGTTTGAAGGTTCCATCTGCAAACACATTTCAGGCCTTCCTAACAGTCCCATAAACAATGCAGAAGTGTGTATGAGAGCGTATGTTGGTTACAAGGCCACATGTAAAAATATACCTCCTTGTACATTAGAAGTACCACCCAGATGCTGCACATATGGATCAAGGAGCACGTAGTGATGAGAGCTTCTTCTGTCATCTTTACAGATGCTGCAGCCAATATATTGAGGTCACCATAGAGGTGACAAAGAAATTTGGGAAATTCAAGAATTAAAGAGGTCATTATCATTAACAAGAAAAAGCAACACATAAACAGTAGAATAGAAATGCAGGAAGCTGATTGGCTATTATAACGCCTCCGCCCACGCATATTTCAGAAGTGTAGACCAGTTAGGGAGGAACACATTGATCCTTTGTTTTTGCTTTGGACCATTTTCGTTTCCCATTTGGAAAGAGGATAATAGCCTTGACATATATTGAAATATACTGGATAAAAAAAATAAAACATTACTTTGTTTTGTTTTATTTGCCATTCTTTGTCCTTTATATATTTCTACCACATTTTACTGGCTTTTTGAAACCTATGACATATATATATATACATACACACATGCAGAAGTGTATATAAGTCTACATGATAATGAAAATGTATGTATAAGGGCGGTGCCCCAGCATGGCCTCAGCCGGATGGCTGAAACAGGTAAAAGAGTAAAAGAGTATATGTAAAAACATGAATATGTGTTTGCGACCATACATGAGAGTTACCTTTAGCTAAGCTATTATGATGTATTGGTTAGATGCATGTTTAAAACATTGTATTTTAAATGAGCATATAACCACTATCTTGTTAACACATAAAATACATACATTGGTGTATACATCGAAATATCATGTGTATCTATGCGTGAGGTGAACAGATAGAGAATATATTTCTTTATAATAATGTGTGCTTTTAGTAGGCTTCCAGTTGTGTGCAGGTTTTTAAAATAAAATAAAATCTCTGCAGGTTTAAGGAATAAAATTCTTTATATATATGATATATGTAGGTTAGATGTAATATTTATAGTAGTAAATAGCTTCAGATCTTGTGAGGGTTTGTAAACTTAAATCTTCAGCTTGTTATAGAAATTACAACCCAAACTTAGATTCATGAATTTGTCATGAGAATCTATAGCAATGTATATTTTATTAAGAAATGGTCAAATTTTTGGAGTGGAAAATTGATTGAGGAGATTTTATTTATTGATATTTTATTTTACCTCCTTTTTTTACAAGGAAAATAATAGAAATAAAAACATTTAATTTAAAAGAAAAATTATTCTGTGATATTTCCTTTTCCCTCTCTCCCTCTTTATATTCCCCCTCTCTCTCCCACTCTCTAAAACACAGACATACACCCTTGTAATTTGTATTATTCTTTTAAAATATTTTATTGGACTGCTCATTTGTCATTCCTTCCAGTTTATTCTGTTAATCAATAGAACACCAAATGTTTGTTGATTTGACCTTAACATTGTCAAATTGATGCTCAGCTCTTATAAAAATTTTATGGCATACAAAGGGAAAAATGAAATACAAAAATAAAATAGCCCATAAAAAATTCATCTTACATTTCAGGTTATTTCTAGATTTTTATCTGTTATTTCAGCTTTATTTCTACTTTGGAGATCTACAGAAAACACGACATTGGTGATAGTTTTAAATGTTAAATACTAATTGAATTGACCCACCCATTTAAGAAAGAAATAAGTATGTATTTCAGCATAAATCATCTAGGTTGAAACTTTGCTAAAACTAGCAAATGAAAAACTTTTATCATTAATCTTTTCAGCTTTGGCTGAAATCTAAACTGTTCACATCAGTTGTGTAGGATCAACATTCAGGAATATAAAATCACTTTATGGGTTTGGTTCACTTGGAGGAACTGAAACCAAAGACGTTTCTGGACGTTAACGACTGAAATTCTCCTTCATCTGCTACAGTTTATTTATAAAAACTAATCCCAATAGTTTGGTTGCGAATCATAGATAAATGTGATAAGTTGTAACTGAAGACCTTTTTTTTTTAATGAAAACATTCATATTCCATTACTACATACAATGTGTGAACATTATACTACCCTTCATCCAGAATCAACCTAGACATTTCTTACACTGCTCCCATGAACAGTGACCTGAAAACCATTCTCCAAAGATGAAAGGGGAATCTAATTTCATTGCACAGAACTACAACATAACCACTGTACATATTAAGAAAATTGTCTTGTGCTCCATATTTCCTACTCGTGAATAAAACACATCTAAATTTTGCAAAGTCATTAAAATGCTAAGCATCATAATTTCTGCTAATCTCACATCTATGAAAGATCTATGAAGATAATCAACAGAAGACATGTGCAATTCACATTTCACTTCACTGCTCACATATCTGCTACTATGCATATTAACATTTTAATTCATATCCAAAAATGCCATTCTGCTGTTTGGCAAAAACACTCACAACACACTATAATCACTAACCTATAGATGTCCTATTTCTTTGTTCTGTCTCTTCTACCACTACTACAGAGACATCTTCTCATCTGAACTAGCTAATGACACTCAAATTTATTTGATGCACCCATTTCTCATCCTTTCATAACTTTATTTCTACCCTCTGGAATCCTTCCTTGCTATCATTATTTTTTCTAAACCTTAGTCAGGTACAGTTCAAACTCAACCATAATTACATCGGCTTCATTAGTCTGAGAAAACTATTGGAACTTCGTCCACTGTTATTGTGATTGATTAATTTTTAAAAAAATAAAGAGATTAATTTCTGTGTTGTTGGTGTAAACTACTGGTTTCAACTGCTAATATTCTTATATCAAGATATCATAGTAATAGTTATCCAGTTTCTTCACCTCTATTTATTCTGGAAATGTAGGCAAGAATTACGAACAAGTAGCAATGAATTAGATCTTTTTACTACTACTCCAATTCCAGTCAGACTAAAGTGATACCTTTCAAACTTTTAAATTATATAATGATATGTTAATGTCTGCATTTGACACAATTATAATAGATCTATAACAATTACACAATCTCTGAATATGGCTACAGGTGATTTTTTTTGTTATTGTTCTTTTAGAAAATCACTTTGTTCTCTAACTATATAATTATATATATTCCAGTGTACTGGAATCTAAGTATTTTATACTGAAAAAAAAAAAAATTACAGAAAATATTATGAAAATATTTCACCAATATCCCCTGACTTCCAAGAAACATAACCCTTTAAAATTATAGACTGATTTTCTTTGATCATCAAATAAAAGAATATTATTATAAAAAGAAAGAAAAAAATTACGCAAAGTAAAGAAAGAAATTAGTAATTGATGGTAGAACATTGTACATTGCTCCTGTAATTGTCTGCGAGTTAACAACTTGGTACATTGTTTCCATTGGAACTTGGGAGCTAACAACTTGCACCATACTTTCAGCATGACCTAAACATAAATGATTTTTATCATTCATTGCATATTCTTGCGTAGAGTTAATGTTTCTTTTTAATTTCTTTGTCTGTTCAGTTTACTTATTTTGTTATTATTTGTTTTTAATTCTAAAAGCATTTTGTACATTAAATCAAACTGATGGAAGAAGAAATATTTTATTGAAGTAAAAACAAAAACGACATGCAAATATAAACTGCTGTATGTATGTGTGTGTGGAATGGGTATTATAATAATAGTAATAAAATTATTATCATTGTTATGATTGTTGTTCTTATTTGAAATGATTAAAAATAGTATGCTGAGTTTTTACAGTAGACTAGCCACATATCTCTTCTAAAAGGCTATTTGGAGCTATCGTCACATGACTTAAAAGGTTTTCAAAAATGTCTTCTTTGAAGCGTGAATTTCACTGGTTGCCTTTGCAAATATTCTGAAGACAAAAAGTAAACCCAATAAACTTAGCAAACATATTGAATTAATTTTACAAATAGTTTAAACTGTTTTTTTTTTCCTTCAATATGTCAATTCAGAAAAGTTTACAACTAAGTCAAAATACATTTCTTGTCATTTCATATAAGATATTAAATTAATATAGATAGACACACACACATATATAATATGGAATAGGTGGATTCCCAATGGTTATTTGAAGATGACCGCAGTTAACAAAGGTACTCAGTTTTGGCTTGATCTTCGTGGTCTCAGCACTGCAGAATCTCTCTCTCTCTCTTCCTATATATATATATAATTAATGAATCTTTTCAAAGAGAATTAACACAGCCTTGATAATTTCTCACTCACCCAATGATTTAATTAAGTTTGTATTATTAAAATACAAGCTCACATATGTTTTCACCAATGGTTTTACTGATGTGTATCCCAGTTGCTCGATTAATGGAATGGCCTGCTCAGAAAATCAATGTGTAAGTGACTGAACATTCCACAGACAGGTAATTCTTGAAGAGAAAAATGTCCCTTTTCCAAGATACTATATAGTGGGATCAAAAAGGAACACATGATCGTGGTTTACCTATCTCTATACCCACTCTGCATCTCTGTATGCATTGAGTACACCCTTGATAGTTGTCTCCTTGGTCTCTGCACCACATATTCTCTCTCTCTCTCTCTCTCTCTCTCTCTCTCTCTCTCTCTCTCTCTCTCTCTCTCTCTCTCTCTCTCTCTCTCTCTCTCTCTCTCTCTCTCTTTATATATATATATATATATATATGCATACATATGCATACATACATTAGCCCTTATCACTGTTTCTTATATATATATATATATATATATATATATATATATATATATATATATATATATATATATATGCATACATATGCATACATACATTAGCCCTTATCACTGTTTCTTATATATATATATATATATATATATATATATATATATATACATATACACATACATATGCATACATACATTAACCCTTCCCACTGTTTCTTATATCTATATATGATGTCATTATCATTTTTTTCTATGGTAGTATGCTAGTATAAGTTGGATGTATACATTTTCAATATATTTTCAATGCATCATCTCTCCTTCTGCTTCGATGTTATGTTAGAAACCTATTATTCTAATGTTAGACTTAACTACCTTGTCTTATGTCTTCTTTAGTCTACATCTATGTCAGATGATTTTTTACTATTACCATTACCATGCACTACTTTTTTAATATCAAATGTGTAGTATCCAAATACATACATATATATATATATATATATAAAGTCAGTGCCCCAGCATGTCCTCAGCCATATATATTTATATACCATTTATGTTATGTTGTTTACCAATGTGTAGAACTGGTGATTCTGGTTAGTAAATGATGATGCAATAAATTAAAGCACTCAACGTTAGACAAATCATCCATTGTAGATGTGGTATCCTATGGGTTGATATAGTAGCCAAAGAATCTTAACGTTTCAGACATTAATCCTTCATCAAAAGATAGAATGAGAAATAAAAGGATAAATATATATCATCATCATCATCATCATCAACGTTTAACGTCCGTGTTCCACGCTTGCATGGGTTTGGACGGGGGTTTTCCCACTTGGGGCAAGAGTGATTGTCTTGCTCGCATAGGACTGTCTGGCAGGTTTTCTACAGTTGGATGCCCTTCCTAACACCAACCACATTTACAGTGTGGGTCTGGGAGGTTTTTACCGTGTTGCCTACACGGCCACATTACAGCGTGGACTGTGTTTATATATATATATTATTATATATATTATATATATTATTAAAAATGTAAGCTATCGCCATATTTTGACTAAAGAAATTAAAGAAATTATTTAGCCTGATAGTGGGGTTAAGAACCCTCGGAGAAATGGAAAAAGATGAATATTGATGTACATGGGAGTCGAACCCACATCTTTGGTTATCCGGACAACTGTGCTACCATTTACATCAACACATCACCCATCATTTCATTTCATTTTCACTTTTCCCTGCTTGCAAGGGTGGGACGGGAACTGATTCTGGCTTGATTTCTACAGCTGGATGCCCTTCCTAACACCAACCTCATTTACAGTGAGTGCTGGGTGCTTTTTTGCCGTGGCACCTTTGCAGTGGAATGATAGGGACCCCAGTCCTTATCATCTCATTTCTACAGCTGAGTAAACTGGAGCAATGTGAAATAAAGTACCTTGCTCAAGAAAACAACACATCATATATATATATATATATAGAGAGAGAGAGAGAGAGGGAGTGAGAGAGGGGTGAGAAGAGGAAGAAATGGAAAAAACAATTTTGTTTAATAGATGATGTTTGATCATTGCTCTTGTAATTTTAACTAAAACTTTTGTATCCTAATTACTTGTTTTCCATTTGAACATTCTCATAATTTAGCACTGTGAATCTAAGAATCCATATATAATTTATTCCTTTACAAATGTTATAAACAGCCTTTGCTTTCACTGTACCTGTTTCACTGCTATAAAAAAATTATACAATTTACACACATGTCGTATTGTCCGATTTTATATGGTAACAAACAAATCTACTTAAAATAAGCTTTGAAAACTTATTTTATGTAATTTCTCTCTTTGACTAATTCTAATCAAATATTTTTGTATCCAAAATCCCTCTGGATTTTCATTCCTATTTTACATTAGCTATATAACATTAGCCTAATTTAAATTGTACAGTATGTAGTCTACTAAACACTTAATTAAACATTCAGCTAGTTAAATATGTATTTTTGAAATTTCCAAACTAGTGCCCAGATGTATTTACATGGCCTCACCTTATTTAATTGGAGTCAACTGAAATGCAAGATTGTACTTAAGTACAAAAAGGAAACAGACTTTACATAACATAAGATTAGTGAGACTATACTAGACTGGTTTAATATCAAATGTTGCAAGATTGGAAAACCAAATTGATTTTGTTTTGAATTTTATATCCCATTCTACCCAGACCAGTAAATTTGATCAATGAGCTTTTCATTGCATTTTGAGAATAATTCTATCACTGACACCCCTTTCTGCTGTGAGTGTTTTTCCAGATCTTTTGATCGTGCAGCAGCCCTACTAATTATACATAGAGCAGCATATATTTTCTCCTCCATGCCAAACATCAGTACTTTCTTGTCACCTGCCTAAAGGGCAATTACAACAACCTTGTCATCAAGTATATTTAAAAGGCTTCACCAAAACTCTAAGCTTCAGAGTGAGGGAGGTCTATATATAATTTTAATAGATGTTTTATTTCCTATTACTTTTGTATTTTATATTGTCTACTTTTTCTTGTTTAATTTGCTCCAATAATGTTTTAAGGAAAAATAGAGTACATCCTTCATGATTTCTGTCTCTCCGTCTCTCTCTCTCTCTTTCTCTCTCTCTCTATATATATATATGTATGTATATATATATATATATGCAAGAGAAGAGAGTGAGAGAGAAATAGAATGGTTGTGTTTCATTTTTTTTTTTAGTTTTCAAAAACACATTTTAAAGAATTTTACATTTTCTAAGAGACAAATATGTATATCACAACATTATAATCTATGAAACATAAGTTTTAGACTTTTGAGCACTAAAAATATTTAGTGAGCAGAAAGGATTCAAGTTTACTTTAATCCATTTTATTCTTACTATCAAAGAAGATGGTTATGCAGCTTCATACATTCCATGTTATTGGGAACAAATTTGATGGAGTTAAGGTGTAAAATTATTAATCATCTTGCCAACAACAACTCTGAGTTCCTTTTTGATTTCCATGTGTCTAACACACTTGGGCATGCCAACAAAGTCAGAAAACAGCACAGCTCCCATGACTTTCGGAAACATTTTTTCACACTCAGAGTTGCTGAAGCATGGAACAAACTACCTGCATCAGTTATTAGCTGTCGAGACACTGCATCCTTTAAAACCTCCATGCTTCCAGATTTTCTTCCAATAACACTCTCAATTAAGGAATAATATTGTATGATTTACTCTAAGATAAACTATCTGTGACGAATTTCATCAGTAGGCTTTCCATTTCTGAAACAACAGGAATATTCATCACTGAAACTGATGGTGGTCCATTGATTTTGATATAATATATATCTGTATGTTCAATAGTATTTAGGTAATGGCATCATTTTTTTAAAATTATTAGTGATGTAATTATGTTATGTATTTGATTAGACATTAAACGATGATGATGATGAATTAAGCTGATACAGATAACAAGTAAATAAATAGCAAGATAAATTAAAACCACAACAAAAGACTCTTGTATCATCCATTGACTACTATCCTCTAACAGGCTATACATTTTTCAGCAATTTTCCAAGACTTTTCAATGCCTAATATAGCAGTTTACTACATATTTAGGCAGAAACGAGTGGTCTAACTATAATAGGGTCCACCATTGTATATTGTATGAAGGTGCTGTGTTGCTCTCTACACTCCTCCACCCACTAGCAGAGATGAGTTAACCTCAGGGATAAAGTTTCTATTCATGCATAAGCAGAGGTTTCACTCTATAAAAGGAACTTCAGTTCCTCCTCTTGTTCTTATTTAGTATATACTGCCTCATGCTTCACCCTTGAGGTGGGTGAATAATTCATATCTTTCATGCCAAACTAATCATGGAGGGGGGTAGATTTCCTCATCTTTGTCTAGCCGCACCCCTCCGTCTCTATCAAAACCTTAGACCTCCTGTGTATTTAATAAATGTCAGTGGGTGTGATTACTTGTGTGAGCTTGTAATTGTCTCTATTTCTTTTCTCCTTGCTGTCTTTTTTTCTTTCTTCTTTATTATAAGTTTTGTTCTCCTCTGTTTGTGTGTATATGTGCAAATGAATGTACATGTGTATATATATATATATATATATATATATATATATATATATATATATATATATATATATAAACGTGATTCTTAGACTTTCTTTTAGTTTGTGGATATATGTGCTTTAGTGTACATGAGAGAAGTCTTTGTATTTTGTTTATTTTTTAAATGTTATTCTGTCTTCATATTTTTGCAGATAATTGTAGCTTACTTTATGAATGTGCATATATATGTATATGTGTATAATAGCTAAGGGAGAGGGAGAGATACAGATTAACAGAAAGATGGGATATGGAAGTTTTGTACTAAGGAGTTATCCATCCTCCTCGAATGGACAAGTTTTAAACTGTTACCTTGGTTACAGTCTTCTATCCTAAGGTGGTGTGTCTTTGAAGATTCGCAAAGATTTGAAATACAAGGGTTTCTTTCTCATTATTTTATCCCATATATATATATATATATGTGTGTGTGTGTGTGTACATATATACACATATATACACATATGCATATATATATTTCATGCTTATTCATATTTCATGAAGATTTATTTTTTTACCCTGCTCCTTACTAACTACTACATTATCATTTTATTTTGTATTATATTTCTTAAAATTCTATTTTGGTCAGTTTTTACAATAGGCACTTCTCCCTTACAATGTATTCTTAATATTCTGACACTAAAACAACATTATTTTCCCTTATGCACTATAACAAGAGTTGAACAAAATAGACCGTAGAATAATTAAACCTTTTGATACCAACCCAATTGAAACTGTTCATTGTTCTATACTATAAAAGTGTCTGATTTAAAATGTTTATACTTATATAAAGACCTCCCATTATAATTTTATATAACAAATATTTGTTAAGTAATGTTCCACACATTAGCTTACTAAGGAAAAAGCTATTTTACTGAATTCTTCCAAACATTTGATTATTTTCAAAATTAACTGAAATATATTATCTGATTAAATCAGATACTGCGTTACTGGTACTTTGTTTTATCAACCCCATAAGGATGAAAGGCAAAGATAACCCTGCTGGGATTTGAATTCAGAATATAAAAGGACATGACTATATGCTGCAAAGCATGTTGTCCGACGCTCTGCCGATATTGACACTGCCATTATAGTAATAATAATTGTTTCTGATTTAAGCACAAGACACCAATTTTGAGGGAGAGGAAAGTCGATTAAATCACCCCATTTGCATTACTGTTAAATCACCCCATTTGCATTACTGTTAAATCACCCCATTTGCATTACTGAAACTTGATTTTATCGACCCCGTAAGGATGAAAGGCAAAGCTAACCTTGATGGGATTTGAACTCAGAATGTAAAGGGCCGTAAATATACCACAAAGTATGTTGTCTGATGCCCTATTGAGACTGCCAATCCACAAATAATAATAATAATTAAAATGGGTTACATGAATGTTTAAAAAAAGGACTTTCATAAACTATCTTCTATTTATGGATGACCTGAAATTGTTTGGAAAGTCTGAAAATCTGATAGATTCTTTGGTTAAAATAGCCCAAATATTTAGCAGTGATATTGGTGTGGAATTTGGGATTCCAAGTGCTCTTTGCTCAATATGAAAAGAGGGAAGAAAGGAGCCTATAGTGGATTATGACAGTCAGAAGAAATGATGGAGGAACTAGAAGATAGTAGATACAAGTATTCAGAGATTTTAGGACTGGATGATATTTTACATGCAAAAATGAAAGAAAAGGTTAGAGAGACATCTAAAAAGAGTGAAAATGATTTTAAAATCCAATCTGAATGTGACAAATCTAGTCACTACAACATTTGGGTAGTTGCGGTGGTTAGATATAAAGTGTCCATTCTCAGGTGGACTGAAGAAGAAATATATCAAGTTGGATAGAAAGATGAGAAAGAAAGTAATATGAAAGTGATGCCAGTTGTGGTCAGGGTATAAGGATCAATTCTACTGAAATTTGAAGACTTCTTAATGTGGTTGGGAATGCCATGCAAGATTGGCATCATACAAAAACCAGCCTTGCTAGGTTCTGCACACATTTTGTGGAAAGTATTATCTGACAGATGACTAAATACATTTTCCATCTACATTTGACAAAGTAATGATAATAATAGTAATAATAATAATTGTTTCTACTTTATTTTATTGACCTGGAGTTAAGTAACAACAACAATTCTGTTTATTTTGTAAATTCTATTTCACTAAATACTCGACTGTTGAACTTCATTTCTGAATAATTGAAAATTTAATGTTGGTGTTTACTAGAAGAAATATTTCAACTTAATTCAATTAAATACATATTTTTCAAATGCTTTCTTTTGTTTAATTGAAAATGTGAAGATTATGGAAGATAGTAATGAAGTTCAACATCATTCCTGTGGCAAGTAGCAATTATGAATTTGATCACAAGGCCTTCTCTAAAAACATCTGTTTATATATATCCACTTTCATATAGAGTTTGCAAATATGTGTTAAAAATATACTTTTAGGGGATGTGTGGTACAAACCTCTTAAGTGAGCTTAATTCTGAATGTCAACATTTTTCCTATCTGTATTTTCATCTCATCAGTAAGATTACATGAATTATTGGGGTGAATTTATTCTATTAGTTAAGATAATCACTGAGAAGTCAAACTGAGTAACCTTTGTTGGTCCTTGAATCCAAGATAATATCAATAGCTTACATGCATATTTATGATTTCAGCTAATTGACTCACAGCTAGAATAAAGCCATGATGTTATCATTTCAAATCCAAGTTATCTACTCCCATAGATTCATCAACTTTCCATCAAGAAACTAGTTGATATACGCCCATCAACACTTTGTGTTGTAGGGTTTTCTTATCACACCCTGTGACACCAGCTTCATTAAAGTAACTCAATGCAATGGAGTTATGTAGATATGTTTGTTCATAAATATATTGCTTTAGAAGGCTTTTTTTACTATCATTATCAGTTTTTAGATTGGCAGTACCGGTAGAGGGTCGGACGCTATGCTTTGACGCACAGAGTTACGGCCCTTGCCATTCTGAGTTCGAATCCCGCCGAGGTTAACTTTGCCTTTCATCCTTACGGGATCGATAAAATAAAGTACCAGTAATGTACTGGTTAATTGCTGGCCTTGTGCCAAAAAGTAGAAACAATTATCAGTTTTAATACACTTTCCATATTCATCTTCTAAGCAAGTAATATCCTGTTTTGTATCTCTGGAAACTAAATACATGATTTCTTACACTTAAGTATCAATTTATCAACTATTAATCTCTTTTGTTTTGGTATTTCTCACTAATTTGTGTTATAACCTTCCTAAGAGGGTGTTATAACCTTCCTAAAATTCTGTGTAAATCTAATACTTTTTATTATATTATTCAATTTGTGTTTTATAAAATATGATGATATTCTTCAAACTTTTGAAATATTTTATGACTTTAATGATCATTCCCTTTTTACTTTTTATGAACAATATTTGAGAGAAATATGTTGTTGGTATCTCTCTCTCTCTTGACTTATTTGTACATTACTAATGGTTTCATAGATACCTTCATGTCTATGAAACCATTGTTAATGCACAAATAAGTAAAACTGTCAATATATGTGTGTCTGTGTGCGATGAACTGTAACATTAATTACTAACTATTAAGTAAGCTACTTTTTTATTATTATTCTGAAGTTAGTGGTAAGATTTGAATTAGTATTCTGAATAACTGGTTAAGAATTTTCAGTAATTTTTGCACGTGCATGTTTGCATGCCTATGGATAAATCAATGATATAGATTCTAGAATTTGAATTTCTTTAACACAATTTTAGATGTGATCAACACAGAAATTAAAATTTATCATGACAACATTTCATAAAATTTATTTTGTACACTCCCTACTGTGAACATGACATTCAAAAGAAAAAAAAAACATTTTATTTTAGTTTATCAAATATCTTATTTTGCCATCATATTTTATTATCCTGAGCAAAATATTCTTTTAATGATTTATATATTTATTCACTTCTTTCATATGGTCTATCCCACACATTTGTCATAGTATATTTGCTGAAGACAAGTTTTCGTGAGTGCATGTTTCTTTATAAATTGATCGGGAACACATACTATGTTAGAACATTTTCTGTTGAATTCTTCAGTTTCTTAAATAATGGATTACTATCTGAAATCGGTGCAACATTATTTTTATATTAATATATTGAGATTAAGCAAATGGAACCATAGCTGTCATTAACAAACCCTATTGATAAAACAATGACAACAACAAGTAACATAGCAAAAGAAAGTAAACGATTTATCATACAGAGATAAATTTCAGGAGTTAAAATATATCTTGTGTTTTTATAACCTATCTCTGTTCATGAAATATTAATTACAACTTTCCACTATTTCCTTTTAAATGTTATTATTAACTTATTTGTCTTTTGTACACTATATTTTTATAATTAAAAGAAATTGGAGATAGAAGAAATATTGATTTCTTACATAGGCATAAGACATTGAATTTAGAGGAAGGGAACAATTAATGATATTTACCCAGTACTTGACTGGTACTTTCATTTTTTTATGAATATTTGAACTCAGAATGTAAAAGTTCAGAACAAATATTTTGTCTGAAATTATAGTAATCACCCATCCATTAAGATAATGTACTTTTATTGAAAAATTATACTAAATTTATATTTATTTTGTAGGGAGTCAGGAATTGCAGAAAAAATAGTTTGTTGTGTATTTAGGAATAAACATTAACAATGATAAAAAAAAATGTCTGATATTTTAATATAGGCATATCTAGCTTTTGTAAAATGTGTGTGTTATTATTAAGGAGAAAAAAATTGATTATTGCCATTGTAAATGGCAACCCCATAGGATAGAGATAAGCTCTTGGTAAACCAAGTCCATGATTTTCATTGTACTTCTCTAAAACTTTCAGGATTCATACATAAGAAAGAAACATAGTTTATATTAGTATTATTGTTATTTTTGCTAATCTAATTTGGTTTTAGAAAAGTTGAGTTTTGATATAATGAAGAAAAGTAAAAGTAGATTTATTTTTATTTTTTAGTTAATTAAAATTCAAGCATGTCTTAAATCTTGTTTTGTGCAATATTGTAACTTTTAGTCTTGATCCGTTTTGGAGAAGCAACTCTTTTAAAATAAATTGTTTCCAGAATCTTTTAATTCTTTTAAATCATATTCTACAGTAAATTTCTGTAGCAGTCTTTGTATTCAACTGTTTCCTCCATTTCATTCAAACAATATTCTAAAAGAAATGAGAGTAATTTTCAGTATCGTTACATCCTAGATGATTGACCAAGTTTCTGAACATTTGCTTCCCTGTTTTCAATTGGAATTCATTGATAGAGATAGTTAATCAGTGAACTCTTGTATGACAACAAATGTCTCCTTGTCAGTAATTATTAGTTCTAGTCAGTTGCTTTCCTACAACAATGCATACTCTTCACCTTCTGAGCAATAGGCACAGTCACTGAAGTTTGGCGTGACATTGCAAAATTAATCATTAGTTATTTCCTGTCACTGGAAACCTATTCATTAGGGATTTTGCTTTGAGTAAACTTGTTTGCTGTCTTCAAGGAAAACAAATTGACTCTGGTTCCAAGTTTCTATTGGAGCTTAACATTTTTATTTATTTACTTATTTTCTTCTTTGAAAGGAGAAAGAAAAAAAGATAAGGAAATTAAATAACTGAATAATCAAAATAAATTTTTACTCAATTAGTAATTCCATTAATATATCTCTCTCTCTCTCTTTAAACATTTCAATCAATTGATAAGTAAATCTAATATCTCTACAAGCAATGATAAATGTGTCATGCATTTTTCTTTTTTAATAGTATATATAATTCTATATGTCATGGTGTATTTAATGATGCAAGCTAAATATCAACTTCTCGTGTCTTAAAATTATTTTGAAGAATGCTTGAAATCTTTCAGAGTTGTTTTAGGAACATTTTAGCTGAAGGCATTGTTTGATGCCTGCGAAAATAATCTCAACTCATCATCGCCACTACAGAATTGATAGCAAATTTTATTCATAATTTATTAAGAATTCTGTGCTTAATATTTCAGTTTATTTCAAAACCAACCTATTTATTTGACACCCATTTTTATATCTTTTAGTTTTAGATTTTGTGACTCAATATTTTTAAATGTAGGATATTTGTTATTCAAGGTATCAAATTTCTGAGACTTTGATTTTAAAATATTAAAATGCTTTCCAATTATCTGTTAACCAGTCAGCATAGATTCTAGATTATGAATATTTTTATTATTTTCAAAGAACCTTTTACATTGAATTTTTAAACCTCAACATCAATCAAGTATTTCATGAAATCATTCTGTGACTCTTCCTCTTTTCTCTTATTTAATTCTACACTACACTAACTTTCAAACTCTTCAAGCTCTGTTACTACTATAATCAGATTCATGATCTTGGAAAACGTAGACACATTCTGTTGCCATCTCCACCAGACACAACAACTAAAAAGTAAATTTAGAAGAAATACTCCCTCACCTATTGTTATTATTTGTTGTCACTCTGATCAAGCAAACCTATAATCAAAAGTATTTTAGTCATGAAAAGCTTATATATATATATATATATATATATATATATATATATATATATATATATATATATATATATGTGTATATATATATATATATATATATATATATATACACACATATATCCGAAACTACATTGTTTAGTGCTTCTGGTCCTTTTTACAATAGTGAGGTGTATTTTTCTGTTAATGGTTTTTAAAATCACATTTTATTAACAATTGCATCGTTAGTCACATGTTTACAACAGACCAGTTACTTTTTTTCATTTCATATATTATGGAAAATATATATATAATTTTATTTGTCTCTGATTCAGCACAATAGGGGTTTTCTGGAGTTGTGCAATTGCTAAGTGACTTTCCTTAACTACACTGTGATACCTTTGATGTAAATTGTAGATTTAATTAATAAATTATCTTCCTGTCACATTTAATATTTGTTTGTGTGGTGTATGTATAGTTTCCCAGTTGTTATGTCTATGGTGTCTTTGAATCCCCATGACTTAATTGATGATTCTGTATCTTCAAAATCTTAAGCAATATTCTGTTGAAATGGGATGGTTTGTTAGAATCACTTAAAGTCTATTTTACTCATACAAAATAGTTCAAATTTAATGCTTTGAACCTACTGGCCTGTTATACTGGAATCAATGATGTTTGATAATATCCCACTAATCTGGTATTCCATTCTGCCACACATTGCTGTTTACTATTGTCATTTACACTGATTTCAGCACAAATCTGTAATCATTTTAGATCATTAATTTAGCTTGAGGTCTCTTGCAAGGTATTGCTGGAATTAATGTCAAATACATACATATATACTCTTTTGTTTTCATGTTTAATTTGGGCATATCATTTTTTTCAAATACAGCTCTCTCAGGGTTCAAAGGATTAAATCCTTTCAATGATTGACTCCAATGCATATTCAGAAAGACAATAGCCAGAATATACTCGTGATCAACAAGGGTATTTGATGACTGGGTGTGTTTGGTTAGTGAGAAGGATTTAGCTAATATGCCTTGGTGGCTTTCCCTTTCCTCATCATTTATAAACTTAAAAACATCTTTTTGGCACAGGAATATATTCTCATTTAAAGGAGATTATAGTAGTAGATAAATGATATCACTTAAGAAATAGGATACTGACTGAAGTGATGTGAAACAGCAAATAACACCCAAGTAAATAGGTTGAGTAGAGTTGTAAAAAGTGAAAGAGATAGGGAGTGTGGTATAAAAGAGCTATTAAGGTAAAAAGTCATATTGAAAATAAATAAATCCAATTGAGGAAAGAAAAAATGTTGCAAGAGGTAACTCAAATGGTTGGTACTAAGGAGAACATCTAGCTGAAAAACATTGACTCAGTGTATGATGACAGACATATGATAAAAGGCCTTCAAGCTGCAACTGTCCTATTTTGTTTTCAGGCCTAGATATACTAGGCCTATATTAACTAGTGTGTTCTTCCCTTTTTTTTTAATGTATTAGAGTTCAAAATGAGGGAGATTTTGGCTGCTAGTTTTAAAAGATGTACAATCTTGTAGAACATTGCTTTTTGTCTTAAAGTATGTGTATTTGTGCCCATGTGTATGTAAAGTAGAGACTAGTGATTCCCAAATTATCACAGAACCCTTATAGGATTTTCCAAAAATCGTGGAAGCCATATATATATTTTATCAACAACCCTCATCTACTTTATGTGGATAAAACATTAAATGAAGCAAAAAATATTTTAGAGAGAAAATATATGAAACAAAAACATACAATATTTATTATCAAATTTTATAAAAACGTAATTTAACTCCTAGAACTCCATAATTTTCTGTGGAACACTGCTGTCTCAGAACCACTTTGAAAAACACAGCTCTAGGTAACAAATTTGGTTGGTTATTTTTTCTATTGAGGTGGTGGCCAGTGAATGCTATTAGACAGAGTTAAGTATGGTTGATTGAATTAAAATTCAATTTATTTTTTCTCATAATGACACAGAAATGAAGATGGTAGTATTACATTGTTTAATGCAAAATAACTTTGTTATTCTTGTTTGTCTAAATTATTGTTTATGTATTTTAAAACTACAATGATCTAAAAAATAATTAAAAAAATGTTTTCACTATTATCTTTGTTTTATTCATTTATATTTTATTCCTTCCTTCATTTATTTATTGTTTATTCATTTTTCTCTATTTCCAGTCCTGACTGCTACCCCAGTCTAAATATGACGGAACGTCATCAACGTGATGATTTCAGTCTGTGGCCGGGAGTGCAGGTATGTTGTTACCTACCTCTTTTTCATATTTGTATAACTTCCCTATATATTTTGATGGAAACTCTTACTAATTAATACAAAGAACAAATTAAAAGTCTATGTTTCACTATTTATTTACATAATTTTTTATTCGTTTTCCCTATAATTTTTTGGGGGGTTTTTGTCAATTGCAAAATTATTAATAAACACTACTAATTAATATAACATTTGTTTGAGCATTTTCTAGAAAGTCTTAATATAAATTAGGAAAAATGAAAATGAAACATAATGAGTTTCCTTTAATTATTATTATTATTATTATTATTATTATTATTATTATTATTTTATTATTATCGTTTTTTGTGTGTATATATATATATATATATATATACATACACGTATTTATGAATACACACCCACACACATATATATATATGTATATAATGTATATAATTAGCTTCTAATCATTGATACATTTAATAAATACTCTGTAAAAGGTAGATGTCTGTATATATATTAATTTATATTGTCATCTCTCTTTGTTTCTCTATTTCCAAATTGTATGTATGTATGCAAGCATTTTTATGTGTGTATGTATGCAAGCATTTTATGTATGTATGTATGTATGCAAGCATTTTTATGTGTGTATGTATGCAAGCATTTTATGTATGTATGTATGTATGCAAGCATTTTTATGTATGTATGTATGTATGCAAGCATTTTTATGTATGTGTATGTATGCATGCATCACATGCATACATATATGCATCACATGCATACATATATGCATTTTGTCACTTGAATGATTATTTTTTTGATTTTCTTCCATAATTTATCTTAGTTCTCACTTGATGTTAACATTAAAAAGTTATATCTTTTTTTTGTCTTAGAGAAAATTCTTTCTGCTCCCTTTCTTTCCCCACTCACTCTTCCTTCTCCATGCCATCCCTGTGCACACACACACACACAGGTACATGCAAACACATTCATATGCATATCAGTAGATGAATTCAGATAGTGTGAGAGATTACACACTGTCAATGAGTTGTATCTATAGATATGTTATCCAAAGCTGATCTCTACACAGTATATAATATTGAGAAAGGTGGCAATAACCATTTTAATTATTGATTGGATGGCAGTCACATGATAAAAATTTTTTATTAATATTTATTAATAAGTTTTTATTTGTCAGCTATCAAATTGAGTTGGTTGAGTGTTTAGAGTTAAATTAGTTGCTTTATAATGTCTAGATTAGTGGTTCTGTCATTATCTCTAAAGAGTTATTAATTTGAGTATCAGTAAATAAATTGTGTCTATCATTATCACACTCTCTTACCATACATTTCCACATTCACCTTCATGCTAATGCTCTCTCCTTTTTTGATCTATTGACCATCATCCCCCATAATCATATTTCCAGGCATATTTGTCTTGAAAGAACCTGTCATAAGATAGAGTTCAGAAGACCCTTTAGCTTTGCAGTGATCAAAGCATCTGTATAATGTAGGTGACATGATCAAATGCTCCCAGTATATTATGTAAATAGAGACAATGTATGGTAGAGAGGATTTGTCAAATCTAAGACAGCTCCTCTAGTGCTTGTGCCACAATAAAATGCACCCAGTACAATCTATAAAATTGTTAGAGTTAGAAAAGGCATCCAGCCATAGAAGCCATTAAAGAAAACTTGAACAAATATTCATCTTACAATTTAGTTTTTCCAGTATAACCCAACTAGTAAGAAATCAATATTGAAAAAATATTTATTGATTGCAGGAAGTGTAATCAAATTGTAAATATGTTTAAATATGAAAATAATTGTTTCTACTTTTGGGACAAGGCCAGCAATTATCCCAGTGCATTACTGGTGCTTTATTTTATCGACCCCATAATGATGAAAGGCAAAGCTAACCTCAGTTGGATTTGAACTCAGAACATAAAGGGTCATAACTCAAAGCATGGTGTCTGACGCTCTACTGATACTGCCAAACCACCGCTATATAAGTGTGTGTGTGTATTAATCTCATGTTTTATGCACACACTATAAAACAAAACTGAACTACTGCTCTCATGACCCTTATATCAAACCATGGTGTTGTGCTCTGCTTGATAACAATTCTTATGTGAATATAAATATTTGGTAGCAGAGAAAAGCATCTCACTCATTAATAGATTTTAAAATGATACTTATTTCAGATGATAATTATAGTGCAGATGTCTGTGCTTGTGTACTTTCTACAGTGTGACTACTCTCAGTCCCAAATAATTGGGGCGTGGGGAGTTGGAATAAGTGGTGGGGTTGGAAAATCAATAATTTTTCTAGGTTGTTTCCCTTGAATTTCTTTTAAAAAACCAAAATTAGTCATTTAGTTTACATATTGAGATCCTAACCCATCCTACAATAATTCCTCTTCTAAAAGACACTACTTTGTGAATGAACAAACAGCCAAGTGTTTATCATCCATTCAGTGCCTGTGTGTGATAAGAAGTTTAGTTGTTGATGTCTAATGATAACTGGTAGCACAACATACATGTATTATCTATCCCTTAAAAACTTTGGCAAGTATAAGTAATTGTGGGTGGTAGATTTAATCTATCACCCAGTTTAACACCACCTCCTGGCTCTTGGGTGCCTTTAGAAGAATCCACTTTATTGCAAGTATTAGGGCCGGGTGTCTGATTTGAGGAAACCTTTCTCTCTGCCACCACTCTTGAAGGCACCAAAAAGGGTCATTGACACTGCTCTTCCTCCTGACAAACCTGTAAAACAGGATTATTAAAAGAAATGTACCTCTTGACTCTTCAAATATGCTGCTAATGTTCTCAGGATAAGCATCAATACTACTAGATCACAAATTTTTCTATAAATCATACACATTGTTTATTAATATGTGACATTAACTCAAGCTTAATATTCACTTGCATCATTTACCAAATAGACAAGCTAAACAAGTTAAACATAAAAAAAAACAACACTATCCTTATTTTGCAGCTATTAATTTTGCTGTAACCAGGTTAAATATCTTCATTATGTGAGGAGATTCTTCTGTAGTGAGTCAGTCTCTGTCTCTCTCACTCTGTTTCTTTAATATGGACAATGAAGGACAATATGGTTAACAGCGTCATTGTTTATTCCTGCCTTCAGTTGTTCTAAATGAATTTAGAAACAAGTCTTCTTTTCTGTGTATGACATCCTTACTTTCAACTATGGCAAAAATTGATGCCTTTTCACCAACTGGTTAGTTACACTGTGGCATAGAGAGAAAACCTGCCTATGAATACAATACTGTACTGCCTGCAGTGAGAGGTGAACCCATAACCTCCTATGATAAGCACTTATAATTAGAATGCATACACCAAGCACGTAACCCACTCATCCATTGTACCATATAGTGTTTGTAAGTTTTTGTTCGTGTTCTTTTTTCTTTGAATTATTCATTCAATATCTATTTCTAACGTTTTGGGGGAATTTTCCATATATTTAGTTATATATATATCTTTTTTTTTAATTTCTTGCTTGGCTTTGAAATTGTCAGACATAGCCATGGGGATAAAACTGAATGTGTATTTGTGGGATATGAAGCAACTATTAAAATGATAAAAAATAAATATAAGAAAAATAATAGCAAAGAATTCAGAAAGATGAGAAGGAATGAGTTTAAATGGACACATTGAGAACTTTCATGTAAAGCAGAAACTTTCTACAATATTTTTGCTTATAACAGATATTTAGAGAAATGTTTTTGTAATACTTTATATTTATATCTATGCTGTAGAATCATTTTTATATAATGTATTGAAGGTAAAATCTTTCAATAATATAAGATTAAACAAAATATATTTATACACTTTCAATCAATAAAGTAAATGGACAATAATAATAAAAATGAGTTCAGTCAATATTTCCAAAACTCCTTCATTTGCCCACTACAATAAATGCTCCGAAAAACAATCGAGGCAGCTTAAAACACTCATAGTGTTACCATGGGTGATAGCGAAGCTGAGGTGCTGGGACTGTTAAAAACTTTCATGAGCATGACCTGATATTTCGTTATTATACATTTTAGATTTTGTTTCTAAAATTCATTTCTGTTTGGGATAGTATCATGTCACATTCTAGATGAGTAAATTCCCAATAGCTGAGTCTGTGATAAAGTTTTAATTCCCAGTTTTAGCCTTCTTTATTTTCATTTATGTTACTGATGCCTTCTAAAAAGGACATGAATTTCATATCATGTTTATATCTTCTATGAATCTGGGATTATGTGCTGAGTAATAAGTTTTCTCATAATAATCCTCAAGTAAATAACCTAAGCTACTCCCTTTCTTCAATATCTATTGTATCAAATGTGAAAATAGAAGTGTCCTTTGATTTCAAGCCACACAGAAAAAACGGATTATTTTGAGTTAATAGAAGTTTCCTTCATAGTTTGATGCCAAGGAAGGTGTCTTTCTTTTATGATTAAGAGACAGTAGAGTTACAAAAACAATATCTAGCTTTATCCCTCTATATTGTGAGTTTAAATCCCATGGTGTCAACCTTTCTTATCATCACTCTGGGTTGGATAACATAACTACCAGTAATATACTCACAGTTGATTCAATCAACTATATACTGTTCCCCTATAAATTTGTGACTTCAGGCCAATGTTTGAAATTATTGTTTTAAGATTGATTTAGCAGATTGATTAATGACAGAAAAAAAAATGCTATTTAGTTATATCCTTTCATATTCCAAGTTAAATTTCCATCAGGGTATATTTGCACTATAAGTGATAAATTACACTATTTTGAAGGACTGCTAGCTACTGTTTTTTTTTGTTTTTTTTTGTTTTTTATTAATTAATTTGGGCTAGTTGCTACTTTAAATGTTAATTCTAAATGGTATGAATGCTATTGAATATCATATTAAATTACTCAACTAAGTAAATTAGAAACTACATACAAGTAATCCTTAGACATATATATATTTTTTTAATTTACTCACAAATTTCCATTTGGGATAGTTTCTAACCCAATCCATTACATTATGAACATTTTGTGTTATTTTTTATGAAATTGTGACAATTCTGATTGGGTATTGGGGCTCATAGAATAAACTATTTTTCTCCCTATGCTAGTGTGTTGAATGAATCCAAAAGAGATGGATGTCATAGCATAAAGGCATGTTCCCAGTGAGTTGTTCCCATTGTCAAGTTTTGATTTTTGGTAACATATAAATATTGTGAGTTTGTATTTATTTTAGTACTTTTTATTTATGTTTTGAATACATAAAGCCAATAAAATGTTTTGTAATACACCAAGATCGCAAGTCTGATCATAAATTCAATTCAACAAGCACTTATCAATGTTTTCTAATTTTATCATTTTATCATAATATTATAATGTTTCTAGTGTAAGCATAAAGATACATTTTTGAGGAGGGAACATTTAATTAGATTGATCTCAGTACTAGACTGATATTTATTTTATCAACTCTAGAAGCTTGCATGGCAAAGTAGCTGGAACAAATACTGCAAATCATTTTGTCCAACAGCTTTCATCAATTGCAGTAACACTAGACTTAATGCCTTAACTTTCTTTTGAGTCTTTGTAGATATTTTTATGTCTTTCTGTGCATTTCCAAGTGTCACTTTTACAGAAGATATTGTAGACACTTCAATGAGGCATAATTCTCACATCTTCCTAGATAGGTCTTAGTTGTAGCTCTCTCTTAGCTACTATTATTATTATTGTATTCAGGTGGTAGATAGGCAGTGTCAGAGGAGCATCAGACAACATTTTTGCAGCGTATAGTTGTGACCCATTGTGTTCTGAGTTCAAATTCTGCTGAGGTTAGCTTTGCCTTTCATCCTTACAGGATTGATAAAATAAAGTACCAGTAATACACTGGAGTCAATTTAAACGACTTAGCCCTCCCTCAAAATTGTTGAACTTGTGCCTAAATCAGAAACCATTGTTATCGTCATCATCATCATCATTATGAACGTCATCAGCCTTCATGTTGTCATTGCTTCTTTAAGTTGCATTTATTATACATCACTGCAAGCCATTGATTCATTCTTCAGCAAGGAAATTTCTATAGTCAAGCATTTATTCTTGGGGAAATCAGTTTTTTGAAAAACCATTTTTAATGTAAAAGAAAACTGAATGAACCAGTCATCAAAGGGAATGACTATGATTAGACATGTCTGATGAAATAGTGAGAGGGGTGTTACTCATGCTGGTGCTGTTGTTACTGCTGCTGCTGCTGCTGCTGCTGCTGCTGCTACTACTACTACTACTACTACTACTACTACCACTACCACTACTACTACTACTACTACTACTACTACCACCACCACCACCACCACTACCACTATCACTACTACTACTACTACTACTACTACTACTACTACTACTGCTACTACAAAACTGCAGTCTATGCTGCTATCACTACAATTATGTTTTCTACCATCACAGCTGCTAGTCACCCAGCACAACAAACAAACACCCCCAGTATCCAACCTTCCACAGCCTCAAACTGTGACCTCCATCACCTCCTCTACCCTTACCACAAGCCCACCACGTCTTCCAGATACAAACAATGCTATCATCTTCATCCTCTTCATCTGCTCTACTCTATTTCTAATCTGTCACCCATATTCAGCACCGCCACTCCACTTTTCTACTCTGCAATCATCATCAGCATCAAATCTAATATTGCTAAATGAATTATATACCTTGAATGCAAATGAATTCATTGCCAAGTTAGTTGCCCTCCCTGCTCCAATTGCATTCTCATATCTCCTTCCCATTCCCCCTTCCTCTCATTTCTACCATCTCTTATCCATATTAAAATGAAAAAGAAAAAATATAGAGGAAGTATATTGGTTTAGTGGATAAGCATTGCTTTTGTCCAACATGCACATATGCCCACTGACATCTCCCTACATATATGTGTTTGTGTGTGTGTATGTATATATATATATATATATATATATATATATATATATATATATATATATATATATATATATATATATAAATATGTGTATAATAAATGTATATATATATATATTCCAATTTGTTATGTAGACAAATTTATATGTGTACAAACCCTGTATAAGCATATGAAATGTATATGCATACATACACAATATACCCACATACATATAACACATTTATATCTTGTAAACAACTGCATAACTCATATAAATATACAAAAATAGATGCACTAACATGTACAAATAGGCATTGAAGCAGATAAAATACACAGGTTATATATAATCTTGTATACGTATATATGTGTGTGTGTGCGCCTGTGTCATCATCATCATCATCATCACCATTTAATGTCCATTTTCCCTACTATCATGGGTTAGATGAATTATCCCATTGTGAGACAAGTCATATTAGGTGACTGTATCTTCTCCATTCAGAACTGTTTGTGGCTTGCTTTCTATGACTGGATGCTCTTCCTAACACCAACCAGATTTACAGTGTGGATTGGGTGCTTCTTGTCATGGCATCAAAAAGAACATTTGACAAGTTTGACTGGGTACCCAACTCTTTTTAATATATATATATATATATATATATACACATACGAGGTAGGAGCGTACTTCATATACCTTGGTAAAGACAACCTGTTTAGAAAAGAAGTTACTCTGAACAAAGACTGTTGCGGAGTAAAGCAGACTCGGTTCTTACGTTCTGAAAGACAACTTCTCTTGTGCTGGTGTCATGCTATAATGCATCCAGTTCACACTGTATTGTGGTTAGTAATAGGAAAATATGTGCCAAAAATATGAACAGTGCTTATAATATATACCATTAACATTTTATGTCCCCTCTGCTATGCCAGAATGAGTTTCACAGATCTTTCTGATACAGTGTTTTTTACAGAAGTATGCCCTCGGCATGTCAACCCTTTTAGTTTCCTTTTAAAACAGATAGGAATATTGTGGTTCTATTCTAAATGAGGGCCAGAGATACTATATATGATGATGATCATCATCATATGTCTGGTTTTCCTGCTAGCAATAATTGGACAGGATATATATATATATAATATACACATAGACATGCATGGCTTATATAATGATGCATGTACCTGCATACATAGATATGTGTTACCCTTATGCACTATACATATAAACACTCAATCCTACATAATTCACATAAGCCCTGTCTATATACTTTACATAATCAGATAGATATTCATACATGTCCAAAATATACAAACAAAGATATTATCATACATTAATATACAAACACATATTATACATAAAATCTTTTCCACACATGATACGCAGACCTGCATACACAAATTCATATGTTCATATGAAATTGTATAATTAGCCATACTCATATATGCACACACACATACAAATAATCTCTTATAGAGACATCTAATTACACACACACATAACCACACATATACATACATACATGGTGGCTGCCAACTCGTTTTCGAGTATGGTCACTACTTTATATCCATGTAGGAGATCCCCTACCGATGTGCTGAACGAGTGTGACTTTTTAGCCCAGCCGGCGACTTGAAAACTCTGGTACAAACACTACACTTGTGACAATTATTGAAACATAGTGCTGGGCCCATGATACCATGTGACGACAAGTGTAGAGAGATCAGAGATCTCCAGATAGAAAGCAATGCTTGTGCCGTGAAGCTTTTATAGTGAGCAAAGGCACTGCACAAAGCCAGTCCCACTCTCTTAACCAAGATGATATTTACCAAAAAGAAGAACAAGTCAACATCATTAAATACCATCAGGGTTGCAGGTGTTATATCAGTTTTCCTTCTCCTAGAATACATACATACATACATACACACACACACACACACACACACATACATACATGCATACATACATACATACATACATACATACATACATGTATTTCCATGATCACTCATTATTTTTACCTATAATTTTATGACTTCTAGGAGTCTAACCTGATAATGATATTACATTTACATATATATACATATCTACTTAAACATATATCTATATATACATAAACATACACATCAAACAATGGCACTTCTTTGATGACTCAGTATATTTGCCTATACTTCTCAATGTCCCAGGAGTCTTGTCTGAAAATGCTATTTCATCCTGTTATTAGAATGAATACAAAAACTGATAGACAATAGTTTATTCTTGTGAAGCTTTTTTATTCATCCATCTTGAAAATGTAGTCAGCTTCTTATTGAATGGAGCAGAGTGTGTGCATGCATGCACACACAAACGCATACATGCATATACAGAAGTGTGTGTTTTTAAATGTGTATGTGTTTGGGTGTAAATGCGTAGATACCTTGTTGAAACTTTAGATCAATGAAACTAAAGTGTTTTTGTGTATTTATGATGTACATGTTCAATCAACTTACTAAAGATTTAGTCAATGTCTTATTGAATAGAAATTATTCATACTGTCATGTATGAATATGTATTTGGGCATATATGTACAAGTGTGTGGGTGTTGCATGTGAATGTCAATGTGTGCATATATGTGTGTCTATTTCTATGCATGCATGGTTGATTGATTTAATCGGTCTTTGTTGAACTGATGTTGAGATGTGTGTGTGCATGCATGTGCACAGATGTCTTTATGTGCACGTACGTGTGCATGCATCTGTGTGAATATAGTTCAGTTATGTTGCTACTTATTGAAATGATATGCAAATAGTAATGCTACTGCATCTATTTTCACATTAGATGAGAGATAGTTTACACAGCTTGCACTCATTACACATATTTTTGATTGCATCCAAGAAAAATACACTATGCTATAAAGCCTTCACGTATCAATATTCTCCAAATTCTCCATTAAGTTTTTTTTTTTTTGTTTCTTTTTCTATCTTGTCTCTTCTGCAGCTTCTTAGATTTTGTTTTGTAACTGCTTAGACAGAGGGGAAGGGCAGGGTCATGAACCTTTTCAAAGCCTCCGAGACTCCTGGGAGGAAAAAGAGTTATCCTCAATTTGGAGACCTAGTCTAAATGCTTGCAATAAGGAGGTCCCTGCCAAAGGTACCGAAGAACCAAATGATGGTGTTAAACTGATTAAAGGATCAAGTGTACTACTGAAACTGTACCACTGTCTGGAACCAAATTTGAAAGAGATAATACATTCAATTCTCAGAAGTATTTCTTTGTTTAGTTGGAAAATAGTTATTTTCACTTTATAGTTGAACAATTGGAGCAGTAACTGTTCACATTTGTTCACTTACATGAATATCAACAAATGTTGATTGCTTACATTTCAAGCTCAAAGAATATTGTGTTAGGTAGCATGATCTCACAGAAATCAACAATAACTTTAATCATTTAAAGTGCAATTGAACAATCTATTTATTTAATATTATAAGGTCTCGGTTATTCGTAACAACTGCATTTCTGTTGCAATTAAATATTATCAAGGGCCTCAGATCCAGGCATCACTGAATGCATCTGTTTAAATTCTTAGAGTTCTTTATCAGTCATGTACATTTGTTAGAAAGGATAGCAAGAAAAAAGCAATGTCAGTGTATATTTCTAGACACATACTTTTATTATATAATAAAATCAAATGGAATTTGTTCTGTAAATTTAAAGATTTTGGTAACTGTCTTTTATTATCTCTTTATTTTAAAGAAACATTTATTTCCCATCAACTCAAGTTATTGTTTTAAGAAATCTGTATCAAGGATTTGTAAATCTTTGGTTAAGTGCACTTTTGTAAATAGAAGGGGAAGTATACAGGAATCTATCGTATATAGTTGAGTCACTGCCAAAACATGAAAAATTGGTAGATTTTAATATCTTTTAACATCCACTGAGTCCTTAGGAGGTCTCCTACAGCTTGCTTAAATATGTCTCTTGGGAGGCCAATGTTTTTCTTGTAAATATAGCCACATCTTGCTAGCATGTGTGACACAAGCTGAACATATCATGCCTTTTAGTTGTTCTTTCTCACAACTTGGAAACATTTTCATCACAATATCATGCTGCTTACAGTTTTGCTAAAAGTTAAAAGAAAATTCCTCGTTTACCTTCAGGGAGGTTTCTCTTTTATTCTCAGTCTTGTAAGAGCACAAAAGAAGATATCTACAGATAAACTCACAGCTTCTCATATTTACTGAAATGGCTTCTGCTCTCATATTTCACTATGATATTCAAGGTGGCATTGTAATCTCCCTCTTTCTTTCTCTATCTCAATTTCTATTACAAGCACACACACACAGTGACGGGAATATGATTTTGCATTTTGGCAGATTTTAGTTTAACGCTTTAAAAGCTTATTTATTTTCTGGACTACTTTCTTTGTTTAACTTTTTGAGTGTCAAACACTTACTGGTTTATCTTTCACCTCCTACCCTTGTGTGCCAAAGACATACTGGTAAGTTTTAGTGTAGATTGTAAAGAACAGGCCCAGGCAAAGTAAATATTGCAAATTTGATCCAAAGATTTCTTGCTAACACTTTTTTGAAAAGTACAAAACTTACAAGTAAACCAAGTCTGAAGTAATAAAATACTAAAAATGGCACTAGCTCTCAAAGAATTATAACATGTCTATCTAAATTAATTGAGTACTCTAGAAGATATGACTTTATAGGAGCAATATTAAGTGTTTTAAAACAATGCTTCTTTGGAAAATGTAGTGATGAAACCAAGCTACCATACCAGCTCCAAAATATAGAAGCCGAAAAAAAAAAAGGTTATACAATTTGTAGAAAAGCACTTCTCTGGAAACACCCAACATAAATTTACCTTATTTTATAAATGTTGTCTAACAATGTTTAGTTGACTATCAGCTAGATATATAGCTTTTAACCTATCGGTGCATACTTTCTGTAAATGTGCTATGAGATTCGAGGTAACTTTAAATAGTTGTAGAATACTCTAATTGCTTTAAGAATTTAAGAGACATCATCACTGAATGGTTATCTTGGTCAAATGGTATCTTGAAAATTGAGTAAACAGAAACTGTTTGGAAACCTATTGAATAGACTGCTCCTGTAATTCAAAGACCCAGCCATGTAACACTGAGTCATTGTGAATCCCCCCTGTAAATAGGCCATTTCATTTCTCAATCAACTGGAACATTCATCATAAAAATTGATGGAGATCTATTTAAATTAATATATATCTTCCATATTTATATTTGCATAAAAAATTAATATTATCAAAGAATAAAGTTCATTTTATTTAACAAATAGAATGTATTGAATGAGATTGATACTTGAAATGTTCTAGCCACTCAGTTACAGTATTAAAATTCATCAATACAACTGTGAGATTTATTTTAGAATTTGAGGAGGTGGCAAAAGACTTAGATATCATTGTAATCTTTCTGTTTCCATGTGGCAAGTTACAAAACTGGAATGTGAATTTCAGGAATACTTTCTACATCAGCCACCTGTTAAATTAGTGACAGATCCATGCTTTGCCACAAGTTGAAGATCTCAAGTAGACTTGTTAGTAAAGGATGACACTAAATAGCACTACCTCCCCACTTTTCAATGCTGCACCCTCAGATTTAAGGGGATAGGTTTATTCTGATATTCTACTTAGAATTATTGAAAATTAGAGTACTCAACACATGCTCCAAAACTTACTGATGGACTTGATGTTAGGTTAACAATGTACCAGCTGTTCTCTGAGAGGTTTCTTGTCCTGGACCCTTGAACCACCATTTCAATTTATTATCATAGTAGTTGAGAAGTTTATATCCCAGTCATGATATATGTTAGTGAACTTGTTCTAATAATAGCTTAGATGTTTCAGTCTGAAACGGAGTTACATTATTGGCACATTCTACTCTGTGTGTCTGTGTGAGTGAGTGAATGAAAGAGAGAGAGAGAAAGAGAAAGAAGGTGCTATGATGACTGAGATGCTTAATTGTGATTTCTCAATTATGGTGTGTCTGTGTGTTTGTACCGCTAATTTTAAATGATGTTGTTAGAATAATATTTCTTCTTTATACTAGTTAAAGCTATCGATGTTGGATTTTATATTTTTATTTTTATTAAACATTGTGATAATTTGTAAATTATATGTACTATAGTGATGGGTAATATATTACATAATACATTGTTTGTTTTTATATAATCATAAATGTGTTTTGTCACCCTACATTCAAACAAATATGCATATATATTTATATACATATATGTATATATATGTAAATACTTTCTGTATATTATCACTGCTTTAAGATAATTTTTTCTTTTATATTTTTTCATAATATAAGAATTTCAATTTGTTAGGCCACCTTCAAACACTCATTTTTATTTTTATAAGACATGTAGTACAATGATAGACTTTTTTGTTTAATTATTTACTTATTCCCTCTCTGCAATTCTTCAACAGATTCTGAGATACAATATATATATATATATATATATATATATACATCATTACTGTTTAACATCTATTTTTCATGCTTGCTTGGGTTAGATAGATTGTCATATTTTCAGGGTAGACTATTCAGGTGATCACATCTTACTGAAACATTCCATATTCAGCATGCTTCGATGGCTGGATGTTCTTCCTAATGCTGACAACTTTAAAGCATGTTCTGGGAGAATCATGGCACCAGCACTACCATCTTATAGGGTGTTTTTTTTTATCATGGCACCAGCATTTCCCTATATATATATTTATATATAATTTCTTCTCTGGTCCTGTAACTCCTAAGGGAGTTGTAGAGATGTCGATTTATTGAGATATGGCTTTTCTAGGGATTTTTAAACCTGGCAGAGCCCATCTCCTTTCCATCTCTGAATACGGCAGATTTCTTCCAGAAATTGAGAGAGTGACAGAAAGGAAGTGAGAAAGAGGTATAGAGGAAGAATCAACTCCAGTACTTGATTGGTAGTTTTTTATCGACCCCAAATGGATGAAAGGCAAAGTTGACCTCGGCAGGATTTGAACTCAGAAAGTAGAAAGCCAAAACAAATACTGCATAGCATTCTATATATTGTTCTAATGATTCTGCATATTCACAACCCGACCCCACACACAAATAAGTAGATATCTTTAATAGAAAAACCTTTATCATCATTTTTATGTGCATTTTCTTCTTCCATAGTGGTATGGGCTGGATAAGCCTTTTTGAGGCAGTTTTTCTATGGCAAGATACCTTTCCTGATGCCCATCAATACTTTATTTATAATTATGGTATATACTACTCATCTTCATCAAAACGCTATGTTGTATAATGTATTGTTTGTGCAGGACATAGAAATGTCACCTATTACTTTAAAATACTATCATTAAAGCATATATGTTTACATATATACAAACTACTGTATAATTAGTAAGTAATAATGGGCCATACAATCACTCATTTAAAACTTTGTTACATATCCTGTTTGGTGAAGCCAATATCTTATACATATTCAGATGTCCACACACTCAGATATCCATCCATACATACAGCCACACAGAGGATTACACTCACATACAGATTGTTATACATATGTAATCATTACAGTTCCACCAATAAGGTGCCACACTATATCTTTTATAGTTCCACTATTATCCTTAAATATATTTAATGTACAACAGGAATTAACATGAAATCACAACCATGATGTACCATATAACTGTATGTAGAATATATGTAGCAAAAAAAAACATATTCTATTTTCCCCTTACTGTTAGCCACATGGTTGATGTTTGTTCTATTTACTCACCTGATGCTATGTTGTCATGCTGTAATCCTCTCTTTCTCTATTCAGCTACTTCTTCCTTATTTCTCTTTTATCTCAACCTTCATAATATGCGTGTATGTAAGTGTCAACATTATCATCACTTTACATCTGCTTCCCATGTTGGTATGGGCTGGGCATGTTGTCACATTCTATGGTTTGACAGGTTGAAAAAAAACCTCATCTTTCTTGAACATGCATTATTTAGCATAGTTTCTATGGCTGGATGTTCTTCCTAGCACCAGTCATCTTATTGGGTGTGTTTTATCATAGCACCATCACTACCACTTTACTGAGTGAACTGGTTTCAGTCACTGGACTATGGTCATGCTGATTAATATGCTATTTAGTACATATTTGATTAATTTCAGTAGGTGGAAAGAAATATTAGCAAAGCATATAAAGGGATATAGCTAAATACCACAAGGTACTTTTGATTGGCACTTCACAGATAAAACCCTTTCTAAATTGTTAGCTTATGAAGGAGTTACTGAAAATTGGAGATAAATATCCTAATGATATTTACCTTTTATGAAAATATCACAAACAAAAAGCAGCTAAATGGTTCCTTTCTCACTAAATCATATTCTACCCCAGGTGAGGTTGGAAATGCCTCATGGGGCATTTTTTAAAGAGGTAAATGTACTGTTGACTGAATAGATAATATTTGTGGAATTTTATGACTGTTTAAAGGTCAGCAAGATAAACATTTGACAATAGTGATAGAAAGATTCCAGAAATGATGGCTGATTTTGTATCAAAGAATAGGGACAGATGTGGCTGATTCTCAAAGACATGAATGTTGTACTGGTGCTTTTAACCTTTTCATAGAGGTATTTCTAATGAAGTTTCTATTTGCAATAGTGTTTCCAATGTAATGTAGTTTATTTCAATTAATTAATGAACAATTTTGAAGAATTTACAGAAATTATTAATTATTTCATTACATATGGTACTTATATAAAATTATGTTGAAAGATTTTAATTTAAGTAGGAACCATTTAAAGTGGGTGGTTTTGTTTCATAAAACCACATTCAGTTTGGGCTCTTGAATCTAAAATAGTCAATCGAAGATCAATAGAAGTATATCTTGGGGTATAGAAAATCAAAGCTCTGGAGTATATATGTGGGTGTCACAGCAAGGGGGATCTGGTCCATACTGTGGAGTGGTCGTGTAGGTATCACAACAAAGGGCACCCAGCACTCACTGTAAATGAGGTTGGCACTTGGAGTGGCATCCAGCAGCAGAAGCAAAGCCAAAATCAGCCCTACATGAGCAGCACTGCTCACATATGCTTGTCTGACCCAGCACTGCTCAAAACAGGACAACTTGTCTAACCCACGCCAGCCTCAAAACATCGCTGTTAAATGGTGATGATTATATATATATATATATATATATGGACAACAGATGGGGTAGCAGAAATATATATATATACATCATCATCATCATTTAACGTAAGCTCTCAGTTCAACCTGTATGGTGGTCATGCAGGTGACACAACAAAATCCCCTAGTGCACCATGTATGGTGTTCACGTTCTGTATGTACAAGATACAGTCATCTCATCTGACTTGTCTCACAACGGGACAACTTGCTCTAACCCATGCTAGCATGGAAAATGGACGTTAAAGGGTGTTGATATATATATATATACATACACACACACATACATATATACTTACATACATACATATAAAACACACAGGCCCCATACTGAGATAGAACCTGGGACTCTATGATTACAAAGCAAACTTCTTAAACATATCATGATGTGTATATATGTATTTCATTTAAATTGTATTTTCTTTCATACTCAAATATAAAAAAAAAAATATGCATGCTTCCCTATGTATGTGTATACAATTTTAGAAGATGTAATATTCAATTTTGAATTATGCGCCTGCAATTTTGTTTCAACATTTTTTAGTAAAATATTTGTTTGAAAAATATATTCCTTTTTTTTTTATTTTTATTTTCCCCATCTTTTCTAATTTTAAATTCATATTTCTTTTTCTCTTTTCATAGTTTCATATCTTTCCTTTATCAGTTTATATTTTCTACTCTTCTTTTTTTCTTGTCTTCCCTTTAATTTTTTACTCTAGTTTTCCTCTGTTTCTTTGTTCTTTACTCTTGCATTATTCTACTTTATTTGTCTTTTCATTCCCCCTCCTCCTCTTTCCTACAGCAAACTATAGTATCCTCTTCTTTCTGTCTTTTTCACTGCAGACTGTAGTTATGTTCGGTATTAGATGTGCCTAATTTACTGCATTTCTATTCCCTACAAATCGGCATGTGTACACTATTAAAGAAGCCTGAATTCCTCTGATCCTACTGTGATTGCATATGTCTAGTTATACTTTAGCCATGTGTGTGAAATTGTTTGGTGAGAGCTGTATAATAATAGCCTTCAAATCTTGGTCACCAGTTAACCTTTCTTCCCTTTCTCTTTTTACATCTAATCTTTGTTCCCCCACCCAACCTCACTCCTTTCCCAATTGCAGTGATAGTTGCAGCAGGAAAGACTATGCTTCTATATTCTTCACTTCTACTCTCCTCTCCTTTCTCACTACTCCTCTACTCTCCTATTTTTTCCTTACTTCTCTCATCACCCACCCCACTTTTCTTCCTTCTCCCCTCTTCTCTTTACTCACCTCACACCCAATCTCCTTATTATTTGGCTTCCTTCACCTCTTGGAAAGAAATCACTCTCTTCTTTTCTCCAGTCTTTTCTGCTTCCATCCCACTTCTCCATCATTTTCCATGTTTGTTCTCTTCCCACCTCTTCTCAGTACACCCCTTCTTCTCTTCCTGCCCCCTCCATCTCCAGATATCTGTGTGTTCTAATAGCTATCAGTAGCACCACAGCTCATCTAAAAGGAAGAGGAGAGTGGAATGGTCAGCTGTGAAAGTAGATCAGTGAGTTGGGTAAGATTAATGTAGCCCACTCTTTGTCCCAAGCATATCTCCCTTAATATCTTTCCCTCTACATTTCAACCTCTGAACACCACCTCCACATACTTCACTCCTCATATGTAAGCAATCTCCAACTACTTTGAAAAAATAAACCCCCAACACCACAGGCCATCAAAGAGGTGAGAGGTGAAAAGCTGCAATAGACCCCTCCCCTTCTCTCTCTCTCTCTTTCTCTCTTCCTCTCTCTCCCCATCTCTCTCTCTTTCTTTCTCTCTTCCTCTCTCTCCCCATCTCTCCCCCTCCCCCTCTCTCCATCTCTCTTGTCCTTCATGCTCCTCTGCTAATAGTCAACACCACTAGGCATCATTAAAGGAATTACTGGTAGTGGCAGTGGTTATCATTGCTGCAGTGGATGTGTTGGTTGTAGTGGTGATTCTTATCTTAATGGTGTTAGTAAAGGGGGTGTGTGTTCTCTGCTTGTAAATTTCTTCTTTGTCATGGCATTGGTCATTCTGGGGGTGTTGCACATGTATTAAGAGTAGAGGCTCTCATCTTGTAAAAGTTATGATGGTGGTAGAGGTCATTAATAGTGTGGGTAGGGATTATTGCCAAACATGTTTATTTTCTGTCTACTGACCACTGAGATTACAATAATTGAGGTTATTTGTTGACAGCCAACATATAAACAGACTAAATGCAGCATGGATGTACACAGATAGGGGAGCAGACAGGCCAAATTAGCCATTATATCATCTCTCATGGCAGTTAACCACATCATATCTTTTTCCACCACTTTCACACACACAAACACATACACAATCCTTAATCTCTTTTCTACTCTCCTTTTTATGATTCTTCTCCATCTCTCTCTCTCTCTCTCTCTCTCTCTCTCTCTCTCTCTCTCTTTCTCTCTGGTTTGTCTTTTTATTGCTCTTATTCCTCTTTCATATATTTCTTTCCCTCTTTGAACTCTCCTCCATCTTGACCATTCTTTCTATTGTCCATGCAACTGCAACAATCAAATTGCCATGACATTGATATGTTTGTCTGTCACCCGCAACATTTATCTCCTTCAATCTACTGACCAGCCAGTTTATCCAGATGGACAATTTGACACAATGACCACATAACAACCTTCCCCACCTTACCATTTTCTCTCTCTTGCTTTCTTTTTACTTGTTTATTTTTCTTTCCCAGCTAAATCAGGGAGAATGCTAGAGTAAAGGTTTGGCTTTTAACTGCCATTAGGGAACTATGGAGTGAAGGAAACTTGTTGCTTTAGCTCTTTCAGGAAACAGCTGGTATTTTCAATGTAGTTGCTAAACCTCTTGCTGCTTTACACTTTGTTTTCTTGGTGATGATGATCATGATGATAATAAGGAAGAGTGGGGCTGATGAAGGAAGAAGATTTGGATGAATTTCACCATTTTATCATTATATCAATTAGCAATGCTGTTGTTATTCTAAGAAAGGCACATTCTTTCTATTCTTGGTCCATTCATTTTACTTTCATGAAGCAAAGGGACAATTATATAGCTAGTTATTTTCTTAGCAAAAATGACAATTAAAAATTTAACTGTCTGTTTTATATTCATTTCTCTGTATTGAAGATAATAACTGACAAACACAAATGCATATTTCAATCTGATCTGGTTGTCTTTAGTGTCATTGAAATCAAAATAGTTTTTTTTCTTACTATTCTATGTTATTCCAATTAAGAAATCATTCGTATAAGGGAAGAACATATGTGATAATGTCTGAGTTGATATCCCCTTGCTTCTTTGTCCTTCATACCTGTAAATTCACTGGGTATATTTTATTCAACACACACACACATCTTTCAATACAATAAAATGAAGCAAACTTGCCTTGAAACTGTTTATCATCATCATCATCATCATCATTTTACGTCCACTTTTCCCTGCTTGCAAGGGTGGGACGGGAACTGGTTCTGGCTTGATTTCTACAGCTGTGTGGGCTGGGTGCTTTTTTGCTGTGGCACCTACACGACCACTTTGCAGTGGAATGATAGGGACCCCAGTCCCTATCATTCCACCTCATTTCTACAGCTGAGTAAACTGGAGCAATGTGAAATAAAGTACCTTTCTCAAGGAAACAACATATCACCCGGTCTGAGAATTGAACTCACAACCTTTCGATTGCAAAGCCAATGCTCTAACCACTAAGCCATGTGCCTCCATGTTTATCTGGAGTGAATTCATAATGTCTCTTTTCTATCACTCCTCCTCTGTCTTTCTTGCACACTCACTCATACATTGTGAAAGCACTCTTGATATTGAGTGGGGTTCTCACATTGGTGAGACCGCAATCACCTTATAGAATTAGAACCTATCCATCATTCTAAAAATAGCTTATACAGCTTGCCATAAAGATGTACTATCTGTTACATAATATTCTATAATGCCTTACACATTTGCTGTCAGCAGTTAATTTTGTGTCTCAGATAGAGAGATCACATCTTTAACATTGAAATACTGCTATTTTCATAAACAAAAATATGCAGTTGGGCAACATATGTTGTATATAAAATATATGTGACATATACAAGGTTCTGTTTTAAAGATATCAATGAGAATTAAACTTTTCTGTTTGTCATACTTACTGGACCATATAATCAGATAATTTTCTGAGTTCAAAGCTTATTTGTTGTAAATTTAATATATTGCGAGGTTTAACACCACCATCTGATTCTTTAGAGCCTTTAGCAGAGTCCTCACTTTTGAAAATATTTGGACTATATTTGCAGTTTAAGGATAACTTTCACCCTCATTCTCACCAATCTTAGATCTAAAAAAGGTCATGGACACTACCTTTCCCTCTCTGAATAAACTAAGAAGAAGAAAAATGAAGAGAAAAAAGAGGAAAATAAGAAGCAGTATTTAAAAAGAACTATAAAGAACAGTTACATAAGATAAGGTTTGGGAAATCTTCTTCAGGATGGTAATGAAGTTGGTGACAGTGATGATTTTCACTTAAGCATAGCTGAATTTTACAAAACTATATGTAGCCATAAATTTTGGTTGGCATTCATATTAATTTTTCACAACTTTACTATTTCCATATCAAAATGTTAATGTAAATAGATAAAACTTAGGTTTATACAAGAAATGTTTCCTATTATATGCCTTTAAGAAACTGAAACTAAATATGTAAAGATACAAGCAAAATTTTTTCTAAAAAAAAATAAGTTTAAAAGAACAGGAGTTATTTAAGTTAATGCTAAGAAAATTTTAAAATAAACTGAAAACTAAATGTGTTAAGATTAACATCATTATTTTAATCGTAATAATTTACACCAAAGCAGAATTTGATGATCTTTATCTAATTAGCATCATTTTTTTCTTTCTTTTTATGCATATTTTATTATAAATGTATAACAGAATGTATGTATGTATGAATTTGTAAAAATGGGATTGATAGCAATAGTGTTTCTCATTTTTTCTTTAAATGTTCCTTATGCATAAAAGTACGTATATCTCACGCTGCTCTGAGATCACACTAGCACACCCACGTGGCTGAGGGATAAATAAATTATTGTAATTGCATTCTGGGTGACCAGTTTCAATGCTATGTTCATAAAAAAAACCTGCAAGTCACATGGAACATTGAAGCTGCACTTAAACATACATAAAAAACTGGTGGTAAAATAGAGCCAATGCTGAAATGAGACATTGCTGCAGTACTTGCAGTTAGCTCTTCGAACACATTTCAGGACTCAAAAGTCATTTAAGATGTCAGGAAAGAGTAATTATGGGTACAAGAAGCAATCAAGCTCTGGTATGAGCAGACATCCACCATGTATGTTTGCATCTATATGTGTATATATGTATGTTGCATGTATGTATGCATGCATACATGTATGTATCTAATATGACCACTAACTTTTTTTTTTTGCTTTCTTTTAATGTTAATTCAAGAATAATTTAACATCCTAGATATTTTCATCATCATCATCTTTAATGCAATCATCATCAATGTCTCTTCCTTTTCTTCACTCACATTCTTTCTTATCAACAGGCTTACTGTTATGTCTCTGTCACAACAAAATCTCATTTCTATCGATCTAAATCCGGTTGTCTCAAATTACCCGACTATTTCCAACTTTATATGTATATATACATGTAAAATGGTAATATATATCATCATCATCACCGTTTTACGTTCATTCTTCCACGCTAGCATGGGTTAGACGGGTTGTCCTGTTGTGGGCAGTAGCCGGTCGGCTGACCATGCCTTGCTCATACGGGAACTGATATATATATATAATAATAATTGTTTCTACTTTTGGCACAAGGCCAGCAATTACCCAGTACATTACTGGTACTTTATTTTATCAACCCCATAAGGATGAAAGGCAAAGTTAACCTTGGCGGGATTTGAACTCAGACCATAAAGGGACGTAACTATACTGGAAAGCATGGATTCCGACTCTCTACCGATGCCATGCTTTCCAGTATAATAATAATAGTAATAATAATAAATTTGAAGACTAAAATCCAAAGAGGGCTCGATAAGGATAAATATATATATATATATTTAATCATCATCATTTTACATACATTTTTCCATGCTTGCATGGGTTGGCTAGCTCTTTTCCAGCACAGCATCCCTTCACTCATTGCATTCCTTTATCATCTCCTTTGTGAGCTTCATTGATTTGATGACTTGAAATCAGCTTTCACCACCTCCAGCCAGGTCTTTCTTAGTCTTCCGCTATTATAATTTCCTTCTTCTGAGAATTATTAGCACTTACTCTTACAGTGATTATCATCCATATGCATCACATGAAATTATGGAGGGAGAGAATATAAGTAGTTTTAAGGTTCATACATTTCCCAATCTCATTAGATATATAAATAAAACAAAAGTTTTTAAACATAGTCCAATAAGACCTTTATTTTTAGTTTACAGAATTGGCTAACAATAAATTTTCACATTGTCAGAGGGTCAAATATTTTTAAAGAGAGTGCTGTAGTCGATGAATTTATGGTCAGTATATGAGTAGTAATTTATTGCTTCAAGTAATACAGTGTCAGGGTTTGAACTCTGAATATAACAGGATGTAGCTAAATAGTACATTGCACTCTTCCATTTTTCCCACTCCAATAGTGATTTCCTTCAATGGGATAAAGAAAGAGCCTTTAGTTGAAAATATGGAAACATTTTATTGGGTATTTGAAAACAGCTGAAGAAGAAGACTTTGGTTCTGTGGTAGAAGATATACATTAGAGGTTAGTAATAAATTTGGATTTAAAGTAGATGAAAACTGATGCCATCAACAACCAGAAGCTGTATTGAAAGTGACTTGTCAGATCCAGTGGAATTATTTCAATGCAAACTCATCATATAATAAGGATATGTAGACCTGAAATGATTGTATAAGAACCCCCATCCCCACAAGATATTCAATATCATACATTTTTCTATAACATGATATTGGAATCAAAAATAAAATAAAAACAAGAATTGAAAAGTAGCTGATCTTGGGAGCTAATCTGGGCTAGAGAGCTGAGAAAATTCTGAAATATGTGACTGGAACATGTCAAATAAGAACAAGGAGCAACACTAAACCTGATCTCCAGGAAATTGATAGACATAGGAATTAAGACTTCTATAACGGAGTAGTTGTAAAAATTGTCATATTCCCTTTTACAAGAATTCTTTGCAAAATCAATGAGACTTGAAAATATTTAACACAAATTTCAAGACATGAATCCATTGACATAATCAATGTATACCTTCCATGATGATGATAATGATAATAATAATTGTTTCTACTTTTGGCACAAGGCCAGCAATTACCCAGTGCATTACTGGTACTTTTTATTTTATCGACCCCGTAAGGATGAAAGGCAAAGTTAACCTCGGCGGGATTTGAACTCAGAATGGCAAGGGTCGTAACTCTATGCGTCAAAGCATGGCGTTCGACCCTCTATCGATACTGCCAATCCACCACCCTATAATGATAATAATAATGGTTTTTGATTTGGGGGGAGGGGAAAGTCGAATGAATCAACCCTGGTGCATTACTAGTACTTTATTTTATCGACTCCATAAGGATGAAAGGCAAAGGTAACCATGGTGGGATTTGAACTCAGAATGTAAAGGAACATAACTATATATCACAAAGCATATTGTCTGATGCTCTACTGATACTGGTAACCACCTTTCTATATTAGCCATACAAAGCTTACATTAAGGAAAACATTAAAGACAGCACATGACAATACAATGTGTGTTTTTGCATGTAAAAAACATGTTTAACAAAAAAAAGTATGTAAAAAATTCAAACAAATGAAAATTCCCCAATAGCAGGCGAGACCTCCAAGGAACATTCATGGAGAAAGTCCACAAAATGTTTCCAGAGAGTTGAAAAGTAAACTTAGTGACATTTGAACTCAGAACCGAGAGGAACAAAGTTTAATACAGTAATGCATTTAATTTAAAACTCTCCTGTTGTTGCTAGCTTCCCTCAACAACAATAATGATTTGGTATATTGACACAAGGCCATGTGCAGGGGAGCCATATATCAATCTAACCATTATACATACTTATTTTATTTACCCTGAAGGGATGAAAGACAATCAGCAACTATTGCAATTTGAACTCATATCAAAGAGGAATGTAACTGAATATTGTAATGATAATGGTCTCTCACTTTACCATTTCACTACTCCACCATCCTTAATAATAAATATTTAAATAACGTCAACAAAAACAATAATAATGTTGATGATTTCTTAATTCCAAGGCCATAAATTTCTTGGAAAGGAGAATGCCATTGTAAGACTTAATGCTTTTCTCAAGGTCATATCTAGCAGCAATAATCATAATTATGATTTCTCACATTGGCACAAGGTCACAAATAAGTGGGGAGGGGAACTTAATCAAATTAATTAGAGGATGACAAGGAGAGAAAAAGCAAAGAAAGGACCCAGGCAGGATTTGAACTCAGACCATTTAATATCATGCTCTACTGTTTCTGCCACTTCATTGCTTATAATGATTTCTTTTATATCTTTTATTATGATGATAAAGTTTTCTCATATTTCCATAAGGCAATAATAATAATGATAAAGATTTTTCTTTCCAAATCAGAAGACTATTACTGATTAGAACACTAAGGAAAGATAAATAACAGTGGAAGAATATAGTTGGTTTGGAAAACATTTCTGCATATCATGATCCTTCATCATCATCATCATTATTTAACCCTTTGCTGGCCTTGTGCCTAAAGTAGAAACAATTATTTAACCCTTTAGCATTAACTTTACTCTATATTTACTATTATATTTTCATGGTAAAGACTTTACATCACATAATTATCTCACATAATATCGAATCTATGAGATTTTGATATTATTTATTTTGAGAACAACACCTTAACATAAGTATGAGTGGCCGGTTATGACCAGTTTGAACAGAATGAGGTGAGAGAATTCTGACTGGATATGGCCGGTTTAAATGCTAAAAGGGTGACGTCCATCTTCCATGCTAGCATGGGTCTGTATAATATTTAATTTTTAGAAGGGTATGACAGTATATAACCATGCTGACGGTTTTACTACTATAATGTGATTATTATTATGTTGAGGGCAGTAGATTGGCAGTACTGGTAGAGCCTCAGACACCATGCTTTGCAGCATAGAGTTATGGCCCTTTGTGTTCTGAGTTCAAATCCCGCCGAGGTTAACTTTGCCTTTCATCCTTATGGCGTTGATAAAATAAAGTACCAGTAATTCACTGGATAATTGTTGGCCTTGTGCCAAAAGTAGAAACATTTATTATGATGAAAAGGATAGGAACGATGGACGGATCATGTTATGTTAAAATTTTATTGAAATTAAATGTAAGTGAATATCTTAACCCTTTAGCATTTGCACTACTTTATATATACTATTGTATTTTTTTGAAAAAGTCTTTATCTTACAAAATATCTCACTTAATATTGAATCTATGAGATTTTTATATTATTTATTTTGAGATCAAAACCTTAACGCCAGTATGAGCAGCTGGTTACAGCTGGTTTGAACAGAAAGAGGTGAGAGAGTTCTGGCCGGATATGGCCGGTTTAAATGCTAAAGGGTTAATGTACTGTTTCTTACTGCACTTTCCTTATTTGTAAGAGGGTGTAGGCAGAACCAGTGCTCTCATCAAGACCAACTAAGCAGCCACCTAAAATCAAGACTTCACAGAGACACATTACTGAACCTTAAAAGATCAGAGTTTTATATAAATCTGTATAATTAATTTATATTAAATATATAATTATTTCCTGCAATCAATAATGGTAAATCTCTTTCTCTCTGTATATATATATATATATATATATATATATATACTTGTAAAGTGGTCATGTATGTGTCAGAACACTAAGTACCCAGCCACACTGTAAAGTAGTTATGTAGGTGTCATGACAAAAAGTGTCCAGCCCACACTGTAAATGTGGTTGGCGTTAGGAAGGGCATCCAGCCGTAGAAACCAAGCCGGAGTCAATTCTGTATGGGCAAGACATTGTCACCCAATTTGACTTGTCTGACAATGGGACAACTTGTCTATCTCATGATAGCGTGGAAAAATGGACATTAAACAGTGATGATATATATAATAGACTCTGCCTGTGCATAGAGTGCTTGATTTGGTACCAACACCAGTATTTCCCGTACCTATACTATATATATATATATATATATATATATATATATATATATATGCCTGCATACAAACAGCAATGTTGCATGGCAGTGAGACCTGGGCATTGTGTGCAGAGGATATACGCAGACTAGAGAGGAATGAAGCTTGCATGCTCCGCTGGATGTGTAATAGTAATATACGTGAACGGCAAAGCATAAACAAACTAAGGGAAACATTAGAAATAAGAGGGATCAGATGTTGTTTACTCGAGAGAAGGCTACGTTGGTATGGTCACGTGATGCGCATGAAAGACGACAGCTGTATAACAAAGTACAGGGCAATAAAGATAGATGGTAGCCACGGAGTAGGCAGACCCAGAAAAACCTGGGACGAGCTGATAAATTCCGACCTCACACACTTACACCTCTCCAAGACAATGTCACTGGACCGAGACCTTTGGCGGTACTCAGTAATAGAGAAGACCCGCCTTACCTAAATACAAAGTAAAACCTACTACAGTCAGTAGGCATCTCTAACAAAATACACCCCGTCCCACCACCCCCACCCCATCCACACCGCCCCTTTCAATGTAAAGTTATGTTGGTGCCACAACATCCAGGCCGAAACAAATGAGATTGTGTAGGTGTCACGATAAAAAAACACACAGTCCACGCTGTAATGTGGCCGTGTAGGCAACACGGTAAAAACCTCCCAGTCCCACACTGTAAATGTGGTTGGTGTTAGGAAGGGCATCCAGCTGTAGAAAACCCGCCAGACAGTCCACGCTGTAATGTGGCTGTGTAGGCAACACGCTAAAAACCTCCCAGCCCCACACTGTAAATGTAGTTGGTGTTAGGAAGGGCATCCAGCTGTAGAAAACCCGGCAGACAGTCCTATACGAGCAAGACAACCACTCTTGCGTCAAGTGGGAAAACTCCCGTCCAAACCCATGCAAGCGTGGAACATGGACGTTAAACGATGATGATGATGATGATGATATATATAAGATAGTTGTATAATTGGTAAGAACTTTAAACACTGGTACATTAAAGTTTTCCTAGTTCAATAATAATCTATGGAAATGTTTTTGTTATTATATGTCATGTGAAAATGATCCAAGATTGAAAAGAAACATTACTAGTAAACAAAAAATGACAAAGTTAATAGGTCAGAGTACACTACTCTATATAGCTGTTCATAATTCATTAGTTTTTGTTGCGTTAATTATGTGCAACACACAAATACACACATGTACATATATATATATATATATATATATGATTAGAAACATACACACATATAGTCAGGTATGCACACATACACAATTACAAAGGCCTTATTAGGTACATCCATATACATATTCCTATTACATAAGTATGTACACACACACAAATAAACTTTCTTCATGCCCCTCATATTTTTTTCATACATAACATTATATATATAGCATCTTTTTTTTTTTACACATGCAACATTTATCTGCTCACATTTACTCACATTCATATATATATATAATCACACACATGTATATATCATACCAGTTCAGTTACTTATTGATTCTACCACTTCTCCTGCCTCTCCCTCACCACTATCACCACCTTAATGCCCCAAACCTAGTTATACCTCACTATTTATTTAATGAACTGAGATTTCTATTCCTCTATGCTCTGTTATTGACAGGCAAATAGTAAAGCGTGTTTTTTCTTCCTTTTCATATATTTTTTCTATGCTTGTCTTATTTTCCTATCCCACCCACACCATCATTCAAAACCTCACTTATTTATCATTTATACATGTGTTTATTTTGCTATTATTTATTCACACTTTTTTTTTTACATTGCTTTTCCTTTCATCTTCCATCTTCATCACTATAACATTCTTGTGTTGTGTGTATGTTTGTGTATCTATGTGTATGTGTGGGTGGTTGTATATATATATGTGTGTGTATGTATGAGTGTGTGTGTATATGTGTGTGTGTGGGGGGGGTGCTTTTTAACCTTTTTTTAAGGGTAAATTATTGTCTCTTGAATGTTTGCGGTATTTTTACTTTCATAAATGTGTGTATGTACATGTGTCTATGCGTTTAGTGGATGTATTTGTGTGTGTGTGTGTGCCTGTGTGCATGTATATGTCTACAAAAACTATTTGCCTTTCCACTACTTCCACCTGCACTCCACATGTCTGGTATTTATGGGTTATTTTTATAGTTCTCTAGTTTAGTTACCAAATTGATATTCATATATTTTATTGTAATGTTTATGTGTAAGGAATTCTTTCAGACTTCTTTTTGCTACTCTTACTGCTGGCGCCAACTTTGGAACACTGTTGTTGAGTGATAAATTGCAAATTCAACCATTATTTTCCTATTGAAAGGTGCCGTTGACAAATTTGGCAAATACATTTCAGATCATTAATCTTCATCGGGGTCTCTTGTAATCATTTGCTAGCTTTTATCTCTGCTAATATGTAATGTCTGTGAATGTGTGTGTGTGTATGTGTTTAAGCTTTCATAGATATAGACCAATACATAAACACATTTAAATTTTGATTACATTTTACTTTTCTGCTTATGGATATCATTTCATAAAGAATACGTTGCCAGACCTATCATTATAATCAAGCTGTGATTTGGATTGAAGACTTGAAGCTTCTTCAGGGTTCTTTTAATCCTTAATAGATGTACAGATCCAGTAGAATTTCAAAAAAATAATACCATATAAAATAGAAGTTTAGAAAAATCTACTGGAGACTAGGGATTAAACAAAGCACTTTCTCTTTTTTATCATTATTCTAGTTCCCACTGCAACATTTTAATTCACAATATAACTAACATTTATAAAATACAGATTCATAGCATTGCTCTAGTATGGCGTCTGCTGAATTGCTGAAACTATTAACAATAATGCACCAGCAGATTTGTTACACACTGAATTGAAAGAATTGTTTGAATGTTGAGCAAAAATGTCTTGTAGTATTTAGTTATGGCATTTACATTCTCAAATTCAAATCATATCGATGTCAACCTTGACTTTCATACTTTCAAGATAAATAAAATAAAGTACCAGTCATGTTCTGGGGGTGATTTAATTGATAGCTACTGCTGTTTCCCAAGCTTCTTCATGCAAGAAACTATGGATGAGAATCCCAAACAAATTTTAGTACTGTTTGTATTTTAATGGCTGATAAGGGTATAAAAATCTGAATGGTCACTATTTTTAAAACTTGTTTTGGAAAACATAATGATGCAACAACACTACATTAAATAACTATAATTCAATACAAATAAACAAAAGATGTAAGAGAAGATAACATTTGAAGATTGAATACTTTCTTCTTTTGTTCTCTTTTTTAGCACTTCACTGTTTAAAATTCAGACTCCATCAAAGTCCACCAAATCTTTCATGTCTCTCTTTAAAATAAAGTAGAAACTGATAATTAGATGTTACTAGATTTGAATTGATCAAGTATATTGTTAGAAAGAATGATTATACTTGACTTTACTTCTCACCAATCTGCAGGCACATTCTGAAGTCCAGTCAAGCACTAGATTGATATATTTGATTATTCTCTTCCCAAAATTTGTAGCCTTGTACCTATGTTAGAAATCACTGGGGTCGATAAAATAAAGTACCAGTAATGCACTGGTAATTGCTGGCCTTGTGCCTAAAGTAGAAACAATTATAGTGGTTTCATTCTAGGTTCAAGGCCCATCAGAATTGATCTTGTCTTTCATCATTTTGGGTTGATTATTTAGTATCTATGTAAGAAATCATTCTTCACAACCACAGCCACCCTCGCAATAGAACAATTGACTAAATGAATTATGAGTTCAAATCCTATTGAGGTTGGTTTTGACTTTCCTTCTTCTGGATTAATTAAATTAAGGAAGTACCAGTTAAGTAAACTAGAACCCCTTTTCTAAATCTGTGGCCTTGTTATTTTTATTGTAATTATTATTGTTCTTGGGATGGATTGACAGAATTGTTAGAGCATCAGGCAAAATGTTTTACAGCATCTAGTATTGGCCCTTTATGTTCTGAATTCAAATCCCAAGTTCAACTTTACTTTCATCCATAATGTCAATAAAATAAAGTATTAGTCAAGTACTGGGGTGGATTTAATCAATTCCTCCTTACTCCAAATTACTGGCATTCTGCCTAAAGTAGAAAACACAATTATTGTTCTTATAGAACTGAATAGAGGAGTCTTGTTTTGTTACTGAGCTATTTCTGTTGTAAGAATTGTGTTCAACTACAGATATCATTATAAATCTTATACATTTTCTCATCAGTAACACTTTACATCTAATTTACCTGTTGTTAATGATGCTAGTGTTAGTAATGTTGGTGGTGGTATTTCTTGGGAACAACATAAACATGTTCACATTGCTTCAAATTTAATTTAATAAAAAATATTATCAATCATCATCATCATATAGGGCTTTACAATAATTTATATATAATCCCCTGCCCCCACACACACATGAACTAATGTATTAATGTTAAATGAATTAAAGTATATAGGTAATTCTAGTAATAGGTAACCTACACATTTACTTTGCATCCTTATAGACATATGGTGTTTTTTTTGTGTTTTTTTTAGAATGTTTTTCCTTAGAAAAGTGAATATTGAGAAACTATATTTTTTGTTTGTGTGTTTGTACATAGTTATATAAATAAATTAAACGGATGTCATTTAGAAGTATTTAATTTAATATAATACACTAAATTTCACTACACACACATACACAGACATATACACAACTACATGTGCATACACTATTCTATGTGGTGACATTTCAAGCATGTTCCATATAGAGCTGTGGATTCTACTTTGGAGAAAATAACAAAGCTAATTAAACAGAGGGAAATAACTCTGATAATTTAAAATGCCACTAGACAAAATAGCAGATTATCAAGTTTTATAAGTTAGCATGCATCAGCTTGTGTTGTTTCATTATTTTTAAAATCTAATATATCAAATCTAATTATTGTTACAGTGTAATGTGTGAAGGTGAGGAATTTTTCTTTCGAAGCAAAAAAAAAAAGAAACAGTTAATTGGTTTTGTAATTTTGTGATTGTTATTTTTTAAAGTGCCGGACTGGTTGAAACAGTAGAATGTCTTTCATTATTTAGTCTCCTTAGGTTGGTGGATTGGCAGTATTGGTAGAGCATCAGACACCATGCTTTGCAGCATAGAGTTATGGCCCTTTACGTTCAAATCCAGCCGAGGTTAGCTTTACCTTTCGTCCTTACATGGTCGATAAAATAAAGCACCAGTAATGCAATGGGGGTAATTTCTGGCCTTGTGCCAAAAGTAGAAACAATTATTTAGTTTCCTTCTGTTGGTGCCTTTTATTTAAAAACATGCTGAGGCCAACTGTGCCTTCTATTCCTCCAAGGTTGATAAAATAAATACTAAATATAAGTTCAGTCAACTATATTCTACAATTTTGTAGATTTTTGCAAAGTGTAAGAAAGTATTGTATACTATAGTTATGGTTTGTTTCATTATCTTATTACTTGTGAAAATATTTCCATCTAATAGACGAATTTACCACTATATATATATATATATATATATATATATATATATATTGGTGTTAGGAAGGGCAGCCAGCTGTAGAAACCAAGCCAAAATCAGTTCTATGTGACCGAATTCACAGTTCAGCCTATCCTACTCATGCTAGCGTGGAAGATGGACGTTAAACGATGATTATGATGATATATATATATATATATATATATATATATATATATATATATATATATATATATATATAGGTGCTATTAAGTTAGAAATGGTCTGGGCCAATACTGGCAAAAGTTATATATATATAAATATATATACACACACACACACACACACACACACACACACACACACACACACACACAGACACACACTCACACTTGTAAATTTATCTCCTGCCTATTAAATAGTATTAGTTTTATAGCTTTCCAAATTCGAAAATTAGAGTAATATGCTGAAGTAAGAACTAACAACTGGATAATTTTGGGGGGTTTTGTTTTTCTTTCATTAATATTATTCTAGAATGTTATAGGGATTTATTTTTGCCAAGAATTAAACTAGCCTCCTTTAATATATTTTTAATCTCACAATAAATGTTAAACATCTATCCTCTTTGCTACTAAATTTAATTGTTCTAAATAATATGTGTATTTAGAGCATATTTACACACATACATATATTATTTTATTTCAGCATTCATTGAGATATATAAATAGTACTTAATTTATCATTTAACATTGGTTGAATGAAATATGTCTACCCTCATGATATTTGAAATTGGAACCATAAGTCTAATTTAAATTACACCAACTACACTCATACAGCAGTCTAAAACAGAAATTAATATGTGGCACTGTACCACAAGTTTGGCCTCTATTTAATTTTAATTATGAAATTATTTAATTTTTTTATAATTCCTTCTTTTTATTTTTTTTTTTTTTCAATTTTTTTCAAGTTGAATTAAATGGAAGTTTGTTACAACTGTTTAATATTTGCAAGAAAACACAACGTTATCTGACCGCTAAAACAAATTAAAATCTATTAGATTATCATGATTATTGACGCTATCCTGTCTGGCTATCAAAAATAACAGAATCTGCTTGCTAATCTAGTTTTGCTGTTTGTCAGTTGAGTTACCCTGTTCTTTGTTAAATAATATTATCAGAAACAGGTTTTGTGTCTTTCAGTCATTGCTCAACTTAATTGATAAGAATTTTTCTTCTCTTAGTTCATCATTTAATCAAGGTAGAGGCAAACTTGGAGGGAAATAATGCTGTTTAAATGTGAATAATTTCATATAATGTAATTAGTTCCTCTAAATTTTTACAGTTCATTTGTTATACATTACAAATTTGAGTAGCCCTTATTTAAGAGTGTGTATATTTTATTTTAAATCCTTATTTTTTACTTTAAATCGATCTCTTTATAAGTCCTTGAAAATGATGGTAATTCGGTGTTGGCATAAACGCTGAAATGTAATTTTATTATTTATTTTGATGAAGAGAGGAGGAATTCTATAGTTTAATGGAATCCTTTAATAATATGTGATATAACTTTAATAGGAAGTTTGTGGAATTTTCTAAGAAAGTTTTGTCCTTTTAATTATTGCTAAATTCTGCAATTCAATTAAAAAGTTATTTTACTAATTGGATAGTCATTATTAGCAGCTTGAAAATTAAAAATTTTCATTTCAGATATTTATTTATTTATTGTCTAAGCTAATCTGAGATATCATTTGAATTTTGGTCTCCTTAAACCCAAAATCTTCTTCAAAAGATACCAAATAGCATACTTTTTTTACCACTTACTAGGCACAGCGTGTAGTTGCAAAATATTTCCTTTAATGAGCACAATCTAAACTCATAAATTCAACTAGTTTACCCTTGGTATTTAGTCTATTGGCTTCAAAACACTTATGCTACTCTTTTAGGGCTCAAACTATAAAAAGGCCCCAAATAAATAAAAGCTATGTGTTGAACAGAGAAGAATGGTAGAGGGGTGGACGATGATGTCTGTAAGTCATTGCAAACTAAAACGTTTTTTCTTAAGAGGTTTTGCTTCTTGTTATTCTGCTGACAGCCATAAAAGTGTCTTGAGAGTCAGTGGGTGATTTAAGTTGAAGGGGGTAATTTTGAAGGAGATTCTGATATGAAAGAAAAATTTTCCTTTCCCACAATTTACATAGGTATATAATTGAGACAGTGTGTGCTGTATCTCTATGAAACAATAGCAAAAGTTATTTGTCAATTTCAAGGAAAACAGTTAGGATTCTTTATGAGATTCTATGTAAGTCCTTGATGTATTAACTAATAGTGGTACTAAGGCTAAAGCAGATTTTGTATGAATGACAAAATTAACATTATAAATGTTGTAAGGTAGATGTTTAACAGTATCTAGTTTGGTTTTCTACTGATTCAAGTTCAATTTCTGCTAGTGTTTAACTTATATTTCAGCCATGAATGACTGATTCAGTATTTCTGAGTTGTGCATTATCACTATAATAGTAGTTAGTATACATGGATTGGGCTACGAACCTCATCATTTGATGTACATTTTATTTTTATTTACAGTCAATGTTCAGAGAAGAATATACATTTATAACCAAAAAATAAACCTTGTATGTATGTATGTATGTATGTATGTATGTCAAGGCAGAATTCTAGGAGAAGGAAAACTCTGATATAACACCTGCAACCCTGATGGTATCCAATGATGTTGACTTGTTCTTCTTTTTGGTAAATATCATCTTGGTTAAGAGAGTGGGACTGGCTTTGTGCAGTGCCTTTGCTCACTATAAAAGCTTCACGGCACAGGCATTGCTTTATATCTGGAGATCTCTCTGCACTTGTCGTCACATGGTACCATGGGCCCAGCACTATGTGTCAATAATTGTCACAAGTGTAGTGTTTGCACCAGAGTTTTCAAGTCGCTGGCTGGACTGAAAAGTCACACTTGTTCAGCGCATCGGTAGGGGTTCTCCTACATGGATATAAAGTAGTGGCCGTACTCGAAAACGAGTTGGCAGCCACCATGTATGTATGTATGTAAGTGTATGTATGTACGTATGTATGTATGTATGTATGTAGCAATAGCTATGTTTGTGTGAACATATATAACACCCAACATACTACTGATACATATAAAATCACATACACTTAAAAAAATATTTTCTAACTTTTTTGTCACTGTATTTATTGGACTGGACGTACACTCCACCGCATCCACCTCCCACACAGAACATACACCTACCCCTTCTACACACATATGCAATTTATATATTTTGTGATTGTGTTAACTTATATGCTATTCCAAGCATTGCCTCTACACTCCCTTTTAATTAGCTGTAAGTTTTACTGAAAAGGAAATGTCAGTTTGGTTCAGTGGTTTAATGGTAGTATATAGCTGCTTGCATAGGGAAATTCTATTTTGCTAAGTGTTTTCTCCTCACTTTCAACATGGTTTCCTATACATAAGACAGAATAACTGCACACATTTGATAATATTTGAGAGGGAGGGGGGGGGGGGAAGGGGTCAGATCTGTGTTTACTTAAATTTAACAATATTTCTTGAAATAAAATCTAAGCAATCAAGAGAAAGATCAGTTTGAAAGTTTTCAATATTCCATGTGTAGTAGGTTAGTCATTGATAGGAAGAATACTGTAATTGTCCATTCAGGTTTTCTATTGTGTTTATGTATGTGTATGCATGTTTTATTATACGTATATGTGTATGTATATAGTATGTATTTGTGTGTTTGTATGTGTTATGTATGTATATGTGTATGTTTAGGTGCATATATATATATATATATATATACACACACACACACATACATATATATATATATATATATATACACACACACACACATACATATATATATATATATATATATACACATACATATATATATATATATATAGACAAACACACACACACACACACATATATATATATATATATATATATATATCATCATCATCATCATCATCAACGTTTAACGTCCGTGTTCCACGCTTGCATGGGTTTGGACGGGGGTAGTCCCACTTGAGGCAAGAGTGATTGTCTTGCTCGCATAGGACTGTCTGGCAGGTTTTCTACAGTTGGATGCCCTTCCTAACACCAACCACATTTACAGTGTGGGTCTGGGAGGTTTTTACCGTGTTGCCTACACGGCCACATTACAGCGTGGACTGTGTGTTTTTTTGTCGTGACACCTACACGATCTCATTTGTTTCGGCCTCGAAGGCGCGGCACCAACATAACTTTACATAGAACGGGGTGGTGTGGATCGGGTGGGGGTGGTGGTGGTGGGACGGGGTGTATTTTGTTAGAGATGCCTACTGGCTGGAGTAGGTTTTACTATATATTTAGGTAAGGCGGGTCTTCTCTGTTACTGAGTACCGCCAAAGGTCTCGGTCCAGTGACATTGTCTTGGAGAGGTGTAAGTGTGTGATGTCGGAGTTTATCAGCTCGTCCCAGGTTTTTCTAGGTCTGCCTATTCCGTGACTACCGTCTATCTTTATTGCCCTGCACTTTGTTATACAGCTATCGACTTTCATGCGCATCACGTGTCCATACCAACGTAGCCTTCTCTCGAGTAAACAACATCTGATCCCTCTTATCTCTAATTTTTTCCTTAGTTCGTTTATGCTTTGCCGTTCACGTATATTACTGTTACACATCCAGCGGAGCATGCAAGCTTCGTTCCTCTCTAGTCTGCGTATATCCTCTGCACACAATGCCCAGGTCTCACTGCCATGCAGCATTGCTGTTCGTATGCAGGCATCGTACAACCTGCCTTTCATTTTTAGTGAGAACCCTTTAGCAGCTAATAGTGGTATAAGCTCTCTGAACTTTTTCCAACCAGTTCTGACTCTAGCTACAGTACTTTCAGAGCACCCTCCCCCACTGCTGATTTTATCGCCCAGGTAACGGAAGCTGTCCACTATTTCTATAGAACCCTCTGCGCAATTGAAAGAGCTAGTAGTTTGTGGGCACTTGCTGCTACTTATTGCACCAGAGCACCGGCCACATGTAAAATCTATGTTCTTATATATATATATATATGTATATATATGGAGGCACATGGCTTAGTGGTTAGAGCATTGGCTTTGCAATCGAAAGGTTGTGAGTTCAATTCTCAGACCGGGTAATGTGTTGTTTCCTTGAGCAAGACACTTTATTTCACATTGCTCCAGTTTACTCAGCTGTAGAAATGAGATGATAGGGACGGAGGTCCATATCATTCCACTACAAAGTGGTCGTGGAGGTGCCACGGCAAAAAAAGCACCCAGCACTCACTGTAAATGAGGTTGGTGTTAGGAAAGGCATCCAGCTGTAGAAATCAAGCCAGAATCAGTTCCCGTCCCACCCTTGCAAGCAGGGAAAGGTGGATGTAAAATGATAATGATAATGATGATGATGATATGGTTGCATATTTGGTTGTTAGCTATATGTATATGTGTGTTTGTGACTACATCTATAATTGAGAGTGTGCTTGGCTGTGTTTGTATGTGAGAGAGAGAAAGACTGTTTGTGGAGGTGTAGTATATGAATTATGTGCATATATTTACTATTTATTTATATTAATTTGTAAGCATATATTTTCAGTGTAGTTTTATTTATTTTTACACTTCCCTTCAAATATATATCTATATATATATATATGTGTGTGTGTGTGTGTGTATGTGTGTGTGTTCTATATTTATTGCCTTATATCTGTACAGATATATAATTGAGAGTGAATGTATGTTTGGATTTTTCTCATAAGATAAATTACAACTGGTGCATTTGTGTGTCATATGTTTATGCTTTGACTTTTTACTCTATCAAATGATATATATATATATATACACACACACACACATATATATATATCATCATCACCTTTTAATATATATATCTATATATATATATATATATATAGTAATAATAATAAATTTGAAGACTAATATATATATATATATATATATACTGGTTGACATATACATATATAGTATATATGTACATACACATATATCATAGTTAGCTTGTGTATATATATATACACACAAGCTAACCACATGTTTTTATGTTTACCAAAAATATGTCAGAATTAAGTTTTAAGTTTTGCCTCCTGTTCATATTGTTTTTGTGGTTCAGATTTTTCATTCTTATTAAATTGCTACGTTCTTCTTCTTCTTCTTCTTCTTCTTCTTCTTCCATGCAGCCACACAGCCAGCCACACACTTATACATATATATATATATATATATATATATATATGTATACATACATATATATATAAATATATATATATATATATATATATATATATATATATATATATATATATATATATATATATATATATGTGTATATTTAAAATTGTTTTAATTTACTTTTCTGGCATTCAATTTGATTAAATTTCAAAATATCAAAGTAGTGAGACGTCAGTGTTTTTACTTTCATCCCACCAGAAAAAAGAATCTCCATTCCTTGCTGCTATGACCCAAAAATGTCACTTCTCTTCAGAATGCTCTCCTCCACATCGCCACCACCGCTAAATGCTTCCCTTTAAGCAGATGGATCTCCTCCATTCCTGCAGTCCTGTCTGCCTATGCACCCATTAAATTATGTAAATTTGATTGCATCTATGTAACATTAGCTTGCTTGCTTCTCTCCACACTATTCTTTGCAACTTCCTCCCCATCTATATAGTTTTACTCCTCTCCTCTGCTTGATGACACTGGCAACAATCACCACCACTGCGACCACCATCATCGTCATCATCACCACTGTGACTACCACCAGCATCACAGCAAGTCTTTCCCTACAGCATTACTCGCCTAACCACGCCACCATTCTTATCATCAGTGACATCGTCACTGCCACCTTTTTCTGTAACTACAGCCAACATCAACAACATAACCTCTACTACCATCATGATACTCTTTCGGCTACTGTCACCACCACTCACCGCTAAAACCACTACCACCAACTCAACACTTTAATTGAACACCTCCTCCACCCTAATTGTGCTAACACTATCATATCACTCACTACCACCGTCATCACTTAACATTCGTGAAACCATCCACCCTCTTCAGTTGGTCGCTACCCCCACTCAACTGGTTAAAATTGATGTTATCTTGGTCACTCTCGTAGTTGGGGTGACTGAGATTAATAATGATATCATCAACTAATGGCACCACCACCTTCACCATACTACCACCACATACAACTACGGTATCTGCAATAACAATGACAACAATAGCAGTAGCAACACAAACAACACTTAATGATAGCAAGCCAATCTCTACATGGTCGTTCGGCCTGCTTAGAAATAACAGACAGATCTCTCCCAAATTACGTTCTGCCGTCTTTAAAATATTGAAGGACACATAAGATAATGTAATCCTATAAATAACAATAAAAAGACAGGACTGTCACGGTCAGAATTCCGCTTTTGACTGACCTGTGGCTAAACAATTTTACCAATAGCTGTAATGACAATACCTTTTAGGAGAAAATAATGTACTTTTCATGCCTTCTTCATTAGACAGTGTTATAAGGGAGGGAGGCTCCACGTAAGACAATATCCACGAACAAAAAAAAAATGGTCTTTATTTAACCCAAGGGTAACGACCTTACAATAAAAGAAACATTTTTTTTTAATATATAGATTGGGGTATAATGTACATATAATATATATATCATCGTCAACACAATAACAACCACAACAGTTGAACTTGAAATATCGTCAATGGTAAGAATATGAATAATAGCAACTATGAAGGTGACAAAAATTACAGCGATAATAAAAGCTGAAATTACACTCCGAATCACCATTGTATCTCCTCTCTCCCCCGTTACCAGCAATGAAATCCTGCACGTTCGTTTAAATTAACGAGTTACCTCCCTTTAACTGAGTGATTTTTTTAAAACCTGATAAAACTTCTTGACGCAATCAAATCACTTTCCTTAGTAGTGGAAAAATGTATGGTTTAAGAGATGAATGGATGGACACTTAATCACTGGTCATTGGTCACTCACCACTATGCACACACACACACACACACACACACGCGCGCG